>VZQC01002755.1:3589044-3659308 GCA_009823505.1 Rhizomys pruinosus
TTCTTTTTTTTTTTTTTTGGTCTTTTCGAGACAGGGTCTCCCTGTAGCCCCAGCTGTCCTGGAACTCACTCTGTAGACCAGGCTGGCCTTGAACTCACAAAGATCCGCCTGCCTCTGCCTCCCAAGTGCTAGGATTAAAGGCGCGCGCCACCACGCCCAGCGGCATGGATGGTTTTTGTTCGTTTGTTGAGACAGGGTGTTGCGTCTTGGTGCAGGCTGTGCTGGAACTGTCTGTGGTCCCTCTGTCTCAGCTGAGTATCCGCAGGCTCACTCATGGCTCTGTTGAGATAAGCTGAAGAAAAACTAATGATGATGAGTGTGCGCCTGCATGTGTGTAACTACCACGTTCCATGTCCTGCATGTGTGTAACTACCACGTCCCATGTCCTGCATGTGTGTAACTACCACGTCCCATGTCCTGCATGTGTGTAACTACCACGTCCCATGTCCTGCATGTGTGTAACTACCACGTTCCATATCCTGCATGTGTGTAACTACCATGTCTCATGTCCTGCATGTGTATAACTACCATGTCCCATGTCCTGCATGTGTTACTACCATGTCCCATGTCCTGCATGTGTGTAACTACCATGTCCCATGTCCTGCATGTGTGTAACTACCATGTTCCATGTCCTACATGTGTGTAACTACCATGTTCCATGTCCTGCATGTGTGTAACTACCATGTTCTATGTCCTGCATGTGTGTAACTACCATGTCCCATGTCCTGCAGTGGCCCCCAAGAGCAGAAGAGGGAGTTGGGTCCCCTGAAACTGGAGGTATGAACAGTTGTCAGCCACAAGTGGCTGCTGGGAACGAAACCTGGGTCCTCAGCAAGAGCAGCCACTGCTCTTAACCACCAAGCCGTCCCTCCAGCCCTGCTGTTGAGCCAGGGCTGCTTGAGACCTTGAAACCAAAACAGTGAAAAAGAAAAACAGAAGGAGAAAGAAGAAATAAAACCTAAAGATCAGGTTCTGGTCCCAAGCATTGGCCCAGGCAGCTGTCATCCCCCCCCCCCCATCAGGTGCTTCTCAGCCAGACACTTGGCTCCAACCAGGCTGGGCCTGGTCCCTGGAGATTGAGGCTAAGATGAGGCTTTGGCTCCAGTTGCTGTCCCTGGGGGCAGGGGGGCGGGGCAGAGGTGCCTACAGGTTGGCCTGGTCTACCGGTTCCCCAGCTCCCAAGGCCTCTGCCTCAGGAGGAGAAGTGGCGGGGGTCGGCGGGGGGGACCACAGGACACCAGAGGAGCGAGAGGCTGGTGAGGGCGGAAGGTGTACAACAGTTAATGAAGAGATGAAGCCAGGTGTGGAGGCACGGGAGGTGGAGGCAGGAGGACCCAGAGGCCACGGTCATCCTCAGCTACATAGAGTTCAAGGCCAGCCTGGGCTACAGGGACTGTACCTTAAAAAACACAAAATCTGGGCTGGAGAGATGGCCTAGTGGTTAAGAGCGCCGACCGCTCTTACAGAGGACCCGGGTTGGATCCCCAGCACCCACATGGCGGCTGAGAACCGTCTGTAACTCCAATTTCAGGAGAACTCCAGTTCCAGGGGAATCCGAGACCCTCTTCTGACCTCCACGGCATTGCACGACACGGGTGCACAAACCTACATGCAGACAGTACATTGATACACATACAGAAATAAAAATATTTAAAAAAAAACACAAAATGAAATCCGGCACATAATCCCAGCACTCAGAGGCAGAGGCAGGCGGATCTCTAAGATAAAAATTAGCCCGATCTGGGGCTGGAGAGATGGCCTAACGGTTAAGAGCGCCAACTGCTCTTGCAGAGGACCCGGGTTCGATCCCCAGCACCCACATGGCGGCCGAGAGCTGTCTGAAACTCCAATTCCAGGAGAACTCCAGTTCCAGGGGAGTCCGACACCCTCTTCTGACCTCCTCGGCATTGCACGTCACGGGTGCACAGACTTGCATGCAGACAATACATTCATACACATACGTAAATAAATAAAATTAAAAAAAAAATTAAAAAAAAAAAGTTAGCCCGATCTACATAGCAAGTTCCAGGCCAGTGGGGACTACAAGGAGACCTTGTCTCAAATTAAATAAATAAATAAATGCAAGAATAAAACAGATCATTTATTTCTTGGGCTGTGTGAGTCAGCAGAGGGTGGGGCCCTGCACGGCCCATGGGCCTTGTGCTGCCCCCCCCCCCGTCATTCCCTAGGAAGGCAGTCTCCTGCCTCCACATCCCTCGGAGCAATGGCAGTTTGGTGTGTTGGTTAATACTGTCAAGTGACAGGACCTAGGATCTCGAAGGAGGCTCTGGGCATCCTGTGAGGGAGCTGACAGGCTGGGTTAGCTGAGCTGGGAAGACCCACCCTGAACTTGGGGTGCCTTCTCATGGTGTCCCGACAACACAGGAGAAAGCGACCAGCACCCCACTCTGTGCTTCCTGACTGGCCACCGTGACCTCCTGCCACAAGGGACCTGCTCTCCAACTGTGAGCCACAGTAACTGTAAAGTTGCTTCTGTCAGGATACATAATCACAGCGACAGAAGTAACTTGTAATGAGCACTCTACTGGGAGTGAGGTTGCTGCTGTGATGGCCAGAACAGGAGCCACAATGCACCTCATTCTTGTCACTTTTTTAAAATTTTTATTTATTTATTTTTATTTTATTTTATGTCTTTTCAAGACAGGGTCTCCCTGTAGCTCCAGCTGGCCTGGAACTCACTCTGTGGACCAGGCTGGCCTTGAACTCACAAAGATCTGCCTGCCTCTGCCTCCCAAGTGCTAGGATTAAAGGCGCGTGTCACCACGCCTGGCTTATTTATTTATTTTTATGTTCATGAGTGTACTGTCTGCATGTAGGTTTGTGCACTCGTGTTGTGCAATGCCTCAGAGGTCAGAAGAGGGCATCAGATTTCCCTGGAACTGGAGATAAAGACGGTTCTCTGCTGCCATGTGGGTGCTGGGGATAGAACCCAGGTCCTCTGCAACAGCAGTTGGCGCTCTTAACCACTAGGCCATCTCTCCAGCCCCCTTGTCACATATTTTGTCCCAGCAACAAAACAAGATACTAAGAGACACGGCACATGCGCATTGAGGACCTACTTTGTGCAGCCTCCTATGTCTTGTCAGCATGCTACAGACAAGGAAACAGGCACAGAAGCAAGATGCACTCAGCCTTTGGCCCATGGCCAGGATCGGAGGGGGGGGGCTTCGGCCCTCCCCTCCCTGAATGCGCCTGACCCCAGAGCAGTGGGGAGTTGCAGTCTAAGACGTGAGCCTTCTCTCGGGAACATGGGGGCGTCATAGGACCTAGGTGGGAATGCAGGCTCTGATGCTCAGAAATGGGACCCTTGGTGCGTCATGGTCCCCCTTGGAGCCTCAGTTTCCTCATCTGTAGAATGGACAGAGAACCAGAGTCAGCAAGCAAGCCCGACCCTCCCCAACCACCCACAAAAGAGAGTCATTTGTTCACAGTGTATGGCATCCCTGTATCAAGGACTGATTATTGGTCTGTGCTATGGCCAATAGCATGGTGAGATGCGAGCGGAGGGTCCCAAGGCCTCAGAGAATTCCTTCTAGAAAAAAACGTAGCCATCCCGGGCTGCAACCGTGGCAGCTATTTTGCATCGTGAGGCAACTTTGACACGGGTTACAGATTCCGGAGGCTCTGAGGGACGAATCCGCCTTCCAGCAGCAGAGTCTGGACCTATCTCTGCAAATTTAACTCACCACCCTCCCAGATCCCCAGCTCACACCAGCGTGGAGTCCTTTCCCAGGGGTGGGGGCCTGTGGCCCAGCATGCTACGCATCTCATGAGTGGCTGATTCCCAGCAGTCCAAGCCCATAGACAGTGTCCAGGGCTTCGGGGGGCGGGCAGGCTGCTTTGGAAAGCTTCCCCCAGGGCTTTGGGTGTGGCAGCTGTGGCTGTGGGCCCACAGTGGTCCCCAGGTGCCAGGGAGGGGGTACGGAGGGTCAGGCAATGGGTACCCTGCTGGGGCTGAGCCCGGCAGCCAGCCTCAGAGATGCCCGAAGGTCTACTGTGCTCATCTTCAGAGGACGGTGGGGACAACTCATGGAGGCCCCGACGGGTGGCCCGGACAGCCCGGAGTAGAGTGTGGGTCAGCACAGCCACCAGGACCAGGACACCAGAGCCCAGGATGGATGCAGCTGCCGCACCAGTCTCAATCTCGAAAAGCAGCAGGGAGTACATGGCCAGTGCTGGGGAGACAGGGCCTCCTTTATTCACTCAACAAACATCACCCTCTGTACCAGTGGGGTGATCTCTCAGATGTAATAGCAGAAATCCCTGGGCTGTGACACACAGATGAGCGTACTGAGGCCCCGCCCCGTGCATCAAAAGCCTGTTTGTTCATTTGAAGGGAAACCAACCCTCGTGTGATGCCGTGTGGCTTTAATCCCTGGGAGGCAGAGGCAGGCAGATCTCTGTGAGTTCAAGGCCAGCCTGGTCTACATAGCTGGGGGTACAGGGAGACCGTGTCTCAAAAGACCCCCCCCCCAAAAAAAAAGAAAAAGAGAACTTCAAGGTCAGTCTTGGCAATAAAATTAGTTCCAGGACAGTATGGTCTACCTGACCCTGTCTCAGAACAGTAAACAGATACTGTAATAACAAATAATGGTGCAGATTAACTGAGAAGCTTCCGTCCGTTGTAATAAGCATGACAGTGAACACTCATGTTGAACTGATGGGGAAACAGCCTGTGACCAAGATCCCAGACAGGATACTGGAGCCCCTAGTTGAACTCAAGGCAGGTTGACCCCAGACTTGACCCCAGTAAGGGGCACACAACACCAATTACTGCCCCATACCTGCCCTCCGCTGCAGCCCAGCACACACCTGCTATGTACACGGAGACCCCACAGCAAAACAGGCCGAGAGCAGCATGCCTGAGAAGACGGCAGTCATGGAGAAACCAGTCAGACCTAAGAGAGGGGACCAGAAGAGGATGTCGGTGGGAGGGGATGCCTGAGGAAGGACTGGGTAGATGGAAAAGACAGTGACCAGAGGACACGAGGGCAGAGGAGGGACTAATGGTCATCCCTCCACCCACCCATCCATCCATCATCCATCCATCCACCCACTCACCCATCCACCCATCCACCCATCCTACATCTGCTTGAATCCACCCAATCTTGGATCAAATCCAGTCCCCAGCATCCTGGAGAGAAATCGAAGCAGTCCAGGGTGTCTTTGGGAGCATCGGGGCTCCAGGCTGATACTGCCTCGGCAATGGCTCCTCGAGCTTAAGTCCCTTATCTGTCTAGACCCAGGCTAGGTAATGGACTGCATCTAAGTTAAATTCAAATCTGGCTCTGCCTGAAAAGTCGTTCAAAGTGGGGCGTTGGAGTCGTGGGTTGCGGGTCCGAGTGCCAGACTGGGATGTGCCAAGCCCTGGGTTCCGCCCCCAGCGCAAGGAGAGGGAAGAAAAGCGGCCCGCGCTTCTCTCTCTCTCTCTCTCTCTCTCTCTCTCTCTCTCTCTCTCTCTCTCTCTCTCTCTCTCTCTCTCTCTCTCTCTCTCTCTCTCTCTCTCTCTCTCTCTCTCCCTCTCTCTCCCTCTCTCTCTCCTCTCTCTCTCCTCTCTCTCTCCTCTCTCTCTCCTCTCTGAGTCTCAGTTTCCCGTTGCAGGATGGCGTCTGCAGCGACGCGGATGTAAGCCTCCGGTCCTACCTTCCTGGGCCTGGCCCCCGCGCCATCTCGGCGCCCAGGTGCCCGCAGAGCGCGGCGAGCAGCAGGCACGTGAGGCCGAGCACCAGCGCCAGCGCGGCCAGCGCGGCGGCCAGCGGCAGCAGCGCCCCGGCCGCGTCCTCGGGCAGCCCGGGGCCAGAGCCCTGTGCGGGGTGCAGCCCGTCCGTGCGCACGCCCCGCAGCTCGGCGCGCCCCGACTGCAGCTGGAACAGCAGCTGGGCGGCCAGAGCGGCCAGCACCGCGGCGGGGATGCCCAGCAAGGTCAGAGCGGCCAGCACTCGGCCGCCGTACGAGCGGGCCATGGCAGCCGCTGGGCGGGCGAGAGGGCGCGCAGAGGAGTGCGGCCAGGGGGTCGCCGAGGGAGGGGCAGTAAGGGCCGGGCCCGAGGCTGCAGGGGCCTCTGGACTACGGTGCCCGGGCTGGTCCGCGATGGGGACACGGAATCTGCGGAAAACTTGGGAGAAAGTTGTTTGTGAGGCCTGCAGTCGTCGCCTCCTGGGAAGCAGGCTGGGGGGCGGGTCCCGGCGCGGAGGAGGCGTCCCGGGGGCGGGTCCCGGCGCGGAGGAGGCGTCCCGGGGGCGGGTCCCGGCGCGGAGGAGGTGTCCCGGGGGCGGAGCAGATCCCGGGGGCGGAGCCTACCTTGGAGGCGGTCCCGGGGCGGGGCCTAGAGGGGCGGGACATGGCCCGACTGGCACCTGACTGTGAAGACCCTGTGGATGGACCTGACGGAGGGCGTGGCGCCCGCGGCTTAGATGGTTGCTGCACGGCTAGGCTGGGCAGGCGTGGGGTGGGAAAGGTGTGAATCCTTCGGGTCACCTGGCGGCAGTCCCTACAGAGTGCCGGGACAAGGTAGCCGGATTCACTGGTCCCTGCAGCTAAGCGAGTTCAGACAGGGCTTTCCCCACCGCCTCAAGCACCAACACACACGTATTGCGAATGAACACACAGGCCTGTCAGCCCAGCCCTTGTTGGGTTAAATCGAGAGCAGTGGAGCTAGGTCCAGGGCAGTCCAGTCTACCTGGGAAGGCTGGAGAGATGGCTCAGAGTTCTGGAGCACTGGCTGCTCCTGCAGAGGACCTGGGTTCGATCCCAGCACCCACACAGTGGCTAACAACCATCTGTAACTCCAGTTCCAGGACATCCAACACCCTTTTCTGATTCCGTGGGCACTGCAAGACATGGGTGCCCTTCTTACACGCATGCAGGCAATACACTAATACACATAAAACTGTTTTTTTAAAGCAAAAATAGGGGTGGGCGTGGTGGCACATGGCAGGCAGATCTCTGGAGGTCGAGGCCAGCCTGGTCTACATAGACAGTTCCAGGCCAGCTTGGGCTGCCTGTGGTGAGACCCTGTTGTAGCCATTTGTTTAATTCGCGATTTTAACACACTCACAATATCGTGCATCCCTCACCTCTTTATTTCTAGTTGGAGAACATTCCATCTCTTTAAAAAAGATCCTGTTGAGTTAGAAACACCACTCTACCAAAGAATCTCTTCAGGGGCCAAAAATTGTGGAGGAAAAGATTTCTTTAAATTTTATTTATTATTTTTCATGTGTATGAATGTATCGTCTGCATGAAGGTCTGTGCACCACTGTCGTGCAATGCTGCAGAGGTCAGAAGAGGGTGTCGGATTCCCCTGGAACTGGAGTTAAAGACGGTTCTCAGCCGCCATGTGGGTGCTGGGGATCGAATCCGGGTCCTCGGCAAGAGCAGTCGGTGCTCCCAACCGCTAGGCCATCTCTCCAGCCCCAGAAAAGCTTTAATAAAAGAACATTACACACACACACACACACACACACACACACACACACACACAAGGAACATTACACCCAGGAAAAAGTACAGAACACAGCACAGAGACAATGACAGAGACAGATCGATGCGTCCGGCAGAGCACACTCCCAGGGACTTGAGGGCAGGGCCCAAGGTCCTATTTCCCTACTACTTTTATTCCCATTAGGGGATTTCCACTGCGGTTATGGTGGTCCTTTCTCTGATTGTTGGTTGGTGTTGCAGCCCAGGCAGTCTTCATTGGACATGTCCCACATGGTTCTGTACCCCTTTGTTCGAAACAGCGTGAACGTCCCTTGGAGAGTAATGGGCTTCTTAGGGGGTGAGAAGCACTCCACAGGGCTGGGAAAGTACATCCTGACTCAGGTAGCTCTGGGAAATTGAACTCAGAGGTGGCGTATTGGGTTAAGGAGCAATTGGGAACCAGCTCTGCTTCAACTAGAGAGTTGCTCTCTGCATGTTATACCTTTCCTTTTGATTAACCTCTTTGACCTGTTCTACTAACAATCCTTAGCGGGGCGTGTGTGGCCAACCTTAATCCCTAACTGGGGAGGCAGAGGCAGGCAGACGTCTGGGAGTTCAAGGCCAGCCTGGTCTACAGAGTGAGTTTTTCCAGGACAGCTGGACTAAAGGGAACCCTGTATCAAAGAAAAAAAAAAAAAAAAAAATCCTGTTCCTCCCCTAAGATTCTGGCCAGCCCTGATCTTTCTGTGTCTGTGAATTTGACTGTCAGTGCAATCACACAATTTGTTCCTGTTTATGGCTGAGTAATATTCCCGTTATATGGTGCACTGCTATGTGTTTAGTTCATTGTGTCTGCAGATGGACTTTAGGATTAGTGTTTCTCTTTGTCAATGTCAACTATACTGCTTGCTACCACAGGTCAATGCAAGTGTCAGGGCCTCTGCCTTCAGTTCTTTGGAGTAGTTTAGTACGGAGTGGAATTGCTGATGCATCCATTTTTATTTTTTGTAGAACAGGCTAGCCCATGGTAAGTGTTACTTTTTCTGGTCTTTTCTCGAGCAAGGTGTGCTCCCTGTAGCCTGGAACTCACTATGTAAGACCACGCTGGCCTTGACTCTAAGATCCCACCGATCTGCGGGCTCCTGATTGCTGGAGAAAAATAAAAGTAAGTGTCAGTACCACCACAAACGGCTTATACTTTATTTTTTAATAAAAAATGTTTAGAATACGTTCTTTTCTTTATAGGTTGGAAAGGAAAGAAGACATAAGTGGGCAGAGGACAACTCGGGGAGTTGGGTCTCTCCCACCACCATGTGGGTCCTTATACCTCTACCTTGCAGCCTTTCTCCCCAGTCTAGTCAGATTCTTTGTTTTTTTTCTTTTCGAGACAGGGTCTCCCTGTAGCCCCAGCTGTCCCTGGAACTCCTGTAGACCAGGCTGGCCTTGGACTTCACAAAGATCCGCCGGCCTCTGCCTCCCGAGTGCTAGGTAATTTTAATTTTTTATTTTTTAATGTAGTTTATGAATTCATTTATTTATTTATTATTATTTATTTAGTACTGTCTGCGATGGCGGTCTGTAAGGCACCCGTGTCGGCGGAGGGTCCAGAAGAGGGTCGATTCGGTATTATCTCCTAGAACTGAGTTTCGCGGCCGCCTGGTGGGGTGCTGGGGATCGAACCCCGGGCGCGGCTCTTAACCGCTAGGGCCATCTCCCAGCCCCTCCCCCGCCCAGACCGCACCCCCCGCCCCCCCGCCCCCCCGCCCCCCATTCTTATTTCAGGAAGACAGGCTTCCTGGGATGTGTGTAGAGGGGTTTGTATTCATTTGCATGCTTAGCCACGCCCCCAGAGCGCGGGGTTCCCATCGCACCGCCAGGGGGCGAGGTACGCAAAGTGAAGCGTTTCCTGCCAACTCCAGATTTTGAGAAATCCCAAAGCCCAGAGGGCGGCTGTACCTAGAGTGTTTTATCGTCTGTTTTGTTAGTTTGGGGGAGGGTCTCATGTAGCCCAGGCTGAGGCTCTCTATGTATGTACTCAAGGAGACTTTGAACTCCTGAGCCTTTTGCATATATCTTGAATCTTTTTGTTATATTTATTTATGGGGAGAGGGAGGTTGTCCCATGATGGGCGTGTGGAGGTCAGGAGACTGCTCCGGGGAGCTGGGTCTCCCCTTCCACCACGTGGGTTCCGAGGAATGAACTGAGCTGCTCATGTGTGGCTGCAAGCGCCTTTCCCTGCTAAGCCCTCTTGCCACCCCATCTGTCGCGCTGGGATGTGTCTCCACGCCCGGCTGGACCAGAGCTTCGAGGGGGCTGGGGCCGGTACGCACTAACTAAGCCGTGGGCTTGTCCTTCTCCACGCGGTACTTGCAGCGTCTCAGCGGCTCGGTGCAGCTCCGCGGGGCCGGCTCGTCCAGGTCCTCAGGCTGCAGGAAGCTGCGGTCCAGCAGCTCCGACGCCTCCTGCCAGTTGGCGAAGCAGGCAGGGCCCAGGCGCTGGATCTCGTCCACAGCGTCGCACGTCAGGACGTCCCCTCCAGGCTTGAGCACCACGACCGCGGGCAGGCGATGCACCGAGAACCGGCGCCCGAGGTCCCTGCGGGGAGCATGGGAGAGCAGAACTAGATGGGCTTGCGCTGCCTCCGGTGGCCGCTGGGGGCGCTCGAGCACCAACTCCCACCCCAGGCTTTTGCACTGACTGTATGTGCCCTGTCTGCGTGTGCAGTGAATGGATACCATGAAAGCTTACAAATAATGACAGGCAAAAATAAAATTAAAAAAATTAAAAAAAACAATGACAGGCTGGGTAGAGGAAGGCCACTCTATGGGCTGAGATCTGTGGGGTAAGTGGGGAGTGTGGGAGAGAACCGGGAAAGGAGTCTTCTAGACAGAGACAATGCGTGTGCAAAGGCCCTGAGGTCAGAGGATGACAGTACCGCTCGAGCACATACACAGCCTGTGAAGCTAAAGTGTCAGAAGCTTCAAGGTTGTTCTGAGTGTCCAGAGGGTTACTGAGGAGCTGCCCACATCCTTGGACACCCTGTACCAAACCCACAGCGAGGCTGGCACACACCCCCTCCGTACTCACAGAATAGAGGTTGGTGATGCTGTTTTGTTTTTAAGACAATATTTCATGTAGCCCAGGCTGGCCTCCAGCTGGCTATGCAGCCAAGGTTGACCTTGAACTCCTGATCCTCCCGCCTCCATCCTGGGTTGCTGCTATGACAGGTGAGCCACCAGAGCTAGTCCCGGTGGCACTGCCAGGCAAGCGCTCTGCCGACCCGGTCCCAGTGTGGCCCTTCTTGTGGCTTTTGAGACAAGGTCTCCCTGTGTAGCTCAGGCTGGCCTGCGACTCCTTGCCCCCACCACACCCTTGCAAGCACTTTGTCCCCGATAGAAGGTATCTCTGTGACTCCTGCAGTTCATGGTTCTTCCCTGGGGACAGAAACGCTGCCCATTTGGGGCACAGGGGTGGGGGGCAGGCAGAATGCTATTAGCTCCACAGGGAGGTGACCACAGTGTTCCGACTGTGATATTGTTGGGGGCAGAGTGGGGACCTCATGACCAGTAACCTTGAGCTTGTGAAACATGCAAAATGCCAGGCAGTCTGCCCAGACCGAAACTTGACTTGACTCAGTGCAAATCCAGCCTGCAGTGCCTCATCTCGGGGCACGTGTCCACGAGGATGGCACACTCCCTTCAAACGTTGCTACATTTGAGTGGCTCTCAACCCTGGGGATGGAACAAGTGCTTGGAGCAGCTAGGCGCTGTGCCACAGCCGCAGGCCTGAATTTAATTAAGCAAAGGAGAGGCTGGGTGTGGTGGTGCTGGCCTGGCATCCAGCACTTGGCCTGGAAGAAAGCATGGCTGCAAAAGATGTGGTTCCAGGGAAAAATAAAGACTTAGGCAGCAACCGGGATATTTTGATAAAGAGTCTGGCAGCAGTTTGCCCACAGCCCAAATGCTTGCCTGATGCTAAGTTGAAAAGCAATGGACTGATGTCTTTGGCAGAGGATATTTCAAGACAGCCTAATGTAGAAATGGTGGTGTGGCTTTTAATGGTGAATATTATACAGATCTACAGTGAAGAAGAGCAGATGGGGCAGAAAGAAATGCAGAATGTACAGTTTGGATCTGATAACTGCACTAGGAAGATTAAAGGTGGGGCCAAGGCATGTGAAGGAGAGGCTCCCTTTCATAAGGAGATTAAAGTGATTAAGGAAGGGCTTAGAGATTTACAAGCAAACAAAAGAAACAGTACCTTCAGGGCAAGACCACACCCAGCTAATCCTCCAACAAGTCCAGGGCAGAGAATAATGGCAAATGTGGTTAAAGTAGGAGAGGGTCCATCCCAAAATTGCAGCCAAACTCGGCAGTTTCATTCACGTGGTGCTGGCTTTAGAGACATGAAGTTTACAAGAGTGAAGGGGTCTTCAGTTCTTCCTCCACGGTTTCAGAGAGCTACCAAGGTCAGGCAGAGTACAGCAGGGGTGTCCCTGAATAAAGCGGGCCCTGATAGGCCATTGTGTGAAGCTGTGAATGTGAAGCCTGGTTGGCAGCGGAGACCCCAAGAAGACATTCGAGATGCCAGACCTGTGAGATATTTGCCAAGGAGAGCTGCATACAGGGAGTGGTACCAGCCTAAGAAAGAGATGTGTGTTGCAAGCAAAGCTAGAAGAGCTGAGCCATCTAAGCCCTTTGGAAGTCAAGTCCCAGAAGTTGCATGTGGAGCTACTGGACTTGGTGTTTGCCCTGCTGGTTTTCGGTCTTGTTTTGGTCCAGTATTTCCTCACTATGCCTCTATTCCTCCCTTTTGGAATGGGAATGTGTATTCGGTTCCACTGTACATTGGGAGTATGTAATTTGTCTTTTGATTTTACAGGAGCTTACAGTTTAAGAGATTGGCCTGAGTCTCAGAAGAGACTTTGGACTGTGGACTTTTGAATGGCATTGAAATTGGTAAAGACTATGGGGACTTTTAAGGTTGGACTAAATGCATTTTGCATTTTATATGGTCAGGAGCCTATGGGGGCCAGGGAGTGGAATGTAGTGGTTTGGATGAGTGTTCCCCATAGGCTCTAGGTATTCAGACATTTGTCTCCAGTTGGTGGCGCTGTTTTTGGAGGTCTTGGAGGGTGTGGCTGTGCTAGAGGAAGTGCGTTGTTGGGGGCAGGCTTAGTGAGTTTTAACAAGCCTCGTGGTCTACAGTTGCCCTCTCTGTTTCCTGTGCTCTTTGCGAGATGTGACCCTCGGTTTGCTGCTCCAGATTCAGCTGCCACGGCTCCCGCCACAATAGACTCTAATTCCCTGGAACCGCCAATCGTAAGCTCAAATAAACTCTTCCTTTTATAAGTTCCTTGGTCATGATGCTTTATCACAGCAACAGAAAACTAATACAACATAAAAATAAAAAAATAAAACAATAAAAAGAAATATGGGATGGAGCCAGGCATGGTGGTGCATGCCTTTAATCCCAGCACTCTGGAGGCAGAGGCAAGCGGATCTCTGAGTTCAAGGCCAGGGAGGTCTACAAAGTGAGTTCCAGGACAGCTGGGGCTACAGGGAGACCCTGTTTCAGACAGACAAACCAAAGAGCTGATGAACCAACCAGCCAAATAGATGGCAACAAAAACTGAACTGAAACCCAGAAAATGCTGGTGTGGTGGTACAGGCCTGCTCTCCTGGGACTCAGTGGGCAGAGCCCTTGTCTAGTGTGCTAGAAGCCCTACATCACCAGGATAGTGACTCATCTCAGCACTAAGAAGTTGAGGCAGGAGGATTTGGAGCTCAAAGCCAGTCTGGGCTACATGAGATCCTGTCAATCGACCAATCAATCAATCAATCATCAATCAATCAGTGGGAATCAAAAGAGGGCTCCCTGAGCAGGAAAGTAGACAGTTTTAAATTAGCCACAACCAGCCAGGTGCGGTGGCGCACGCCTTTAATCCCAGCACTTGGGAGGCAGAGGCAGGCAGATCTCTGAGTTCAGGCCAACCTGGTCTACATAGCGAGTTCCAGGACAGCTGGGACTAAAGGAAGACCCTGTCTCAAAAAAAAAATTAGCCACAACCTATAATGTCATTTTTAGGCTTACAGAGATGGACTGTTATTCGAATGGCTCAAAGCTGCTTGGAGACTCTGCCCCAAACATTTGGAATCACTTGTTTTCTGAATGGTCTGGGTTTTGTTGTTTTGTTTTGTTTTGTTTTGTTTTGTTTTGTTTTGTTTTCTGACTGTCTCCAAGCCCAGCACTGTGGCCTCTGGTTAGAGACGACTTCCAAGTCACCCATTTCAGCCAGGTGTGGCGCATACCTGTAATCCCAGCACTCGGGAGGCAGGTGGATCTCTGTGAGTTCGAGGCCAGCCTGGTCTACATAGTGAGTACCAGGACAACTGGAATTACAGGATGACCCTGTTTTTTGTTTTTTTACATTTTTGATGGATTTTGTGATATTTTGGACAGGATCACACTACATAGCGCAGCAGGCTAGCCTTGAACTCTGGACTCTCTGGCCTCTACCTCCCAAGTGCTGGGATTACAGATACGTACCAAGTCCCATCTAGGCAGAGCAGGTCAATCTCCTGACATGCGCTCCCCTTTTATTTGTTGATACAGGGTCTCCCTGCAGCCCCAGCTGGTCTGGAACTCTCTCTGTAGACCAGGCTGGCCTTGAACTCGTGGCAATCTGCCTGCCTCTGCCTCCCAAGTGCTGGGATTACAGATACGTACCAAGTCCCATCTAGGCAGAGCAGGTCAATCTCCTGACATGCGCTCCCCTTTTATTTGTTGATACAGGGTCTCCCTGCAGCCCCAGCTGGTCTGGAACTCTCTCTGTAGACCAGGCTGGCCTTGAACTCGTGGCAATCTCCTGCCTCATCCCTGAGTGTTGGGATGGAAGGTTCATACTACGACCTTCATGTGTGTATCTGAGTCTGTTTCCCACCTCTCTCCCTCTGTAGGCTGTGACTGTCCTGGGCCATGGTGGGGGCTGAGACCCCTCCTGCATTAGTTCCCAGGCAGCAGGTGGTTGCGGTTGGCATGCTCCGCACATCTCCCGTTTCCACAGAGACGCCCTTCTTTCAGGAAGCCCTCCCAGCTCACCTCCTCAGGTCATCCTGGAAGGGCAGGTAAAGCCACTTGTCAGGCTTGTCCTTGAGAAACAGGTCTTGCTGCTCTTCGGTGGGGTCCTGGGACACGTAGACCAGGGCCAGCTGCGCCGCCCGCAACACGTAGAACTCGTCTGTGAGGCGCACGAAGAAGTCCTGGAGGACTGGCGCGAAGGCCTGGCAGCGGGGACAAGCCCCTGCGCCGAAGAACAGCAGCACCAGCCGGTTCTCCAGCCTGCGGCTCAGCTCAGCCTCTGTCTCCACTTCGTCCTGCTCGCTGTTGTTTCTGATCAAGACGCGGCCAGAGAAGAGGGACACCATGCTTGGAGGGGATTAGGACAGGGAGGCCCGCAGTGTGGCCTGGGCCTGCTGCTGTGGGAACCCACCAGGAATGGGAGCCTCAGAAGCCAGTTTAGGAGCCCGCTAATCCGCTGGGGTGCTAATCTGCCTGGGGATTGACCTCCAGGGGCCTGAGTCCTTGTGAGGATGCAGGGAGGTCCTGTGCAGGACGTGAGGACGACTGGGAGCCTCAGTGAGGAGACTGGGGTGTGGCTCAGGGGTAGAGCCCCACCTAGAATCCCCCAGTGAGGGGCTGGGGTGTGGCTCAGGGGTAGAGCCCTGTCTAGGATCCCCAGTGAGGGGCTGGGGTGTGGCTCAGGGGTAGAGCCCCTGCCTAGGATCCCAGTGAGGGGCTGGGGTGTGGCTCAGGGGTAGAGCTCAGACTAGAATCCCCAGTGAGGGGCTGGGCTGTGGCTCAGGGGTAGAGCCCTGCCTAGGATCCCCAGTGAGGGGCTGGGGTGTGGCTCAGGGGTAGAGCCCTGCCTAGAATCCCCCAGTGAGGGGCTGGGGTGTGGCTCAGGGGTAGAGCCCTGCCTAGAATCCCCAGTGAGGGGCTGGGGTGTGGTTCAGGGGTAGAGCCCTGCCTAGAATCCCCAGCGAGGGGCTGGGCTGTGGCTCAGGGGTAGGGCCCTGCCTAGAATCCCCCAGTGAGGGGCTGGGGTGTGGATCTTGGGTAGAGCCCTGCCTAGAATCCCAGTGAGGGCTGGGGTGTGGCTCAGGGGTAGAGCCCTGCCTAGAATCCCCAGTGAGGGGCTGGGGTGTGGCTCAGGGGTAGAGCCCTGCCTAGAATCCCCAGTGAGGGGCTGGGGTGTGGCTCAGGGGTAGAGCCCTGCCTAGAATCCCCAGTGAGGGGCTGGGGTGTGGATCTTGGGTAGAGCCCTGCCTGGAATCCCAGTGAGGGCTGGGGTGTGGCTCAGGGGTAGAGCCCTGCCTAGAATCCCCAGTGAGGGCCTGGGGTGTGGATCCTGGGTAGAGCCCTACCTAGAATCCCAGTGAGGGCTGGGTGTGGCTAGAGTGCTTTTTTGGTAATGTGCTCCTGGATTCCATTGCCTGCAGCACAGAAAACAAGCAAAATAAAAAAAAACCTCTGGTAATGAGCAACTAAGCTTGACACATTCTCCAGCAATCCCCTCCTGGCTAGGAATTCCATAAAGATCTACATAAACCCAGCAGTCCCCACTCCCAATGCCCTGCCTCTTCTTTCTCAGCAGAGTTCACCTGAACTTTCCAAGGTCTGGATTGTATTCAGGGCATCAGTCTGTGCTCCAGCTTTGCATGCGACAGTCTGGGGCTCAAAATAAACTTTCCTTTTGAGACATAGTCTCTGTAGCCCAGGCTATTCTCAGACTCTCTATGTAGCTGGGGATGACCTTGAACTCCTGATCCTCCTGCTGCACTGAAGTTTGAATCCTAGTGAGTGCCAAGATGAAATAAAGCCAGGACATGAGAGAGAAGCTTTCTTGCCTGCAGCAGGAAAGACAAACAGGAGTCCTCCAAGTGACACCCTAGGACTCACCCCATTTCTGATCATGCTGGTTTTATATGCTTATGAGGGGGAGGGGTTCACACACAAGCCACAGTTTGGCATCCAGGACAACTTCCAGGAATCAGTCCTCTCCTAGGATGGGATGGAACATCGGCTTGCTGGGAGGTGACTGAGCCATCTTGCCTGCTCAGTTGAAGGTCAGAGTTGAAAAAGAAAAATAGCAGGGCTGGAGAGATGGCTCAGTGGTTAAGAACACTGACTGCTCTTGCAGAGGACCCAGGTTCAATTCCCAGACAGCTGAGGACCGTCTTTAACTCCAGTTCCAGGGGAAGGGGAATCTGACACCCTCTTCTGACCTCCCTGGCATTGCACGACTTGGGTGCACAAACCTACATGCAGACAGAACATTCATACATATAAAAATAAATAAATAAAAATAGCGCTTAAAAAAAAGAAAAAAAATAGCAGGGGGATTTTGGGGGTGTGCTTAGGTTCAAGTCATGGAGCACTGTGTATAAAAGACTAAAGTGAGCCGGGCGTGGTGGCGCACGCCTTTAATCCTAGCACTTGGGAGGCAGAGGCAAGAGGATCTTTGTGAGTTCAAGGCCAGCCTGGTCTACAGAGTGAGTTCCAGGACAGCTGGGGCTACAGGGAGACCCTGTCTCAAAGAAAAAGACAAAAAAAAATATAAAAGATTAAAGTGGGGTTGGAGAGATGGCTCAGCAGTTAAGAGCACTGACTGCTCTTGCAGAGGACAAGGGTTCGATTTCCAGCACCTACACAGCAACTAACAACTGTCTGTAACTTTAGTTCCAGGGGATCCAACACCTTCCTCTGACTTCCTCAGGCACTGCATGACAAGGGAGAACTTACACACATGCAGGCAACACACTCAAATACATAAAATTAAATAAATTAATTAATTAAATAAAATAAAAAGATTAAAGTGACCTCTAGACATGCTCAATAGTAGCATGACAATTTAAGAAACAATAAAAGTTACTTTGAAGGGTCTGGAGAGATGGCGAAATGTTTAAGAGCACTGACTGCTCTTGCAGAGGACCCGGGTTCGATTCCCAGCACCCACATGGAAGCTGAGAATTGTCTTTAACTCCAGTTCCAGGGGAATCTGACACCCTCTTCTGACCTCCGTGGCATTGCACGACACAGGTGCACAAACCTACATGCAGACAGTACATTCATACACATAAAAAATAAATTTAAAAAATTTTTTAAAAAGTCACTTTGAAGTACCTTAACATGGATCTGCCCCTGAGGGTCAGCAGCACTGTGGCCTCTAACGCCTCTGCCCTCTCCCTTGAAAGACCTCAGATTATAAGTGTGCATCTCCACACCTGCCTTCTACTTTGTGTGGGGGGGGGACAGGGTCTCCCTTTAACCTCATTGCATAGACCAGGCTGGCCTTGATCTCACAGAGATCTGCCTGCCTCTGTCTCCTGAGTGCTGGGATTAAAGGTGTGCGCAACCACACTCGCCTATTTTTTTTAATTTTTAAAATTTTTATTTTTTGGAATTTTTGAAACAGGGTCTCCTTGTAGTCCCATTTGACCTGGAACTCACTATGAAGATCAGGCTGGCCTCCATCTCACAAGAGATCCACCTGTCTCTGCCTCTGGAGAGTAATGGAAATAAAAGGGCCTGGTGATTTCAATTTTTCTTATTTGTCTACTTATTGTGCGTGATGTGGGCACCAGTGTGAAGGTCAGCGGACAAATTTCAGGAGTCTGTTGTTCCTACCGATTAAACTCAGGCTCATCGACAAAGAGTCTCTACCCACTGGTCTCCCATTTAGATTGCGGGGGCTGATGACTGGGAAACAGGTGCTGTCAAGAACACGATGCCTGGGAGGAAAACTTCACCAAATACATGAGCTCTGGTGGGGTGGGGGACTAGGGAGGGGGACACGGGTCTAGATTTGATAATCTTGTACAAAATATATATTTAAAAAAGAACAAATAAAGGCATGCGCCACCAAAAAAAAAAAAAAAAAAAAAAAGGAAATGTGGGACACTATGAAAAGGTTGAACGTCTGTATCATAGGAATAGGAAGGAGAAGAAAGAGGAAGGAAGGGGGGCACAGGAGCCACAGGCTGGTGGGAGGGGGAAGTAGGGCAAAGGACACAGAAGTTCCAGGAACATGGCAACTTGAGCCAGGACAAGGAACTGGACGGGCAGCCCCAAGCTGCATCCCTCAACCTGTAAGATGGGGTGATCGACAATAGGGGGGGGGGAGGCACCTCCAGAGGCACCTTGGTGTCCTGGCCGGCTCAGCGGTGTGTGGGTATCCCCAGCCGCCCCCCATCCCGCCCACACACCCCGCAGAGACCAATGGCCGCTGGGGGCGGGGCGGGGACGATCCTGCCCAGCCTTGGCCTTCGAGTGGGTGGCGCTGGAAGCCAGCCCTGCCTGGCCCGCTCCCAAGGAGAGCTTTGGGAAGGTCGGCCAAGCGGGGCAGAAAACAAGCCATCCAGCAGGGTGGGCAGGGGGCGTGGGAGGGAAGCTAGGGAGGAGGGGCCGGGGAAGAGGCACGCAGGGGCACTGCGCCCGGAGAACCACCCAGGATTCTCCAAGGGACACATTCCCGAAGGGACCCGCCGGCTGGGCTGAGCTCCGAGTGCTGTCTCGGCCTCCAGTCCGCCTGCTTCTGCCATAGCTTTGGAGAGAGCTGCGAGGGAGCAGCGAAGGCCGGGGTCTGCCGGAGTGGGAAGGTCAGCGTGACAGTGGGCGCCGGGCGCGAGGGCAGGGCAGCGCGGGGGGCGCTGCATGGGCACTGCAGGGTACAAACAAGGGTTCAGGAAGTCTCCTGGGGTGTAGCAGTGCTAATGGGATATTCTGGGGTGCAACAAGGACTCCTGGAGTCTGCTGGGGTGGAACGAGGACTCCTGGGGTCTCCTGGGGTGCAAGAAGGATTCCTGGGGTCTTCTGGGATGCAGCGTGGGAAGTGAGGTCTCCTGGGGTGCAACAAGGCCTGGTGGGGTCTCTTGTAGGTGTTGTCGAGGCAGGATGGGGATTTGGTGTGGGGCTGTCACCTCCCTGGGCATCTGGAGTGTGATGTGCAGGCCCCTAGGGTATGACTTATCAACTCCCCCAGGAGCCTGGAATGCGTATTTAGGAGCCGGATTCAGGACAAGCTGGGTCAGGTTGGCTACTCAGGCCAGGATCCTAGAGACCATCTGGGGCCAGGAGCGCCAAGCCACGCCCCTTCAGCCACGCCCCCGCCGCACCCACGTGCTTTTCCAGTTCCTGGCCGCTACTCTTGGTTGCCCTAGAGATAGCGTAGGGCCTCCGCCGGCCGCTCTACCCTGCGGGTCTTTTTGACCGTGGGCTCTCTGGCCCGCGCGTCCTCTCTATGGTCACGGCCTCCGGAAGTGGGCCGACCTGTGCTGTGCGGGGTGAGAGACTGGGAGCGTTAGGCATCGCGGGATTGGGGCTAGGGGCGGGGCTTAGCGCCTAAGAGGGCGGGAGTCGCGGGCTTCTTCTCGGGCAGTGACTGACAAGGCCTGAAGGCGGTGCGGGAGGCCCTAGCGCCTCGAATGCGCGCAAGGACAGACGCTGGGGGCGGGGCCCGTCTTAGAGTGGGCGGGGATTGTCGGGGGCGGGGCCGTACGCTTCTCCTGAGGGAGGGGCCTAGCTCGGAGTGGGCGGGAGCTATTGGGGACGAAGGCCCTAGGCCTCACCCAAGAGGAGGGGCCTGACTCAGGTGGGCAGGGCGCTGGTTTGAAATTCGTGCTGTGGGCGGAGCTAGAGTCCCCGGCTAGGGGCGTGGTCTAGTGAGCAGGCAGTTAGTGGATAGAGGCGGCATGGGGCGGGGAGAACGGCGGCACCGCAGGCTTTGGGACAGCTCGTGGGACCCAGGGTAGGGGTGGGGAGACATGAGGGAGGGGCCTGGGACAATGACTATGAAGGGCCCAGGCGTGTGCGTGGGCACGAAGGCGAGCCCAGGCTTGGGGGGGGCTGAAGCGCAGGGCTGGAACTAGGCAGTAGCTTTGGCCACCACCTCAAGGCATGGGGCAGGGCCTGGCATTGACTGCTGGTGGGCAAATGGTGGGACTGAGGGGGACCGTGTGGGGCATCGTTTGACAGGTGGGGGAAACCCACTGTAGGCGGGCCTATGGGATGTGGCCAATCCTAGGCTTGGGGGCTCGGCTCCTAGTAAACTGTTTCGGTTTTAGGCTAGATCCAGAGGAGGCGGCAGAGCCTGATCTGATGTGTGGGGCGGTGCCAAGGCTTGGGCGTGGCTTGGGCGGTCGGATTGGGGGCGGGGCCTGGCTCCCAGTAAACTGGGTGGGATTCACGCTCCAGCCCGAAGAGGCGGAACCCGGCGAGAGGGGCGGGGCAGGGCGGGGTCCGGCGGATCCCCGGCGCGCGGCCTCAGACTGTACTCCGTAGGGATGCGGGCTCCCGGAGCCGGGACGGCCTCGGTGGCCTCACTGGCGCTGCTGTGGCTGCTGGGGCTGCCGTGGACCTGGAGCGCGGCTGCGGCATTCGGCGTGTACGTGGGAGGCGGCGGCTGGCGCTTTCTGCGCATCGTCTGCAAGACGGCGAGGCGGGACCTCTTGTAAGTAGCCGGGGTCGAAGGTCAGGGGTCAGGTTCGTGGATGCGGGACCCGTAGGGGAGCGAGGGGCTTGTAGGGCGGTTTGAGGGTCCCCTTGGGGCCCGGGGTTGGTTTTATAGGCCTATGAAATGGCTCTGGGGGCACAGTGGGGCGACACCTCATCTCTGGGTGCTGCCCAGCCTCTCAGGATGAACCTAGGGTTGGGGTGAGGTGGCGGATTGGGGAGTCGAGGGCAGAGGGCTGGTGGTACCTCTAAGAGGCATCTAGCTCCGGAGTACCCTAGATAGCTTTTGCATAGCTGGGTGCATTCTTCGAGTTTGGGGTTCTTGTGGAACTTCCGGGAGTGGTAAGGGTCTGTGGGCAAGTCACTGTATACTCCAGGAGTGGGTTGGTTGTGGAGGCAAGGTTCTTCGGGGATGTCAGGGCGTGTGGGGTGGGGGGGAACACGGGGTGCTTGTGGGCTGTCTCTCCCACTTTTGCCCAGAGGAGCTGTTGGGGATATGATGTAACCTCAGTATTGCCGGGTTCCCAGTCTCAGGATGGGTCCCTGTGGGGGCAGCAAGATCCTTCACAGGCCACCTGCAGGGTGAAAATCCCGAGGATCAGAAGCGGGGAGGGTAGTGTGGCCTGGGGAGGCCCAACTGGACGGCTCTAAAAACTTCCTCCTCTCCAGTACTGGCCCTCCCCTGCCTTCCACCGCCTGGACTTTTTCTTTTTCTTTCTCTTCTTCAAAGTAGCAAAGAAACTTCGCAATGCAACAGAGCAGGTAGTTAAAAAAGTTAAGAGTGACAGCAGTTCAGGATCCAGAGATAGGCTGATCTCTGTGAGTTCCAGGCTAGCCTGGGCTACCTAGTGAGTTCCATGATCAAAAGAAAAAAGAAAAAGAAAGAGGGCCGGGTGTGGTGGCGTGCACCTTTAGTCCCAGCACTTGGGAGGTGGAGGCAGGCAGATCTCTGTGAGTTCAAGGCAAGCCTGGTCTACATAGAGAGTTCCAGGACAGCTTGGACTACAGGGAGACCCTGTCTCAAAAAGATCAAAAGAAAGAGGAAATGACAGCATATGCATGACAGAACCACTGAAGGGTACTCTTATTTTGGACTTTTTGAGACAAGATCCCCCTTTAGGTCTCACAAAGATCCACCCGTCTCTGTCTCCCATGTCAGGGTGGCCTTGAACTCTGCGGCTGAGGCTAACCTTGAACTCCTGATCATTTGCTTCGACCTCATGGTGCTGGGTTGGCAGGTGTGTCACCACACCTGGTCAGCGTGGTGCTGGGGACAAAGCCCAGGCCTCGTTCATGCTAGGCAAGCACTTTACCTACTTGTTTTATTTATTTAGTCTTTTGAGACAGGGTCTCCCTGTAGCCCCAGCTGTACTGGAACTCACTGTAGAACAGACTGGCCTTGAACTCACAGAGATCTGCTGGCCTCTGCCTCCCAAGTACTGGGATTAAAGATGTGGGCACCACGCCTGGCCATATATTTTTTAATATTTATTTTTACTGTTTTTAAGTGTGCGTGTGAGTACAAGTGCCTGGAGAGGCCAGAGGCCTTGGATTCCCTGAAGCTGGAGTTACAGTTGTTAGCTGCCATGTGGGCTCTGGGAGCCAAACTGGGTCCTCCACAAAAACAGCTATGCTCCTAGGACTAAACTGAGTCCTCCACAAGAGCAGCTGTGCTCCTAGTATTCAGCCATCTCTGCAGCCTCTCCTTGTTCTGTTTTTGAGACAAGCTTTCATGTAGCCTAGGCTGCCCTGGAACTTGGAATGATCTCTTCCCTCAACCTTCCCAACGTCAGGTTGACAGATTATAGGTGTTACTGCTGTACCAAGTTTCCCAGACCGACCCTCCCTCCCTCCCTCCCTCCCTCCCTCCCTCCCTCCCTCCCTCCCTTCCTCCCTCCCTCCCTCCCTTCCTTCCTTCCATGCCCAGTTAATACCATCTTAAAAATTAGAAGATTGCTGGGCATGCTGGTGCATGTCTTTAATCCCAGAACTCGGGGGTGGGGCAAGGGGGCAGGCGGATCTCTGTGACTTCTAGGCCAGCCTGGTCTACATAGTGAGTTCCAGGCCAGCTGGGGCTAAAAGAAAACTCTATCTCAAAAAGACAAAAAAAAAAAAAAGCAGATTGGGGCTGGAGAGATGGCTCAGTAGTTCATTAGGAGCACCAGGGCGCCCCCTTCTGGCCTTTGTGGACACCAGGCACACAGGTGGTGCACATGCACATGCAGGAACTCACACTCACATAAAATTAAATGTTTTAAGAGCAGAGTAAGGACTTTGGGTTTGTGGTGCACCCAGCTGCAGCAGGCAGAGTGGCCCAGGCCTGTCCCCCTCCCCAACCCTTTCCCTTTAGACTCATCTTAACTTCTTTTAGTTTTTTTCTGACCACCCCCTGAACTCCACCTGGTTCTAACAGGCCTGCTTTGCTGTTGGCAATTTGGTCACATGCTTTTGATTTCTTCCTGCCTTGGAGTCCTGGGACCTACGATGAAAGAGACAGGACAGGAGAGGCCCTGGGAAGGGCCAGGCTGGACAGGGGTCTCTTTGTTGCTGGCTGTGGGGGTGGCTTGGTCTGCTGCCAGCCTCAGCACCCCGGCATGCAGTGAGGACAAAACACCGGATCCTGGGCTGGCTGCGTGGGCGGGCTGGAGGGAGGGGGGCCTGAGAGGAAGCCTAGACAGGCCGCAGTGCTGCTGGAAGCAGGTGCCTCCGGACCCCCACCAGCCGTGGTCCAGCCTGAGAGGAAGCCAGACAGGCCGCAGTGCTGCTGGGAGAAGCTGTCTCTGGAGCCCCACCAGCCGGGTCCAGCCTGAGGAAGCCAGACAGGCCTCAGTGCTGCTGGGAGCAGATGCCTCCGGACCCCCACCAGCCTTGGTCCAGCCTCAGAGGAAGCCAGACAGGCCTCAGTGAGTGCTGGGAGCAGTACTTAGCGTACAGTGGGTGTTAGTAGATGTGGGGTGCTCGTCTTTCCCTGAACCACCCTGTTTTTACTTTGGCAGAGGCTCTTTGTTCTTAGTCATTCTGTTACTAAGCGTTGTCATGTGGGGTCACCCTTGGTTCAGCTGTACCTTGGCCATGGTCCCAGGGCTCGGCCCAGGACCTTGTTGTTGAGGGGCTCCGTGGTCCGGACAGCACCTCCACTGACACCTCTGAGACCTAGAGCAGGGCCTCAGGTCATCAGGTTGACTACACTGTGGGGGTGGGGTCAGGTCTGTAAATATGGCACAGGCAAGTCTGAAACCCCAGATCCTGCCCCACCTGCGTGCAGGGTGACAGCTGTACACCCCACAACATGCTCAAGGTTATCAGCCAGTTGGTGCATACATTGGGTCTCTCTTTAACTGCACCCCTTTTAGCACAGTGCTGACTCCCAGCATGGGCGGTGACAGTCTGTGGTAGTCATCTCCTCGTACCCTCCCCTGCGGCAAGCCCACAGTGTTCTTGTCCTCCGGTTAAAGCTGGCAGCTTGTCCGTGGGCATGGGACGTTTCAAAAGCTCGGTCGCAAGCCAAAGCAGAGAACTGCCACATACTCAGTCTTGGCAGACGGGACAGCCTCGTGGGAAAAGGCACAGCCACCTCAGGCACAGCAGGGCTCCTCCAGCAGCCTGACCTGAGCTCAATCCCAGCACCGTGCAGCTGGTGGAGAATCAACTCCTCAGGTGTTCCTCTGACCTCCTGTAGCACATGCATGCTCAGACGGACAGACAGACAGACACACACACACAGCAATAAATGTAGAAAATTACAATTAGGGCCTACAAAGGCAGCCCAGTGGGTAAGAGAATTGGCTGCTCTTGCAGAGGACCCAGGTTTGGCTCCCAGCACCCACGTACTGGCTAACAACTGTCCATAACTCCAGTTGCAGGGGATCTGATGCCCTCTTCTGGCCTCTGTGAGCACTGCACACACGTGGCACACTCAACATGCAGGCAAAACACTCATGCACATAAAATAAAAATAGTATTTAAAAAAATTTAAAATGCCAGAGAGATGGCTCAGTAGTTAAGAATACTAGCTATTTTTTTTTCTTTTTGAGACGGGGTCTCTCCCTGTAGTCCCAGCTGTCCTCGAATTCACTATGTAAATCAGGCTGGTCTTGAACTCACAGAGATCTACCTGCCTCTGCCACCAGAGTGCTGAGATTAAAGGTGTGCACCACCACGCCCAGCTCCCTCCCTTCCTTTTTTGTATTTTGAGAGGAAATGACCCTGCATAACCTGGCCACCTGGCTGGCCTTGCACTCCCAACCCCTCTGCTTGTGCCTCCCAAGTGCTGGGACGATGGGTCTACCCTGAGCTAGCTCTTTCCTGCTCTTTCCAGGAAGACAGAGCAAAGACAGGATGAGAAGCAACCAGCTGTCCATTGCTTGGAAGGACCTAGGTGCTGGGCAGGGGAAAGGGACTCAGTGCCTGTTGAGCTCTAGAATGCCCACCTGAGCACCAACAGCTGCTCCAGGGCCTGTATATAGAGGGAGAGCGCTGCTGGCACAGCCTGTGCAAAGGCCCTGGGGTGGGAGCACGTGGGTTTAGCACAGGGCATCTTCCTCTGTCACCTGAGTCTTATCCACATGGGTCCAGTAGGTGGGAGAAGTGAATCTGAGGACTGGGGTACTGGCTGCTGTACAGAGCTTGTCTAGCATTCATGAGGCCTTGACTTCCTCTCAGCACTGCAGAAGCTGTGAGGCAATGTTTCCCTCAGGATCCGTGCTCCCCAGGGCCTTTGTATAGCTGCACCTTTGCTGCCTCCTCCCTCACAGACCTGCTGCTCTCACGAGCCTTCATCTTGACTGGTCAGACGAGCCTTCATCTTGACTGGTCAGACGGGAAGGTACTACTTGCGCCATCCAGGGCAGGCCTGGTGTAGTCGGCACTGGTGTCCCTGGCGGCTTGATGGGATGGAGGAGCATGAGGATGATGGGTAGATGAGGGAGGAATTGAGGGGGAGGAGGAGGGAGGAGGATGATGGGTAGATGAGGGAGGAATTGAGGGGGAGGAGGAGGGAGGAGGATGATGGGTAGATGAGGGAGGAATTGAGGGGGAGGAGGAGGGAGGAGGATGATGGGTAGATGAGGGAGGAATTGAGGGGGAGGAGGAGGGAGGAGGATGATGGGTAGATGAGGGAGGAATTGAGGGGGAGGAGGGAGGAGGATGATGGGTAGATGAGGGAGGAATTGAGGGGGAGGAGGAGGGAGGAGGATGATGGGTAGATGAGGGAGGAATTGAGGGGGAGGAGGGNGATGATGGTAGATGAGGGAGGATTGAGGGAGGAGGAGGGGAGTGGGCGTAGGTAGAGAGGGAGGCATTGCGTTGGAGGAGGCTGGGAGGAGGATGATGGGTCAGATGCAGGGAGGACTTGAGGGGAGGAGGGAGGAGGAGGATGACTGGGTAGATTGAGGGAGGAATTGGGGAGGCGGAGGATGAGGATGTATGAGGTAGATGAGGGAGGGAGTCGAGGGGATTGGAGGAGGGAGGAGCGATGATGGGTAGATGAGGGAGAGGCATTGAGGGGGAGGGGGAGGGGATGGATGGGTAGATGAGGAGGAATTGAGGGGGAGGAAGGGAGGAGGATGGGGAAGAGAGGAGGAGAATGTGGGAGAGGGAGGGGATGATGGGTAGATGAGAGGCGTGAGTTGAGGGGATGGGGGGGAGGAGGATGATGGGTAGATGAGGTGCGGAATTGAGGGAGAGGGAGGAGGATGATAGGTAGATGATGGAGGGGAGTGCGGGGCGGAGGGGGAGGGAGGAGGATGATGTGGAGATGAGGAGGAGTTGGGGGGGAGGAGGGAGGAGGTTTTTTTTTATGTTGTTATGGGGGTGAGGGGGAGGAGGGTGGAGGATGATGGGTAGATGAGGGAGGTGTTGAGGGGGGAGGAGGGAGGATGATGATGGGTAGATGGAGGGGGAAGGAATTGAGGGAGGAGGGACGGAGGATGATGGGTATGTGAGGGAGGCGTGATGGGGATAGGAGGGGAGAAAGGATGATGGGTAGATGGGGAGGAAGTTGAGGGGGAGGAGGGGAGGAGGATGATGGGTAGATGAGGAGGAAGTTGGCGGGGAGAGGAGGAGGAGGATGAGTTGGGTAGATGATGGGCGGAGTTGAGGGAGGTGGAGGAGGGAAACAGATGACTGGGAGAGGAAAAAAAAAAAGAATGAGGGGAGGAAGGCGGAGGATGATGGGTAGATGAGGGAAGAGTTCGGGGGAGTAGGAGATGGTGAGAGCGGTGAGGGGTGGGGGGAGGAGGAGGATGATGGGTAGATGAGGGGAGGAATTGGGGGGAGGGAGGGAGGACGAGATGGGGGTAGATGAGGGAGGGAGATTGAGGGGAGGAGGGAGGAGGGGATCATGGGTTCGATGGGGAGGGAGTTGAGGGGATGGGGGGAGGAGGATTGATGGGTAGATGAGGAGGAATGCGGGGAGGGGATGGAGGGGGAGGAGGTGATGGGTAGATGAGGGGCGTAGGCATTGCGGGGGGGAGGAGGGAGGAGGATGATGGGTAGATGAGGGGAGAGTGCGGGGAGGGAGGGAGGAGATGATGGGTAGATGAGGGGAAGAATTGAGGGGGGGAGGAGGGAGGAGGATGATGGGTAGAGTGAGGGTGGAATGAGGGTGGGGAGGTGGGATTGGAGGAGGGAGGAGGATGATGGGCTGATGAGGGAGGATTGGGGGGGGGGGGGTTGAACTAGGAGGGGGGAGGGGGGGGTTATGAGGAGGATGAGGTAGGATGGGGTGAGTTAGGTGAGGGAGGAGTTGAGGGGGGAGGAGGGAGGGGGGATGATGTTGTCGTTGAGGATATGGAGGGAGGATATTGAGGGTGGTAGGGATGGGGGAGGGGGAGGCTAGATGATGGTACAGGATGAGGTGGCAATTGGGGGGGAGGCGAGGGAGGAGGACGGTGATGGGGAGGATGGGGGGAGGAGGGAGGGATATTAGAGGGGAGAATAGGGGAGAGGGAGGAGGGTGATGGGTAGATGAGGGAAGAATTGAGGGGGAGGAGGTGGAGGAGGATGATGGTAGATGAGGGGGGAATTGAGGGGGGAGGGGGCGGAGGGATGATGGTAGATGGGAGGAATGGGGGGGGGAGGAGCGGAGGAGATGGACGGATGGGTAGATGAGGGAGGAATTGAGGGGGAGGAGGGAGGAGGATGATGGGTAGATGAGGGAGGATTGAGGGGGAGGAGGGAGGAGGTGATGGGTAGATGAGGGCGGAGTTAGGGAGGGAGGTGAGGGGCTGAGGGAGGCTTGGGGAAGGGAGGATGATGGGTAGACGAGGGAGGAAGGATGAGGGAGAGCGAGGAGGGAGGAGGATGATGGGGATGAGGGAGAGTTTTTTGAGGGGTGGGGAGGCGGGAGGAGGATGATGGGTAGCTGAGGGAGGACTTGAGGGGTGGGAGGAGGGGAGGAGGCATGTGATGGGTAGATGAGCGGAGGATGATTGGGGGGAGGAGAGGTAGGGGGATGATGGGTAGATAGGAGGGTGGGGAGAGGAGGGAGGGGAGTGAGGCCTGGGCGAGGAGGATGATGGGTAGATGAGGGAGGAGTTGAGGGGAGGGAGGGAGGAGGATGATGGGTTAGTGAGGGCGGGAATTAGCGGGGGGAGGGGAGGGAGGGAGGGGATGATGGGTAGATGAGGGCAGGAATTTGAGGGAGGAGGAGGGAGGAGGATGATGGGTAGATGAGGGAGGAATTGAGGGGGAGGAGGAGAGGAGGATGATGGGTAGATGAGGGAGGAATTGAGGGGGAGGAGGAGGGAGGAGGATGATGGGTAGGATGAGGGAGGAATTGAGGGGGGGCGGGAGGAGGAGGAGGATGTGGGATAGAGTGAGGGGAGGCTTGGGGGGGAGGAGGGAGGAGGATGATGGGTAGATGAGGGAGGAGTTGAGGGGATGGAGGGAGGAGGAGGATGGGTGATGATGGGATCGGGAGGATTTGAGGGGGAGGAGGGAGGAGGTGCTGGGTAGATGAGGGAGGAATGAGGGGGAGGAGGGAGGAGAGGAGTGATGACGGGTGTGATGAGGGAGGAGTTGGGGGGGGAGGAGGGGGAGGATGATGGTGTAGATGGAGGGAGGAGTCGGGGGAGGAGGGAGGAGGATGATGGGTAGATGAGGGAGGAATTGAGGGGGGGAGGAGGAGGAGGGGATTGGGGGTAGGTAGATGGGGAGGAGTGAGGGGGGAAGGGGAGGGGGATGATGATGGTAGATGAGGGAGGAATTGAGGGGTGGAGGGAGGAGGATGATCGGGTAGATGAGGGAGGATTGACGGGGGGGAGGAGGGAGGAGGATGGATGGGAGATGAGGGAGGAGTTGGCGGGGGAGGCGGGAGGAGGATGAGCGGTAGAATGAGGGAGGGAGATTGAGGGAGGAGGGGAGGAGGATGAGGGTTTAGATGAGGGGGATTGAGGGGAGGAGGAGGGGAGGAGTGGAGTGAGGAGGGAGTGGAGGGGGGAGGAGGGAGGAGGATGATGGGTAGATGATGGAGGGGGAGGTGAGGGGGGGAGGATGGAGAGGAGGAATTGGATTGGGAATGAGGGAGGAAGGTTGAGGGGGGAGGAGGGAGGAGGATGATGGGAGATGAGGGAGGAATTGAGGGGGAGGGAGGGAGAGGATGATGGGTAGGATGAGGAGGAATGAGGGGGAGGGGAGGGGGAGGGATGGGTAATGAGGAGGATGGGGAGGGGATGGGGAGGGGGATGATGGGTAGATGGAGGGAGGAATTGAGGGGGAGGAGGGAGGAGGAAGGGAGAGAGGGAGAAGTGGGGAGCGGGAGGAGGGAGGAGGTGATGGTAGATGAGGGAGGAGTTGAGGGGGGAGGGAGGAGGATGATGGGTAGATGAGGGAGGAATGAGGGGGAGGAGGAGGGAGGAGGATGATGGGTAGATGAGGGAGGAATTGAGGGGGGAGGAGGGAGGAGGATGATGGGTAGATGAGGGAGGGAATTGGGGAGGAGGGAGGATAGTATTGAGGAGGGAGGAGGATGATGGGTAGATGAGGGAGGAATTGAGGGGGGCGGAGGAGGGAGGAGGATGATGGGTAGACGAGGGAGGGAATTGAGGGGGAGGAGTGGAGGGAGGAGGATGATGTGGTAGATGAGGGAGGAATTGAGGGGGAGGAGGGAGGAGGATGATGGGAGATTTGAGGGAGGAATTGAGGGGGGAGGAGGAGGGAGGAGGATGATGGGTGATGAGGGAGGATAGGATGGAATTGAGGGGGGAGGAGGGAGGGATGTGGGTAGTGAGGTAGGAGTGATGGGGGGTGAGAGGGAGGAGGATGATGGATAGATGAGGAGGAAGTTGAGGAGGAGGGAGGAGGAGGGAGGAGGATGATGGAGTAGGATGAGGGAGGAATGTGGAGGGGGGGGAGGGAGGGAGGAGGGATGATGGGTAGATGAGGGAGGGGAGGCTTGAGGAGGTGAGGATGGGAGGAGGATGGAGGAGGGTGATGAGGGAGGAAGGAATTGAGGGGGGGAGGAGGGAGGAGGATGTGTCACACTGAGGGACCTGGGCCTGGTGGCACATGCCCGCCCATTACCCCAGCTTTCCCTCGCTTAAGACAGGATGGCCCTGCGTTCTAGGGTAGCCTGGGTCAGCAAAGGATGACTGAGGCCCTGATGGCTTCGGGTCTCCTGGCCTGCGTTACTGTCTTACGGTGCCGCGGTGGAGGGGCTGCCGTGTGCTGCAGAGGGAAGGAAGGGAGGGCTGTCCCCAGGTGGGGTTCCCCTGCCCAGGGCAGGAAGGCTAGGGCCCGAAGGGGGGGCGGCCGGCCGGATGGGGGCAGGGGATCCTCACCTGAACCTTGAACTTGTGCCCTGCTCTCAGCCTCCCTCTGTCCACCCCCTCCCCACCTCCTGGAAGGGTTGTGGCCACAGCCCCTTCCCCTCATGGATGCTCCAGCCTCCCTGCCTGGTGACCATCAGAAATGGGGGACTTGGGAGGAGGGCTGCATGGCTCCAGACTGGACTCTGAGGCTGAATGGCACAGAGACAGTGACCGGTGTAGAGTTGGAGGCAGTCTGCCAGATGGAGGGGACGTGTGCAGGGACTCCCATGTCCACATGGAGGGGACATGTGTGGGGACTCACGTGCCCACGTGGAGGGGACGTGTGTGGGGACTCACGTGCCCCCATGGAGGGGACGTGTGCGAGCACTCACATGCCCGCGTGGAGGGGACGTGTGTGGGGACTCACGTGCCCCCATGGAGGGGACGTGTGCGAGCACTCACATGCCCGCGTGGAGGGAATGTGTGAGGGGACTTGCATGCCCGGAGGACTGAGGAGGGCCTGAGACCTGGCAGCCCAGGCATGCCATATTCTGAGGCAGGAGTAGTTTCCTTGCCAGCCTGGATAATCAGTAACATCCCACTCAAAAGGTAAAAGAGGCAGGCAGATCTCTGAGTTACAGGCCAGCCTGGTCGACATAGTGAGTTCCAGGCCAGTCAGGGCTACACAGACATTTTTTTTTGTCTTTTTCGAGACAGGGTCTCCCTGTAGTCCCAGCTCTCCTGGAACTCACAAAGATCCGCCTGCCTCTGTGTCCTGAGTGCTAGGATTAAAGGTGTGCACCACGACGCCCGGCCACAAACATTTTCTTTAAAAACAAACAAAACACAAAACAACCAAACCAAACCAAATAAAACCAAACAAAACAGAAGAGAGCTGGAGAGTGGCTAAACAGTAGAGCCCCACCTAGAATCCCAGTGAGGGCTGGGATGTGGCTCAGGGGGGAGAGCCCCACTGAACCCCAGTGAGGGGCTGGTGTGGCTCAGGGTTGAGCCGCCTAGAATCCCAGTGAGGGGCGGGGTGGGCCAGGGTAGAGCCCTCACCTAGAATCCCCAGTGAGGGGCTGGGCTGTGGTCAGGGGTAGAGCCCCACCTTGAATCCCCAGTGACGGGGCTGGCGCTGTGGCGCCAGGGGTAGAGCCCCGCCTAGAATCCCCAGTGAGGGGCTGGGGTGTGGCTCAGGGGTAGAGCCCTGGTCTGATTCTGAATCCCCCAGTGAGGGCTGGGTGTGGCTCAGGGGTAGAGTCCTGTCTAGGATCCCCCAGTGAGGGGGCTGGGTGTGGCTCAGGGGTAGAGCCCTGCCTAGAATCCCCAGTGAGTGGCTGGGGTGCTCAGGGGGTAGAGCCCTGCCCTAGAATCCCCAGTGAGGGGCTGGATGTGGCTCAGGGGAGAGCCCTGTCCTACAATCCCCAGTGAGGGGCTGGGGTGGGCTCAGTGGTTAGAGGCCCCACCTGAATCCCCAGTGAGGGGCTGGGCTTTGGCTCAGTGGTAGGCCCCGCCTCAGAATCCCCAGTGTAGGCGCTGGGGTGTGGCTCCAGGGGAAGAGCCCTGCCTAGAATCCCCAGTGAGGGCTGGGGTGTGGCTCAGGGGTTAGAGCGCCCGCCTAGAATCCCAGTGAGGGCTGGGTGTGCTCCGGGGTAGAGCCCCTCTAGAATCCCCAGTGAGGGGCTGGGTGTGGCTCAGGGGTAGACACCTGTCTGGAATCCCCCAGTTGGGGGCTGGGGTGTTTGCTCAGGGTAGAGCCCTGTCTTAGCTCCCCAGTGAAGGGCTGGGTGTGTGCTCAGGGGAGAGCCCTGTCCTAGATCCCCAGTGAGGGGCTGGGGTGTGGCTCATGGGGTAGAGCCCTGCCTAGAATCCCCAGTGAGGGGCTGGGGTGTGGCTCAGGGCTGGGGTGTGGCTCAGGTAGAGCGCCCTGTCTAGAATCCCCATTGAGGGGCTGGGGTGTGGCTCATGGTGGTAGAGCCCTGCCTAGAATCCCCAGTGAGGGGCTGGGGTGTGGCTCAGGGGCAGGGGTGTGGCTCAGCGGGTAGTGCCCTGCCTAGAATCCCCAGTGAGGGCTGGGGTGTGGCTCAGGGGCAGAGGAACCTGCACTAGAATCCCCAGTGAGGGGGCTGGGGTTTTGGCTCAGGGGTAGAGCCCTGCCAAATCCCCGTGAGGGGCTGGGGTGTGGCTCAGGGGTAGAGCCCTGCCTAGAATCCCCAGTTAGAGGGCTGGGGGTGTGGCTCAGGGGTAGAGCCCTGCCTGGAATCCCCAGTGAGGGGTGGGGTTGTGCTCAGGGGCTAGAGCCCCGCCTAGAATCCCCAGTGAGGGACTGGGTGTGGCTCAGGGGTAGAGCCCTGTCTAGGAACCCCAGTGAGGGGCTCGGGGCATGGCTCAGAGGACCCCAGTGAGGGGCTGGGGTGTGGCTCAGGGGTAGAGCCCTGCCTAGAATCCCCAGTGAGGGGCTGGGGTGTGGCTCAGGGGTAGAGCCCTGCCTAGAATCCCCAGTGAGGGGCTGGGGTGTGTCTCAGGGTGGAGTGCTTGCTGAGCATGGTGGACCCCCTGGGTCTGGCATGAGCTCCCCAGGGCACCAGGCCCACTGGAGGAGGGCATGCTGACCAATACTTATGTGGTGTCTAGGCTGCTGGCTGGCTGATAACTGTCCCCTGCCCTTGGGGATCCCTTCTTTGGAGATACTAACCACGGAAGGACTAAGGATGCGTGATTTAATTAGATCTGCTGCTTAGAGCCCTGGGGGGGGGCAGATGTTGAAGCTCCAGGCAGCTTCACAGTAGTGACCTGTCCCTCCTTCACAGTGGCCTTCACGGTAGTGACCTGTCCCTCCTTCACAGTGGCCTTCACGGTAGTGACCTGTCCCTCCTTCACAGTGGCCTTCACGGTAGTGACCTGTCCCTCCTTCACAGTGGCCTTCACGGTAGTGACCTGTCCCTCCTTCACAGTGGCCTCCGGGTCCTGATCCGGGTGCGGATGGAGCTGTGGCGGCACAAGCGAGCCAGGGACACCATCCCTCGCATCTTCCAGGCAGTAGCCCAGCGTCAGCCGGAGCGCCTGGCACTGGTGGACGCGAGCAGTGGTGTATGCTGGACCTTCGCGCAGCTCGACGCCTACTCCAACGCAGTGGCCAATCTGTTCCGCCAGCTGGGCTTCGTGCAGGGCGATGTGGTAGCTGTGTTCCTGGAGGGCAGGCCTGAGTTCGTGGGGCTGTGGCTCGGCCTGGCCAAGGCGGGCGTGGTGGCTGCGCTGCTCAACATCAACCTGAGGAGGGAGCCCCTGGCCTTCTGCCTGGGCACCTCAGCTGCCAAAGCCCTCATTTATGGCGGCGAGATGGCAGCTGGTGAGGCCTAGGTAGACACCAGGTGGGGGGGCGGCTCGTGGGGCTGCCCTACATTGAGCAGTGCTGGCCTAGAGGCTACAGGAGGCCACCTGACCTGTGTCCCTGCAGCGGTGGCGGAGGTGAGCGGGCAGCTGGGGAAGAGCGTCCTCAAGTTGTGCTCTGGAGACTCGGGGCCTGAGGGCGTCCTGCCAGACACCAGGCTGCTGGACCCCATGCTGGCTGAGGCACCGACCACACCCTTGGCACAGCCCCCAGGGAAGGGTATGGATGGTGAGTGAACGGAACCCTCCCATCTGCCCCGACCCCAGCCCTCCACACTCAGCCCAAAGCCACCTTCTCCTGCAGATCGGCTGTTCTACATCTACACTTCGGGCACCACCGGGCTCCCCAAGGCAGCCATCGTGGTGCAGAGCAGGTGAGCAGGGGCCGCAGATGACCCAGGCTCTGGGGTCACACCCTGCTGCCCCCACTGGTGACGGGGACCCTCCTAGCCCCACACCTGCCCAACATCCACTCTTCTCTTGCCCTGGCCCTGCCCCCTTGAGATTTTTTTTTTTGGTCGAGACAAGCTCTCCCTTTAGACCCAGGGAGACCAGGCTGGCCTTGAACTCACAGAGATCCACCTGGCCATACCTAGGTCCTGCTCCCTGTGCTCCCTCCCTGGCCATGGCTCCTCCTCCAGCCCACCACAGCCTGTTAGGCCTCAGGACCCTTGCATGTGCCAGGCTCTCAGGGAGTCTGTGGACAGAGCCTGGGGTTCTGTGTCCCCAGACCAGGGCTGTCACCTCCAGGCCTCTGGGACTCCCTGTCCTGCCACTGTCCTCACGTCCTGGGGACCCAAGGCTCACCATGCTGCAACCCGCAGGTACTACCGCATTGCAGCCTTCGGCCACCACTCCTATAGCATGCGGCCCAGCGACGTGCTCTACGACTGCCTGCCACTCTACCACTCTGCAGGTATTTGGGTGGTGGTGGGAGGGGGCTCTGAGGACACCCCCCAGGACCTCTCAAAGCTACCACGTCCACAGGGAACATCATGGGCGTGGGCCAGTGTGTCATCTATGGGCTGACCGTGGTGCTACGCAAGAAGTTCTCAGCCAGCCGCTTCTGGGACGACTGTCTCAAGTACAACTGCACGGTAGGCCTCTCCCCTCTGATGCCAATCAGAGGTGGGGGCTCAAGGTGGGTCAGAGACCCCCCTTCTCTGCCCCAACCTCACAACGGACCCCCTCACCTGCAGGCTAGACCTCCCTCACAGCCCCCTTTCACCATGTTTGACTTTAGGTGCCAATCCCATGTGGGGTTCAGGATCTTCCGGTCCCCACCCTCCTGCCAGGGCCCTACATACCTCTTGTAGCCTGGCTGTGACCACTCTGACCAGGTCTCACTGCTCCCATTCAGGCTGCACCCTGTCTAGCTAGGTGACATACGCCCCTCCCAGGAAGGGCCCCGCCCACCCTGTATTGGAGCATCTCCTTGTCTTTGGGGAACTGTCCTGCCGAGGAGAGGGAGGACAGCCATGTCCCTTGTAGGTACAGGGCAGTCTTCAGACTTCTGTAATTAGACAACGGGAAGACATCATACCCGTTTTACAGTCAGGGAAACAGGCTGTGTGATATATCTGGGTTGGAGGCTGGGGTGTATGAACAGTCCCAGGTCTCTGGATTGGGCATGAGGACATGGGTGGGGTCAGCTGTCTGGCAGGGAGGGCCCAAGGTGTGGGGCATTAAGAGCAGGCAGGGGCGCTGCGGGCTGAGCACTGCTGGCACACAGGTGCTGTGCACTGTCCCCAGCACCAGGTGACAGCGAACAGAATTAAGAGCCTACTCTCCCCAGGGCCGCAAGGCCTCCTAGGTCAGGAGAGCTGGGATGTCCAGGGCTAACTTGTGGGTGGCAGATGCGGCCCTGGGCTTACTCAGGTCACAGGTGGGCAAGGTGGGCCGGGGCCAGTTTTGGAGGCCCCTGACGGGGAGGCTGTGCTCTCTCTGAATCTGAAGGTTTTACCACCTGCTTCAAGGTTGGGGTGTTCCTGGGGAAAACTGCTTCTTGGAACTTAAGATAAAAGGGGGTCACTTTAGCCATACACACCTTTAATCCCAGCACTTGGGAGGCGGGGGCAGGTAGATCTCTGTGAGTTCAAGGTCAGCCTGGTCTACATAGAGAGTTCCAGGATAGCTGGGGCTACAGGGAGACCCTGTCTCAAAGACCAAAAAAAAGATTGGGGCTGTTTCCATGGGCTCCCAGTGAGCAGTTCCTAGTGCAGTACCTGGATTCCAGCCCAGCCCAGCCCAGCCGAGGCTCTGGGTATGGGTTCGCTCCCAGGTTCCCAGCACCTCAGGCTTCAGTGACACCGAACCAGGCAACCCCACCTCTGTCAGTCCCCACTCGTCCCCTCAGCAGTCCCTCCTTACCCTCACCCAGCCTTGTATCATACCGCGCCGGGCCTTTGGCTCTGCGAGCTGTTTGTCTTTATCCTATTCATCTCCCAGGACCTTGAAGCTGGACGAGCATACACCCTAAAGCCCCACACCAGGCTGGCTTGTCCATGCGTGTGTGCAGCATACACCCTAAAGCCCCACGCCAGGCTGGCTCGTCTATGCGTGTGTGCAGCATACACTCTAAAGCCCCACGTCAGGCTGGCTTGTCTATGCGTGTGTGCAGCATACACCCTAAAGCCCCACGCCAGGCTGGCTCGTCTATGCGTGTGTGCAGCATACACCCTAAATCCCCACGCCAGGCTGGCTCGTCCGTGCTTGTGTGTGCGTGTGCATGGAGCCAGACACGCTGTTGGATGGCTTCCTCTTATCTTTGGATACAGGGTCTGTCACTGAGTCCAGAGCTTGCTGATTGACTGGACTGTCTGTCCATGGGCTCTAGGGACCTCCTGTCCTGCCCCATCCCCCATGCTGGGTGACAGGCACAGCACTATCTGTGGCCTGGATCTTACATGGGTTCTGGGGATCAAACCCAGGTCCTTGTGTCTACAGGAAGACACAAACATGGAGCACAAACAGCCACCTCTTTGGCCCCTGCTCACTGCTCTCACAGGTCTCCTGTGTCTCCTGGCTGAACCCCAGCTTGCAGGGTGGAATCACAGGCTTGTGCCACCTTGTTTTGGTGGGTTCTTGTGGGTAGGGTGTGCCCTGCCCTGGGCCTGTTGTGCTGTCTGCTCACTGCTCACTGTCCCCAAACCCTGCAGAGCCCTTCTGTCCATTTCCAAGAAGCAGAATGTGTGCAGGGCTCGGGGTGCCAGGAGCAGGAGGGGGTCTGCTGCTCAGAAGGCCATGCCCAGCAAGGGCCCCAAGGACATGGACACAGTGCCAGAGACGGCCAGCAGCTTGCTCTGTCTCAGCGTCCTGAGTGCTTGGATGACAGACATGGGACACACTGGGCACAGTGTGGGTGCTGTGTATGACAGACAAGGGACACACTGGGCAGAGTGGGCACTGTGGACGACACACATGGGACACACTGGGCAGAGTGGGTGCTGTGGACGACACACATGGGACACAATGGGCAGAGTGGGTGCTGTGGATGACACGTGGGACACACTGGGCAGAGTGGGTGCTGTGGACCACAGACATGGGACACAGTGGGCAGAGTGGGTGCTGTGGATGATGGGCATGGGACACATTGGGCAGTGTGGGTGCTGTGGATGATGGGCATGGGACACATTGGGCAGTGTGAGTGCTGTGGATGACGGGCATGGGACACATTGGGCAGTGTGGGTGCTGTGGATGACAGACATGGGGCACACTGGGTAGAGTGGGCACTGTGGATGACAGACATGGGACACATCGGGCAGTGTGGGCACTGTGGATAACAGACATGGGACACAGTGGGCACTGTGGATGTCGCAGGCTTGTTCCATGTAAGAAGTTTGCAGGGTCTCAGTTTCTTAGAAACAGCATTGTCAGGCTGGAGAGATGGCCTAGCAGTTAAGAGCACTGACTGCTCTTGCAGAGGACCTGGGTTGGATCCCCAGCACCCACATGGCGGCTGAGAACAGTCTTTAACTCCAGTTCCAGGGGAATCCGAGACCCTCTTCTGACCTCCGCGGCATTGCATGACACGGGTGCACAGACCTTCATGCAGACAGTACATTCATACATATACAAAGATAAATAATAAAAAAATGTTTTAAAAAATATATATATAAATGAAAATAATCTGTAAAAAGACCAGAGTTGAGGGCATAGTGAAGAGGAAGGGTCAGGATGTAAGAGAGGGGTGTTCTCTTTCACCAAGCTTAACAGGAGAGGAAGATGGAGAAGAGAAGGGAAAGAATATGCTTAGCATACTGTATATAGTAATCTACTGATAAATAGCTATTATCACTGTTTTTCTTGAGACAGGCTCTTACTATATAGCTCAGACCAGCCTCGAATTCATGATCCTCCTGCCCCAGCCTCCCAAGAGCTAGAATGACAGCTGTGGATCACCAGATCTGGCTACTTTTTTTCTCTCTAAACATCCTGGATACCTGTGGATGTAGTTAAGAAGTTGTCTCCTTTGATTCTGATGGAGAAAGAGAGAAAAGAGCTTGCTTGGTCAAAGGGCTCCCTAATCCCTTCTTTATTTTGATTGGAAAACCCCGACCAGGGAGAAAGCCAGCCATGAGGACCCTCGGTGCTGACTTTCATGTTCTGGAATCTAAGAGAGCATTTCCTGGACTGTGGTGCACCGGGGCCTCCTTTCTGGCTCCCCGGTTGTGGCCCTCAGAGTCCCCTCCTGATGCCACCTGGAGGGGCAGCCCAGATATGTGGTACAAAAACACAGCAGCAACAGCCCATTTCATAACATCACGTGTNTGCTCTACGACTGCCTGCCACTCTACCACTCTGCAGGTATTTGGGTGGTGGTGGGAGGGGGCTCTGAGGACACCCCCCAGGACCTCTCAAAGCTACCACGTCCACAGGGAACATCATGGGCGTGGGCCAGTGTGTCATCTATGGGCTGACCGTGGTGCTACGCAAGAAGTTCTCAGCCAGCCGCTTCTGGGACGACTGTCTCAAGTACAACTGCACGGTAGGCCTCTCCCCTCTGATGCCAATCAGAGGTGGGGGCTCAAGGTGGGTCAGAGACCCCCCTTCTCTGCCCCAACCTCACAACGGACCCCCTCACCTGCAGGCTAGACCTCCCTCACAGCCCCCTTTCACCATGTTTGACTTTAGGTGCCAATCCCATGTGGGGTTCAGGATCTTCCGGTCCCCACCCTCCTGCCAGGGCCCTACATACCTCTTGTAGCCTGGCTGTGACCACTCTGACCAGGTCTCACTGCTCCCATTCAGGCTGCACCCTGTCTAGCTAGGTGACATACGCCCCTCCCAGGAAGGGCCCCGCCCACCCTGTATTGGAGCATCTCCTTGTCTTTGGGGAACTGTCCTGCCGAGGAGAGGGAGGACAGCCATGTCCCTTGTAGGTACAGGGCAGTCTTCAGACTTCTGTAATTAGACAACGGGAAGACATCATACCCGTTTTACAGTCAGGGAAACAGGCTGTGTGATATATCTGGGTTGGAGGCTGGGGTGTATGAACAGTCCCAGGTCTCTGGATTGGGCATGAGGACATGGGTGGGGTCAGCTGTCTGGCAGGGAGGGCCCAAGGTGTGGGGCATTAAGAGCAGGCAGGGGCGCTGCGGGCTGAGCACTGCTGGCACACAGGTGCTGTGCACTGTCCCCAGCACCAGGTGACAGCGAACAGAATTAAGAGCCTACTCTCCCCAGGGCCGCAAGGCCTCCTAGGTCAGGAGAGCTGGGATGTCCAGGGCTAACTTGTGGGTGGCAGATGCGGCCCTGGGCTTACTCAGGTCACAGGTGGGCAAGGTGGGCCGGGGCCAGTTTTGGAGGCCCCTGACGGGGAGGCTGTGCTCTCTCTGAATCTGAAGGTTTTACCACCTGCTTCAAGGTTGGGGTGTTCCTGGGGAAAACTGCTTCTTGGAACTTAAGATAAAAGGGGGTCACTTTAGCATACACACCTTTAATCCCAGCACTTTGGAGCGGGGGGCAGGTAGATTCTCTGTGAGTTCAAGTATCAGCCTGGTCTACATAGAGAGTTCCAGGATAGCTGGGCTACAGGGAGACCCCTGTCTCAAAGACCACAAAAAAGACTTGGGCGCTGTTTCCATGGGCTCCCAGTGAGCAGTTCCTAGTGCAGTACCTGGATTCCAGCCCAGCCCAGCCCAGCCGAGGCTCTGGGTATGGGTTCGCTCCCAGGTTCCCAGCACCTCAGGCTTCAGTGACACCGAACCAGGCAACCCCACCTCTGTCAGTCCCCACTCGTCCCCTCAGCAGTCCCTCCTTACCCTCACCCAGCCTTGTATCATACCGCGCCGGGCCTTTGGCTCTGCGAGCTGTTTGTCTTTATCCTATTCATCTCCCAGGACCTTGAAGCTGGACGAGCATACACCCTAAAGCCCCACACCAGGCTGGCTTGTCCATGCGTGTGTGCAGCATACACCCTAAAGCCCCACGCCAGGCTGGCTCGTCTATGCGTGTGTGCAGCATACACTCTAAAGCCCCACGTCAGGCTGGCTTGTCTATGCGTGTGTGCAGGCATACACCCTAAAGCCCCACGCCAGGCTGGCTCGTCTATGGTGTGTGCAGCATACACCCTAAATCCCCACGCCAGGCTGGCTCGTCCGTGCTTGTGTGTGCGTGTGCATGGAGCCAGGACACGCTGTTGGATTGCTTCCTCTTATCTTTGATACAGGGTCTGTCACTGAGTCCAGAGCTTGCTGATTGACTGGACTGTCTGTCCATGGGCTCTAGGGACCTCCTGTCCTGCCCATCCCCCATGCTGGGTGACAGGCACAGCACTATCTGTGGCCTGGATTCTTACATGGGTTCTGGGATCAAACCCAGGTCCTTGTGTCTACAGGAAGACACAAACATGGAGCACAAACAGCCACCTCTTTGGCCCCTGCTCACTGCTCTCACAGGTCTCCTGTGTCTCCTGGCTGAACCCCAGCTTGCAGGGTGGAATCACAGGCTTGTGCCACCTTGTTTTGGTGGGTTCTTGTGGGTAGGGTGTGCCCTGCCCTGGGCCTGTTGTGCTGTCTGCTCACTGCTCACTGTCCCCAAACCCTGCAGAGCCCTTCTGTCCATTTCCAAGAAGCAGAATGTGTGCAGGGCTCGGGGTGCCAGGAGCAGGAGGGGGTCTGCTGCTCAGAAGGCCATGCCCAGCAAGGGCCCCAAGGACATGGACACAGTGCCAGAGACGGCCAGCAGCTTGCTCTGTCTCAGCGTCCTGAGTGCTTGGATGACAGACATGGGACACACTGGGCACAGTGTGGGTGCTGTGTATGACAGACAAGGGACACACTGGGCAGAGTGGGCACTGTGGACGACACACATGGGACACACTGGGCAGAGTGGGTGCTGTGGACGACACACATGGGACACAATGGGCAGAGTGGGTGCTGTGGATGACACGTGGGACACACTGGGCAGAGTGGGTGCTGTGGACCACAGACATGGGACACAGTGGGCAGAGTGGGTGCTGTGGATGATGGGCATGGGACACATTGGGCAGTGTGGGTGCTGTGGATGATGGGCATGGGACACATTGGGCAGTGTGAGTGCTGTGGATGACGGGCATGGGACACATTGGGCAGTGTGGGTGCTGTGGATGACAGACATGGGACACCTGGGTAGAGTGGCACTGTGGATGACAGACCATGGACACATCGTGGCAGTGTGGCACTGTGGATAAACAGGACAATGGGACACAGTGGGCATGTGGATGTCGCAGGCTTGGTTCCATGTAAGAAGGTTTGCAGGTCTCGAGTTTCTTAAGAACGAGCTACATGTCCAGGGCTGGAGAGATGCCTAGCAGTTAAGAGCACTGACTGCTCTTGAGAGGACTGGGTTGGATCCCCAGCACCCACATGGCGGCTGGCTGGAGAACAGTCTTTAACTCCAGTTCCAGGGAATCCGAGACCCTCTTCTGACCTCCGCGGCATTGCATGACACGGGTGCACAGACCTTCATGCAGACAGTACATTCATACACATACAAAAAAAAAAAAAAAGAAAATGAATAAGCTGGGCATGGTGACGCACACCTTTAATCCCAGCACTAGGGAGGCAGAGGCAGGCGGATATCTGTGAGTTCAAGGCCAGCCTGATCTACAGAGCAAGCTCCAGGCAAGCTGGGACTAAAGGGAGACCCGTTGTCTCAAAAAATACAAAAACAAAAAAAAAAAAAAAAAAAAAAAAAGAAAAACAGCACTGTCAACTTGTCTGCTTTTTAATATTTTATATTTTTGTTTCATTTGTATGAATGTGATGCCTGCATTTGGGCAGGTGCACCTACCTGCCTGCAGAGGTCAGACGGGGGGGGGGTCTAATCTCTGCAACCAGAGTTATAGATGGTTGTCAGCCCCTGTGTGGGTGCTGGGAACTGAACCCAGGTCCTCTGGAAGAGCAGCCGTGCTCTTAACCGCTGAGCCATCTCTCCAGCCCCTCAGCTTTATTAAAGACAGCTTGTGGTCTCAGTCTCTCTCCTTCCCTCTCCCTCTCTCCCTCTCTCCCTGTCTCCCTGTCTCTCTCTCTCTCTCCCTCTCTCCCTCTCTCCCTCCCTGCCTCCCTCGTCTCATTGAGACAGTCTCCCTGTATCTCAGCTGGCCTGGAACTCTTCACAGAAGCAGAAGGTCTCATGGTGCAGGCTGCAGGCACGGTCTGATCCAGCAGGTCTCGGTGTCTGTCTCTGCCTCCCCTTTCTCTCTGACTTCTGTCATTAAGGCCGTCCTGGACTGACGCTGTAGCCCAGGCTATGATGGCTTTCTGTCCCGGGCACTGTGCACTGTGGTACATACTCAGCCATCTGAACCACATCCGCTCTTGGGTTCCCTTGTCAGCAGAGGAGGAGGGGGTACCCCAGAGCGCTGGGTATGGCAGCTAAGGCTTTGGGAGCAGACAGTTGTGAGATGAGCAGATCCCAGGGCTGGACGGCCTGTGCACAGCACTGCACACCAGCATTTGGTAGGCTGAGGTGGGAGGACCGCAAGTTGCACAGCAGCCGGGTCTGTAGTGAGACCCTGCCTCAAACCGGAAGAAGGGAGGCTGAGGCTTGCCTAGCTTTCCAGCCCAGCCCTCCCTCCGCCGTCCCCTGGAGGGGAGGCCCCTTAGCCCATCCAATGACGGCGGGCGGGGTTACTGTCCACGGGAGTCCAGCAGATTCCCGGGCAGTGGACGGCGGCCCCTGGCAGTCTGGATTCCTTCCTTAGTGGGGAGCTTCCGCGGCAGCCTGGGTTAACACCTGAGCAGGCCGCGCTGCTGCTGGGCCCAGGTGCCCGGCTTCACAGTGGAAGCCAGCCAGTTGGCAGCTCGGCCAAGGCCGACGCCAGCCTCGGTTTCCCCGTCTGTACTGAGAAGCGCCCGCCCCTAGGTGGTGCAGTACATCGGCGAGATCTGCCGCTACCTGCTGCGGCAGCCCGTGCGCGACGCCGAGCGGCGGCACCGCGTGCGCCTGGCCGTGGGCAACGGGCTGCGGCCGGCCATCTGGGAGGAGTTCACGCAGCGCTTCGGCGTGCGACAGATCGGAGAGTTCTACGGTGCCACCGAGTGCAACTGCAGCATCGCCAACATGGACGGCAAGGTGCGCGGCGGGGCGGGGAGGGGCGGGGAGGAGGGCCGCGCGGACCCCTGTGCCACAGCTGCCACCACCTCCAGGTCGGATCCTGCGGCTTCAACAGCCGTATCCTCACGCACGTATACCCCATCCGCCTGGTGAAGGTCAACGAGGACACGATGGAGCCGCTGCGGGATGCCCAGGGCCTGTGCATCCCGTGCCAGCCTGGTGAGCTGGGCCACCCGGATCGCTCAGTCCACCCTGGTCACCATGTCCACCTTACCCACCTGTTCTGCCCACCCCGGTCACCCCATCCACCGCCCCACTGTCCCTCGTGCAGGAGAGCCTGGCCTCCTGGTGGGTCAGATCAACCAGCAGGACCCTCTGCGGCGCTTTGACGGCTACGTTAGTGACAGTGCCACCAGCAAGAAGATTGCGCACAGCGTCTTCCGCAAGGGGGACAGCGCCTACCTGTCAGGTGAGCCTGCGGCCTGGGGAGCTGGCCATTGCCAGCGAGGACAGGGCCCACCACCCTGTACTCCGCAGGTGACGTGCTGGTCATGGATGAGCTGGGCTACATGTACTTTCGAGACCGAAGTGGGGACACCTTCCGTTGGCGAGGGGAGAACGTATCCACTACCGAGGTGGAGGCAGTGCTGAGTCGCCTGCTGGGCCAGACTGACGTGGCCGTGTACGGGGTGGCCGTGCCAGGCAAGCTGGGGTGCAGGGGAAGCCTTGGGCTGCAGGGACAGACACACCTGGGAAGTCCACCCTGCCCACAGACTGGAGCATGGGATGGGGACTGCATCTCCTTGCTACTGTTGAACTTCAGTCCCGCTATGCAGAAGATGGCATCCTGACCTGACACTTTCAGGAGCGTTTGTAACACAGCCGATATCCCAGTGGGGGAGGGTCACAGTGGAGAGCACTGCCCACCTGGTCGGCTGGCCCAGTGGTCTCAGTTGAGCCCCCCTCTCCAGGAGTAGAGGGGAAAGCCGGCATGGCTGCCATCGCTGACCCCCACAGCCAGCTGGACCCCAACTCCATGTATGAGGAGCTGCAGAAGGTTCTGGCATCCTATGCTCGGCCCATCTTCCTGCGCCTCCTGCCCCAGGTGGACACCACAGGTATAAACCGGCCCCGACCATCACGAACCATTCGTCCTCTGTGCCAGGTTTCCTTTCTTGAGACAAGGTCTTCCATGCAGCCCAGGATATCCTGGGACTTGTCCTCCCACCTCAGCCTCCCACTGAGCTGCAGGCACTCTGGCACTCTACCCACTGAGCTACAGGTACTCTGGCACTCTACCCACTAAGCTACAAGCACTCTACCCACTGAGCTGCAGGCACTCCACCATGCTATTCCACACGAGATGGTCTCTTCAGGCAGCTCAATGGCTCACCGCAGGTATCCCAGTGCTCAGGGCTGAGGCAGGAGACTGCCTTGAGTTGGTTCGGCCCTGGCTGCATAGTGAGGCCCTGTCTCTAAGAAAGAACAGAGCCCCGGGCTGGAGAGATAGCCTAGTGGTTAAGAGCACCAAGTGCTCTTGCAGAGGACCTGGGTTCGATCCCCAGCACCCACATGGCGGCTGAGAACCGTCTGTAACTCCAATTCCAGGAGAACTCCAGTTCCAGGAGAATCCGACACCCTCTTCTGACCTCCGTGGCATTGCACTACATGGGTGCACAGACCTATATGCAGACAGTACATTCATACACATACAGAAATAAAAAATTTGAAAAAATAAACAGAGCCCCAAGGGGAGGTGTGCAGGGCTGGCTGCTGCATGTGCTCAGCCCTGCTGAGAAGCTGCATCTGCAGTGAGCGGGTCGGTAGACCCCATGTGTTGGAATGAGCTGTTAGGAGCCTGCAGGGCAGGCGGAGGTTTGCTGGACTGTGACCCACCCCTGCATGATGAGCAGAGAGCTAGACATTGTTAGGTCCAGGCTTCCCAGAATCCTAAGGGGCACACAGGTGCCCACTTCCTCCAGAAGCTGCCAATCCTCTGACCCCTTCCCACTTACCTGAAGTCCCACCCCATGGGTATAAAGGGTGTACCACAGCAGCTATAACGCTGTCTCTGTCTCTCAGCTATAACGCTCTCTGTTCTCTCTCTCTCTCTCTCTCTCTCTCTCTCTCTCTCTCCCCCCGCCCCCTGCCATACTGTCCGGTCCCACCACGTGTCTGCAGGCGGCTCACGCTGGCAGTCCCACATGGAAGTAAAGCACGCTCCTGGAGTGACCTAAGCCTCATGTGCCTTTTACTGGGGTTTCCTGCTTTTTATAACCTATGACCTTTCAACTCTAGGAAGCTCGAGTGGGAAGCCATGGGGTCTGAACCCGGAGTTTGAACCCAGGCGTCCCTGGCTCCAGCTCACAGCTCCTCTCTTCCCACAGGCACCTTCAAGATCCAGAAGACGAGGCTGCAGCGCGAGGGCTTCGACCCGCGCCAGACCTCAGACCGGTTGTTCTTCCTGGACCCGAAGCAGGGCGGCTATCTGCCCCTGGATGATGCTGTCTATGCCCGAATCTGTGCGGGGGACTTCTCGCTCTGATGGGCTGGCTGTGGCCACCAAGCCTGGCAGCCTGCTGAGGGGCTGACCTGGACCCCGGAGCCCTGACTCTGCCCAGATGGCCCTCCTGCCCAGCCATCCGCCCAGCTGCAGCCACGGGAGTGGGAAGGGAAAGTCAGGCTCGGGCCCCCTTCCCATACCCCCTTCCTACCCATTCGGCCTCCGCTCCATCTCGTTCCCCTCCACGTGGCTGCAGGGCCCCACCAAAGCGACTTGGCACCTGTGTCCTGCGCAGGAACCAGTGTCGGGGCATGACCCAGAGCACACTCCTGCTCCCCCTTGTGCCTTAGGAACCTTCCACAGTTTCCTGGTGGAACCAATGGGCACCACAGAGCTGCCTTCCCAGTGCCCAGGAGCAGTGGCATGCACACTCATGGCTGTGCCCTGCAGATCCCCGGTCAATTGGAAATTTCACTTTTTGTTTTGAAATAGGGTCTCACTGTGGAGGCCAAGTTGGCCTTGAACGTGACCCCCGTCTCGGCTCGCCTGGCTGTTGGGTGACTTCTGTGCACTCTCGGTCTCTGACGGTCTCCCCTCAAGTCCAGAGCAGACTTGGATGCTGCACTGCTGGCCCTGCCCTCGTCTCTGTTCAGAGCCTGCGGGAGCCCCCCCCCTCCAGGCCCTGGTCCGGCGGGCACTGTCACAGCTGGAGACACTGGGAGAGGGGCTGCAGTGGCCCAGATGCTCCCTGGTGGCCACAGCTGACCTGCTGCTGGTGACACTGGTCATCTACCCTACTGGCTCCTTTGTCTCCATCAGGTTCACAGTGGCTCATCTCCATCACTCTGGCCCTGAGTGTCTGGGTCTGGATCCTGAGCTGGAGACACTGTCACCAGCTACCTCACATGGGTCCCCACATGCAGACGCTGTTTCCTGGTTTTAAGAAATAAAATGCATGGAGCCTCTCCCCTGCTAGAGCCCAGCGTCACCCATCTGCCCAATGCCAGAGCCCCTTCTGCATTTTGAGGCAAGGTGGGGTAGTTAGGGCTGCAACTGGACCCCGGGGACACCCTGGCCATTGCTTGGCATCCCCTGCTTTGTGCCCATGTACCAGAAAAGCCTGTCATAGGTATGGGAAACCAGCACCACAGGCCCATACTGAAAGCTGAGATGGAGCCAGGGCCAGATCACCAACAAATGGGACTGAGTGGTGGGAGCCGGTTGGGATCAGCAGGTCCCAGGGTTGGCGTCACGCACCTTCTTCTCAGGCTTTATCTCAGTGGTACAGAACTTTTCTTTTTGACACAGGGCTATCCTTAGTTTCTCTTCAATTGCTATGAAAAAACACTGATCAGTACCAACTTTGGGAGGAAAGGGTTTATCTGAATTACATCTCCCAGGTCACAGTTATCACCGAGAGAGCCCAGGGTGGGAGCTCAGGGCAGGAACCTGGAGGCGGGAGACACGGAGAAACGCTGCTCACGGGCTTGCTTCCCTGGCCCATCCCAGCCTGCCTTCCTATGCAGTACACAGCGTGCCCAGGAGTGGTACCAGCAGGGCCCCCCACATCGCTCATCAAGAAAACAGCCCGCAGAAATGGCCACAGGCTACTCCAATGGAGGCAATTCCCCATCCGAGACTGCCTCGACCCAGGTGTGTCAGGCTGACACTGAAGCTGTCCAGCACAGGGTCTATGTAGCCTTGACTGGCCTGGGACCAGATGTGCCTGCCTCTGCCTCAGGAGTTGGGATTACAGGTTGAGCCACCATACCTGGCTAAGCATCATTTTTAAATAGTTTGCAACTTTATGATGTGTTACTGTCCACGTGTAGCTAGATGTGGGTGCTTAGGAAGCAGTGGATGGGGCTGAATAGCTGGGTGGCACAGCTGGGCTCAGCATACATGGAGATTTGGATTCAGTCCGTGAAACAAATAACTAAGTGCTTGGGTTTGGGGCTTTTCTAGTTTGGGCTTTCGGTTTGAGGGTATCATATCATCCATTCTATTTTAGCTATTTTTTAAATTATTTGGCTCAAATATCAGGAAATCTGACACCTGACCTCTGAAGGCACTGCAGGACACAGGTGCACTTACAACACATGCAGGCAATACACTCATACACATGAACTATAAAATACTTAAAATATTTTTATGCGTATGAATGTACTGTCTGCATGTAGGTTTGTGCACCTGTGTTGTGCAATGCCGCAGAGGTCAGAAGAGGGTGTCGGATTCCCCTGGAACTGGAGTTAAAGACGGTTCTCAGCTACCATGTGGGTGCTGGGAATTGAACCCGGGTCCTCTGCAAGAGCAGTTGGTACTCTTAACCGCTAGGTCATCTCTCCAGCCCTTAAAATATTTATGTGCATATATGTATATAAGTGCATTCGTGTATGCCATGCCTACAGTGGCCCAGTCGCCAGAAGAGGGCATGAGATATTCTGGCACTGGAGTTACAGATGGTTGTTAGCAGCCATGTGGGTGCTGGGAACTGAACCAGGTTCTCTGCAAGAGCAGCCAGCTCTCTTGACCCCTGAGCCATCTCTCCAGCCCAGTATCATCCAGTTACTGCTATGACAAATGCCAGACAGAAACAAGGCTGAGGAGATATATCCGGGGTCCTGCTTTTGGCTGATTATGGCAGAGCAGAGCTCCTGGGGAAGGCGTGGCTGAGCTTGCTCTGGTCTTGGAAAACTCCAGGCAGAGCCTCAGTGGAAGTAAAGCTGTCTCCTGTAGGTCCCAATCTGGCTGACCTACTTGGGCTCCCTATACTCTTAAAATAGCACCGGAAGCTGGGGTACACCTGTTCAGACACATGAACCAATGTGGGGATGGTGTCACAGCACAATCTGCAAGGAAGTTCAACTGGCGCCACAGTGAGGTTTCTTGGCACTGAGGCATCCTTGTTCTGTCTACGCGGCCGCTGTTTTATGAGCGGGTAGCCACAGTGAGGTGTCTTGGCACTGAGGCATCCTTGTTCTGTCTACGCGGCCGCTGTTTTATGAGCGGGTAGCCTTATGATTTGCAGCATCCCCGCTCCGAAGTTTTTTTTTTTCTCCCCTCAAACAGTGTCTCACTATGCAGTCCTGGCTGGCCTGGAATTCCCTGTGAAAACCAGGCCTTGAACTCAGAGACCCACCTGCCTCTGCCTCCAGTGTTAACGTCCCTACCCGGCAGGGACGCGGCTGTAAACTCGAGCGCAGTTGCACGCCTGTCCTCCCGGCATGCCAGAGGCTACACAGCGAGCTCGGAGGGCAGCCTGAGCTTCCCTGTCCTCAACTTAAATAAAAACAAAAAGCGCAGCAAAGTATGCCCTACTCTAGGAAGTGTCCTGGACTCTCCCCCCAACATTGCAAGTGTTGTCCTGGACTCTCCCTCCCCCCCTTGCCGTACCCCCCGTGCGGTGCGGTTCTCCGCGCAGCCCTCTCCACCGAGGTGGACCGGTGCATCAGGAACCAGCCTGTCCAGCCCAGCACAGACTGCAAACAATCCTCGGAGAGCCACACCACCGCCCGGCCAAGCGGTGGCTTCATTTGCACAACTGCGCACGTCTCGCGGACGAGGCTCAATAAAGGTGCAGAATTCGCAGTCTGCCGTCGCGCAGGCGCACTGGCGGCTCCTGGGAGCGCTTCCGCCTCCCTGCTACCATGGCCGCGCCCGCGCCAGGGTTCATCTCGGTCTTCTCCAGCCCGCAGGAGCTGGGCGCGTCCCTGGCGCAGCTGGTGGCGCAGCGGGCCGCGTGCTGCCTGGAGGGGACCCGCGGCCGCTTCGCGCTCGGTCTGTCCGGCGGCAGCCTGGTGTCCATGCTGGCTCGAGACCTGCCGGCTGCCGTCGCCCCCTCCGGGCCCGCCGGCCTCGCGCGCTGGACAGTCGGCTTCTGCGACGAGCGCCTCGTGCCCTTTGAGCACCCCGAGAGCACGTACGGCCTGTACCGGGTGAGCGCTGCGCCCTGCCGAGCGACCGCGCCTACATACCGAAAGCGGGCTACGGTGGCCGCCGAGGGCCCAGCGAGCGTTCCGCGCCACTTCCATGTATGGACCAGTTAGCGAGCCTCTCGGCCACGGATTACGGTGGCCGCCTGGGGTCATTCCGAATACGCGGCCCCGCCTTCTGTTTGTGGTGTGTGTGCACGGAGGCCGCGCCCACTTTAAACCCCAGCTACGGGGGCCGCTCCGGGTCATTTCGAGGACTCCACTCTCATTTACATCCGGGGTTCAGGGATACCCGGGTGAACCTCGGCCTCGGGTGGGGGGGGGGCCCCGCTGGGGTCACTTCCGGAAGGCCGCACTGGAGCGGCAGAGGTGACGTGTTGCGCTTGGGTTCTTTCCCAGGACCGTGCTCCTGGGCCCTGGTGGATTTCGTGGATCACAGGCAGTCCTTCATCTGCCGTGTTCCTCCCCTGGGTGCTTGGCTTAGTTAACGCATCTCTAACAAGCACATTGGGGAACAGCCTCACAGGGTTTCACATACAGGGAAACTGAGGCATGGAGGGCTGAACTATGAGCACCCTTGGCTGACTCCATACCCTCCACCTGCCCTTCAGAGGAAGTCGGCCCAGTGATGAACAGGCCCATGGGTCTTGAAGTAGGGGCCACCACACCCAGCCCAGAGTGGGGAAACTGAGTCAGGGAGCCTTCCATCTCCACACCTGTCCCCAGGTGACCCCATGGGAAGCTTACTTTTGAAACTGCACCACCTCGAACATGGCATGTACCCCAAGAACTTCAACAGACAATGGACTGTGGAGGCTGGTGCTGGGCTCAGTTGGTAGGGTACTTGTAGCTTGGTTGGGCTTGCCTAGCGTGCCAGAAGTACTGGGTTCCATCCTTAGCACTAGACAGGATGGCACACTGCTCTGGGGAGGGGAATCGTGAGTTCAAGATACATAGTTGGAGGCCAGCTTGGGCTACACAAGACCACTATGGTGCCCTCCAGCCCCACCCCAAGAAGAAATAGGACTGCCAAGTAATCTTTCTTCCATGGGAGGGCACAGTCTGAGGTGCCATTTTTTTTAGAGTTCTGGGACTCTGAGCCTTTGGCATTGTGGTCAGCGGCTGCTGATGGGTGGGGCAGGAACAGAGTGGTTGCTCCAACCGCAAGCCAGCCTGGGTGCCTCCTGGACTCCAACACTGGCGCTCCTGGCCTCCTGTCTGCAGCCCCCCGTGTTCAGGATCCATCACTGTGGGGCTCCTGGCCTTCTGTCTGCAGCCGCCGTGTTCAGGGTCCATCACAGTGGGGCTCCTGGCCTCCTCTCTGCAGCCCCCCGTGTTCAGGTCCATCACTGTGGGGCTCCTGGCCTCCTGTCTGCAGCCCCCGTGTTCAGGGTCCATCACTGTGGGGATCCTGGCCCCCTCAGTCTGGAGCCCCGCCGTGTTCAGGGTCCATCACTGTGGGGCTCCTGGCCTTCTGTCTGCAGCCGCCGTGTTCAGGGTCCATCACCGTGGGGCTCCTGGCCTCCTCTCTGCAGCCCCCCGTGTTCAGGTCCATCACTGTGGGGCTCCTGGCCTCCTGTCTGCAGCCCCCGTGTTCAGGGTCCATCACTGTGGGGCTCCTGGCCCCCTCAGTCTGCAGCCCCCCGTGTTCAGGATCCTGGGTCTATGAGCTCTCCATAGCCAGGCTGGGTCAGATGTGATGTGTTGTCGGAGGGCAGCAGGGGCCCAGTCTGAGCGATACATGGTTACTGTGTTTCAGGCTGTCGGTCTGGCCTGTTCCTGTCTGTGGACGAGGGTTAGGTAGGACTGTGCTCAGGCATCCTGAGTGGGAGGACTTGGTGGTCAGGTCACTCTGTCTCTTCATCTGCTACAGACGCACGTGTTCTCAAAGCTGCCCATCCCTGACAAGCAGGTCCTCACTATCGACCCTGCCCTGCCAGTAGCAGACGCTGCTGAGGACTATGCTGCAAAGTTGAGACGGGTGAGTGGGTCCCAGGCCAGGAAGGGAAGCTGTCAGGACTCACAGCGCTGGTCGGCCCATCTGAGGGGCTGGGTGGACTGGGGAAGCCCTAGGGTTTTGGAGTTGAGGCCTTCTGTCTCAGGGATGGGGTAACCTGCCAGTCCTGTGGTCCAGCCAGCACGGTGACCGAAGCCTGGGAGACATAGTCCCCCACCCCTGCACTCAAGAGGCAGAGCCAAGAGTTGCAGGCCAGCCTGGGCTGCCAAGTGAGAAGTCAGAACCCCTCAGCCCTGCATGTCTGGAGACTAGTGACAGGCTGGTGAGAGGATCTGTGCCCCCATGTCAGCAGGAAGTTGGTAGAAACTGGGGCACCACAGGAATGGGGGGATGGGAATTGCAGGGTGGAGCCCTTGCCTCTCCTGGCCTCTGACCTACCTTCCCATCCTCCAGGCCTTCCCTGGAGACGCCATACCCGTCTTTGACCTACTCGTCCTGGGTGTGGGCCCAGATGGCCACACCTGCTCCCTCTTCCCCGACCACCCACTTCTGCAGGTGAGCGAGGACCCTGGGCTCCTGGGCACCCTTGGGCATTAGCACCCACTCAGGTCTGTCATCCCTGAGTACAAACAGTGGCAAGGTTGCAGTGACTTCACCCTGTTCCCACCCTGTCTCCCCCTTCCCCCAGGAGCGAGAGAAGATTGTGGCCCCCATCACGGACTCCCCAAAGCCACCGCCACAGCGGGTGACGCTGACGCTCCCTGTGCTGAACGCAGCCCGGACCGTCATCTTTGTGGCCACTGGGGAAGGCAAGGCAGCCGTGCTAAAGGTGAGGACAGAGGAGTCCTGACAGACCCCGACCCCAGGCTGCTCGCGGGAGAGAAGATGGGCAATCAGCAGCAATCCTAGGACACTGGGCTAGTTTGGGGCCTGAGTTCGAATCCTCAGCCCCCCAAGTAAAAAGCCAGTCGTGCACACCTGTCACCCCAGCCCTGAGAAGGTGGGGGCTGGAGAGTCAGGAGTTAAAGGCCAGCTTCAGCTACACAGCAAGTTGAAGGCCATCCTGGGCTGTGTGAGACCCTGTCTCAAAAAAAAAAAAAAAAAAAAGATATGCTTTGAGCAGCTCGTTAGCTTCCTGGAAAACACTGCAGACATGCACCTGTCCCTGCCGCTATCTAAGACAGCACTTAGGCGAGCCGCCTGGGTGTGAGATGGGGACCTGGGGGCCTTCGTGACTGGCCTGCATCTGCGGGAGGCTGGTGGTCCTGCGGTCCTGTAGGAGACTAGGGGCGCGGGGCTCAGCATGTCTTCTCCTGAATCTCTGCACAGCGTATCCTGGAGGACGCAGAGGAGCGTCCGCTGCCCGCTGCGCTGGTGCAGCCTCACACTGGGAAGCTGTGCTGGTTTCTGGACGAAGCAGCCGCCCGGCTGCTGTCTGTGCCCTTTGAGAAGCATTCCACGCTGTAGCAACCACAGACCGGACCCACGACACAGATCACACAGGCGGAGATGTCCAGGCTAGCCCCTTCCAGCCTCTTTGCTGTGGGCTTTGTGGAGAAGCGCTGGAGCTGCAGGACGCTGGCAGCTTGGCCTCCAGCGGGCAAGTCCCTCACTCTCTGGCTGCTGTGCTGCCCAACTGGGTATTAAAGGGGTGTTGCTGGAACTTTCTGTGGTGTGACTCTCAGTGGACATGGGTGCCTGGGCCATAGGCCCAAGTGCTGGGGTCAGGGAGGCAAGTTCCTGGGCATGGACAGCAGGGAACTTCCTGGGGTGTTGCTGACAGAGTACTACATACTGGGTGTTTAAAGAGAATTTTATTTAGAGGCTGGGGATACGACTGCACAGTACTTGCCTAGGAGGTGTGAAAGCTGGCTAACTTTCCAGCAGCGCAACACCAGACACCCCTGCTGCAGGTCAGCTCCCATTCTGGGTTTGAAAGTTAATCCGAGGTTATCATATACTGAGCATCTCGTGGTCAGCTGCCTCGTGGCCCAAAGTCGCTGCCTGTGCAAAGCCATCGTGTCCACGATTCAGCTCCTGGCACGGAGCAGACACCTCTGCTAGAGTTTTCAGAGCCAGTGACTCTGGACGCCAAGTCTGGGTGCCTTCTGTGAAGCGTTCTGAGCCACCCTGCACTGGTGTGACCCCCACAAGGTCACACAGGGTCTGTGAAGCTGAAAGAAGTGTCAGGGAATGAATCTTGGGGTGTTCCTCTTCCAGACTAACTAAGTGGGGGTCAAGGCTGCAGTGCAGGGAGCCATGCTGGATCCGTTGAGCCACTTGTCAGCTCCTCCTGATCCCAGGACCCCTGTGGAAGAGGCTGGTGGGCTTCACCAAGTTTGGGGGCCTGAGGGGGAACCCCCAGGAAGCTCACACAGGCCTGAACGAGGTGGGAATTGAAACCTCCCAGTCGCAGGGGCCACCCAGGAGGGAGACAGGCCGGAACCACAGACAGTGACGGTTCCTTAAGCACCTGGTCCCAGGGGCCCCCTCAGCTGTGCCCAGGAGGAAGCCGACCCAGCCAAGGGAGTCAGGGAGGGTGAGACGGGTGTGAGGACCCCAGGTGAGGGGCCCTGCCTGGGACATCCCACCATCCTTGTCCTGTCTCGGACATCGTCACTGTACCAGCAATAGGTCGGTCTCAAGGTCCCAGGGGCTTCTTGTGCTCCAGCCATCATGCCTATGTTCCAGGCTCTGGAAGGGGAAATGGAGATTATCAAGGGAGTATCCCAAGATTCACCCCCAGACATTTCTCTGCTTCATGTGCTGACTGCATAACCCAGGACCAAGCAATCCAAAGAAATGTAGTCTCAATTGAACAGGCACTGGGCCCGTGATCAAGGATTCAATTATATATCAAAGCACCCAGGGGCAGGAGGGGAAGGGATCTTCCCTTCTTTTTTCTTTTTTTTGAGACAGGGACTCCCTGTAGCCCTGGCTGGCCTGGAACTCCATGTAGACCAAGCTGGCCACAATATCACAGAAATCTGCCTGCCTCTGCCTCCTGAATGCTGGAATTAAAGGTGTACACTGCTTTGACCACCTTTCTATTATTATTTGGTCTTTCTCAGACAGGGTCTCCCTGTAGCTCCAGCTGGCCTTGAACTCACAGAGATCTGCCTGCCTCTGCCTCCCCAGTGCTGGGACTGAAGGCCCACCCTGCCACACCAGCTTTTATTCCTGATCTGTGTCCTTGCTCCCTACCTGGGCATGGCCCTCCACTCCTGATTCCCTGCCTCAGCCTCTGGGGTGCCGGGTGCAGGAGCCAAGCCACCTGCACAGCTGGGCCTGGAGGCTGTTTACCCCCACCCCCGCAGATCCCTTGGGGCTGCCCCTCCCTTCAGCCCCCCCCCCCCGCAGATGGTCACGGTCTTGACCTTGTCCCCAGAGGAAAAAAGGAAGGCAGCTGTGGGCGGGGTGGGGCACCATGCCAGTGCCAGGTGGGTACCCCCTCTGGTTCCCGAGCACTGTGCACCTAGGCCCCGAACCAAGCAGGGTGGCTTTGAGGAGGGGGCCAGACAGCTGCAGAATGGGGGTACGGTCCTCAAGCCCCCTGGACAAACAGCGGCGGCAGCAGCTGAGGGGTGAGTAGAGGGGCCTGGGGTCCGGGTCATGCTGTCCAGTGCGCAGAAGGCACTTGGGCTTCAGGCATCAGACTCTTCAGTGTGACTGTCCCATTCTTCAAGGGGTGGACACAGCCGGGCATCGAAGCTGAGGGAGGGAGATCAGGAGTTCAAGGCCAGACTGGGGTTAGTGGGTAGCTGCAGGACCAGCCCGTGCAGGGCCTGTCGGGTGTGTAAGTAGACTCTACAAGCCCTAGACTGAGCTTGCGGTCAGCCTGGCCTTATGCTCAGATCTGTGAATTAGCCAGGGGGCATTTGAATCGGGGCTTATCGCAGGAGTCCCTGGTTGCTGGGGTGGCCCCAGTGGCAGCTCTGGCCTCTGTCCTGTCCCCCCATGCAGGTCAGGTGGACACACTGCTGACAGCCTTCCTGCCCATCTACCGCAGGCAGCTGGCCACCGCCCTGCTGTCACACATCTCCCATGAGCTGGGTCCCCAGGAGCCCCCCAGATGCCAGCTGTCCCGAAGCAAAGTACGTGCGTCAGGATGTGGCTGCAGGCCAGGCCTCCCCACGCAGCCAGGCTCCTCGCCTGTGTATCTTTCAGCAGACCTGGTGGGGCAGGTCAGGACCTGGCTGTGCTGCGCTGTCTCCTCTGTGGGCTCAGCTAGCACTGGGTCCCACCCTATCTCGGCTTTGGGGCCAGTCCTCCCCTGCCCGGCTTGAGAGGCTCCCCTGCCACTGGGAACTATTTGTGCAGGGCACCGTGGGCCTTTCAGCCCAGCTGGCCTTGAGATGACCCTCTGGCCTCAGCCTCCCCAGGCCAGGGCAAAGAGACCGGCTCTGACTCGGTTCTGGAGATCGAGAAATCAAAGAGATCGGTTCTGGAGTATATGACGTATGATCAAATCCATACAATGCTTTGTTTTATCTTATTTTTTGAGATAGGGTCTCACTATGTAACTCAGGCTGGCCTTGAACTCTGATATCTGCCTGCCTCTGCCTCCTGAGTGCCAGCTGGGGCTACAGGGAGACCCTGTCTCAAAAACAAAACAAAAACAAAACAAAAAAGCCAAGGGGCTGGAGAGGAGACCCAACAGCCCCTTCTGGCCTCCATAGGCACTGCACACATGGATGCACCTACATACATGCAGGCAGGCAGGCGCTCATACACATAAAATCAATCTCTCTCTCTCTCTCTCTCTCTCTCTCTCTCTCTCTCTCTCTCATCTTTTTGAGACAGAATCTCCCTATATCCTCAGCTATCCTGGAACTCTGTATGTAGACCAGGCTGGCCTTGAACTCACAAAGATCCACCTGCCTCTGCCTCCCAAGTGCTAGGATTAAAGGCGTGTGCCACCACGCCCGGCTCTAACTCGCTTTTAAAAAAGAAAAAAAAAAGGGGGGGGGCTGGAAAGATAGCCCAGTGGTTTAAGTGCACTGGCTCCTCTTACAGAGGAACAGGGTTCGATTCCCAGCAGCACATGGTAGCTGAAAACTGCCTTTAACTCCAGTTCCAGGGGAATCTGATGCCCTCTTCTGACCTCCGCAGCACTGCACGACAGAGATGCACCAATCTACATGCAGATGGTACACTCATAAACATAAGAACCTACAGCTGGGGGGGGGGTGGCGCACGCCTTTAATCCTAGCACTTGGGAGGCAGAGGCAGGCAGATCTTTGTAAGTTCAAGGCCAGCCTGGTCTACAGAGTGAGTTCTAGGACAGCCAGAGCTACAGGGAGACCCTGTCTCAAAAAGACAAAGAAAGAACCTACATGCAGACAGTACACTCATACACATAAGAACCTACATGCAGACAGTACACTCATACACATAAGAACCTACATGCAGACAGTACACTCATACACACAAGAACCTATATGCAGACAGTACACTCATACACATAAGAACCTACATGCAGGGCTGGAGAGATAGCCTAGCGGTTAAGAGCGCCGACTGCTCTTGCAGAGGACCCGGGTTCAATCCCCAGCACCCACATGGCGGCCGAGAACCGTCTGAAGCTCCAATTCTAGGAGAACTCCAGTTCCAGGGGAATCCGAGACCCTCTTCTGACCTCCTCGGCATTGCACGACACGGGTGCACAAACCTACATGCAGACAGTACATTCATACACATGCAAAAATAAAAAATTAAAAAAATTAAAAAAAAAAGAACCTACATGCAGACAGTACACTCATACACATAAGAAGTTTAAAAAAAAAAAGACCTGACATCCTGAATCTGGGAGATGTTGAGACTTGAAAACTGTCCAGGGTGACCACAAGCTCTGCACTGGTCTACGCTGACCTCTGCATCCCCTGTCTCTGCAGAAGCTGCCCCAAGTCCAGGAGCACCAAGGACCCTTGATGCAGCTTCAGGGCAGCCCACCACAGTGGTACCCGGTCTTCTGTGTTCTTCGTGGAGATGGCTGCCTGGAATGGTTCAGCCACAAGGAAGTGAGCGGGAGGCTGGGTGCTTACAGGCCCTCAGCTCCATTAAGGGGTAGAGCCCTGCCTAGAATCCCCCAGTGAGGGGCTGGTGTGTTGGTCAGGGGTGGAGACTCTATTCAGAGGTACAGTCCTGGCATATGGTGGGCTAGGCCCTGGGTTCCACTTGTGGCTGTCGGGTCCAGGAGGGGACAGGTTGGAAGCTGGGTGTCTCTCTGCTAGGATGAATGAGCCTGTTTGGTCTCCTGTGTCTTTGTCCTCTGTCATAGGAGTATGAGTCTGGGGGCCATCCCCTAGGCTCGTCGGCACTGACAGGGTACACACTGCTCACTTCCCAGCGTGAATACCTCCACCATTTGGACGACATGTGCCCCCACTTCTTGGGTAAGCTCCACGGTCCCCACCTTCTTCACGTCCGCCGTTCCAGCCCCAGGCCATCCTGCCACCATGAGCACTTTCTGGGCCTCATTTATTTATTTATTTATTTATTTATTTATTTATTTATTTATTTTTGGTCTTTTCGAGACAGGGTCTCCCTGTAGCCCCAGCTGTCCTGGAATTCACTCTGTAGACCAGGCTGGCCTTGAACTCACAAAGATCCACCTGCCTCTGCCTCCCGAGTGCTAGGAGTAAAGGGGTGTGTCACCATGCCCAGCTGGGCCTCATTTATTAGCTACAGCAATTGTGGTAACACTTAAAATGTCTGCAAATGTTGCCCCAGCTCCCTGGTGGGTGGCACCGATTCTGGCTGAGAACTCTTGCCCTGGAAAAGAAAAATATACCCAAAGTTCCCCGGGGGTAGGGGGACAATGAAGTCACTGCAACAAAAACAAACTAACAAAGGGTTTAGAAAAAGAACCTGCAAGAAAGTGGATAGGGTGGCAGAGCGGCGGGGCGGGCTGAGCAGGGCCTGTTCACTACCTGGCCGGGAGCAAAAAGGCTCAATTCACCGGGCCTTGCGGTATTAGGGTTCTGTCTCGTTTCTGAGACAAGGCCTTTCTTGCTCTGTAGCCCAGGCCTGCTCCATGGGTGCTAGGATAGCAGGTGCCCCGGTCACTTGGCTCCTTTATGGTTATTTTCTCCGAATGAATGCATAAATGCTTGCACGCCGGACTTCTTGCTTTCAGGAGACTGCGGGGAGGAAGTGTCCCTGCCTGTGCTGGAGGAGCCCATCAGCTTCCCCCTGATCCTCCTGCACCCCTTCCGTGCCCACCTCTGCTTCTCCGTGGGCAGCAGGGCCGCACAGCGCACCTGGAAGCTCGCCCTGCAGGGGGGCATCCGGCTCCGGGACACGGGTGGGTTCTAGGATGGATACCTGCAGTTGGGCAGGGTGTTGAGTGCACAGTACACCCAGCCAGAGGGCAGCTTGGTGCGGGCAGACGGCCAGGGTCCCGGGAGCTGGGAGGCCGGCTGGCCACAGAGGGTCTCACGCAAGGCGGAGGCCCGGGCTCGGGAGGCGCGGGAGTGATGCGGCCCTTCAGTCCTACAGCGCAGCCAGGCGCCAGCGGCCCGCGCCTTCCTGGACGCCGTGCGCTTCTACCGGCAGCGCCGGGGCTGCGGCGAGGACGCGACGCTGGGCTCGGACGCGGAGGTCAGTGGCTGGGGGCCCGGGGGTCCCCCGCCCTCCCGCCCGGTGCCCACCGCCCTGTGCCGCAATGCAGGTGCTGAGCGCGGTGCTGCTGCGGGAGCTGCTGCCGGAGCTGCGAGTCGAGAGCCTTCGGGGCCTGCCCGGAGCCGGCCGAGCCCGGGCGTGGGCGAGTACCGAGGTGCGGGAGCCGGGCGGGTGGGAGCGGCGGGAGAGAGGCCCCCGTGCGCTTCGCACGCAGCCGCCACAGCCTTCCCGCCCCGGCAGTTCCTGGACGCCGTGCACGCGGCCGTGCTCGCCCGGGTCTCAGCGGGGCTGCGCGCCTTCCAGCCCCAGAAGGACGAGCTGCTGTCGGCCCTAGAGAGGACGATCCGCCCGGACCTGGAGCAGATCCTGCAGCAGCGCCTGCGGCTGGCGAGCAGGCTGCGAGGTGAGGGCGGGGCGGGGCGGGGCGGGGCGGGGCGGGGCGGGGCGGGGCGGGGCGGGGCGGGGCCCCAGAACCCGCGGGGTGTGTCTACTGACGGAGGTGTGGCCTGAGGCAGGGGCGGGGTCTATGGTGGAGGTGTGGCCTGGGGGCGGGGTCTGAAGCCAGGGAGGGGCCGAAGGCGGGATGTGGCTTGGGGACGGAGGTGGGGCCTAAGGGAGCGGCGCATTTCGTTACGGAGGTGTGGCTTGGGTGCGGGATGGGGCGGGGCCTGTGACTGAAGCGGGGAATGGGGCGTGTCTGGGGCCGGGGCGGAGCGATGGGTGGAGCTAGAGGCGGGCCTCGCGTGAAGGGGTAGGGCCAGAGCCGGACGGGGGCGGGGCGTCCACGAGAGTGGGCATGGCCTCAGGCTACCGGGGCCGTTCCTTGGCCCTGGCTGGGAGAGGCGGGCACTTTGCCTGCTCACAGGTACCCGGGTTCGATTCCTCGCGTCCTCGGTTTGTGCTTTGGGCCTGTTCTGTCTCCTCAGCCTTCGTTCCGCACCTGGTGGGCTGTGCTGAGCCCGGGGTCCTCGTGTGCCCACGTGAGGGGCAGTGGGTGGGACGGGACCAGGATTTGTCTCTCCGCAGAAGAGCTCCGGGGTCTGCTGGAGAGGCGCTTGCGCGGGACGGTGGACGCGCAGCTGCCGCAGCTCACGCGCGCGCTTCTGAGCCCCGTGGGAGCCGCGCTGCAGGCCGTGCGCACTCTGTTCGTCCGCGGGGTGGACCGGCTGTCTCGCCACCTCCGAGCAAACCCCTCCGGCCCTCGGCTGCGCAGGGAGGTGAGCGTCGGGCATGGATGGCCCATGGTCTGTCAGGTGTGGGTCAGCCACGTGATCTTGTCACCCCGCATGCAGGTGTATGCGTTTGGGGAGACGCCGTGGGACCCCGAGCTGATGCAGGCCTGCTACCGGGACGCCGAGCGCAGCGGGGTCTGCCTCGGGCAGCTGGCGGAGCCCCTGGGTTTCCGGGGAACCCGGAGCCTGGTGTTTGGGGTGCAAGATCTTGCACAGCAGGTCAATGAACAAGTGCATGCCGAGCATTGAGAATTCGGGGGCCCCAGCATGGGCTGGGCTGGACTCAGATCTACTCAGCCTGTGCCAACCACAGGGGTTTTGTACATGCATTCCCCTGTACAGGGAACTCACTTTTGTAGTCCTCCTCCTCCTCCTCTTCCCCCTTCTCCCCTTCTCCCCTTCCCCTCTCTTTTCCCTCTCCCTTTCCCTTCGGAGGCGGGCTTAGATTGGGACAAGAACAGGGATGACTCTGTCCCCAGGCTGCAGCATGGCCTCTGGGGGTCAACAGACGACCTCTCTCACAGCTCATGGCAGATGTGGTGGCCACCTTCCTGCAGCTGGCTGACCAGTGTCTGACCTCGGCTCTGGACCGTGGCCAGGCAGCCCAGCAGCTGGAGAAAGTTCGAGGCCGAGTGCTAAAGGTGAGGCTCCTTGTGGCAAGGGTAGGAGCTGGCATTCAGGGTCAGCAGGTCACTGTACAAGCCACTGGCCATGTCCCCCCAGAAGCTCACCTCGGACAGCCAGGCCTTGCAGCGGAGCTTCATCCGAGACTGGCTGCTGCATATCCTGTCCTCATTCGTGTGGAGCAAGCTCGAGCTGAGAGAGAAATCTGTGAGTGACCTCGAGGGGACGCCCAGGCCTAGAGGGACTCCCCCAAGAAGAGGCCATGGCACTCTAAAAAGGACAGGGTGCTCCCCTCCTAGAGCCACTGCCACCGCTCCCGGGATGGACGGGTGGGTCTCCTGGGCCCCCGCTAAGGCCCTCTGCATTATTCAGGATTCTTGCTTCTGTCTCCAAGACAGAACAGACAGGAGCCCGGTTCCATCCAGCCCTCGGAGCATGCTCAGGTCCAGGACCCCAGCTGGGCCTCGTGTGTCAGAGCAGCTGAGGCTGGGTCCCAGCTGAGACATGGCTGTGGGTGGTTCTTGGTCCATTCTGCTGTGACATAATGTATAAGGCTGGCTACTTTGGAAAGAATGAAGATTTAATTGATTTGAGGGGCTAGGAAGTTCAAGCACCTCCTTGGGTCAGGACAGCCCCCCCACCTCATCCCCTGGTTCAAGAGATAGGCCGACACTTGGGACATGTGGCCTGAATCCATTCATGCAGAGGGGCCCCCATAACACACTCCTTGGGACATGCAGCCTGAATCCATTCATGCAAAGGGGCCCCCATAACAGAGTCCTCTTAAAGCCCAGCTTTCAGCCCATGTCTGAGGACTAACCTTGGGAACCTTAGCAGGGTACTCTGCCTTTAGGTTAAGAGCATTGGCTGTTCGCCAGGTGAATCCCAGCACTTGGGAGGCAAAGACAGGTGGATCTCTGTGAGTTCAAAGCTAGCCTGGTCCAAATAGTGAGTTCCGGGGCTGGAGAGATGGCCTAGCGGTTAAGAACACCGACCGCTCTTACAGAGGACCCGGGTTCAATCCCCAGCACCCACATGGCGGCCAAGAACCGTCTGAAACTCCAATTCCAGGAGAACTCCAGTTCCAGGGGAATCTGACACCCTCTACTGACCTCCAAGGCATTGCACGACATGGGTGCACAGACCTGCATGCAGACAGTACATTCATACACATACGGAAATAAATAAAATTAATAATAAAAAAAAAGGCCATCTGGGAGGCTACAAGGAGAACCTGTCTCAGAGGATCCAGGTTGGACTCCCAGAACCGGCATAGTAGGTAACAACCACCCATTACTCCAGTTCAGGGGATCCAACGCCCTCTCTGGCCTCTGGAGGCATTGCATGTATGTGGTGCTCTTAAACACATGCAGGGACATGAAATAAGATGCCATGGTTTATATGATGATGGGGGATGTGACTAACCAGTCCTCTGTACACACTGTGAAACTGAGGCTGAGCTCCCTAGCACATCAGACCAGGGCTGTGGCTCAAGGAAGGCCTGTCCTGATCATGTGTTCCAGAAACGACCCAACATGGATGGGGACATCCTAGCCCTGGACCTCCCAGTTCTGACCAGCGAGGGCATCTATGGCCATGTCATTAGGGGCTTCCTGCTGCAGAGCATTGACAGAGGTAAGCCGTCTGCTGTGCCTCAGAGGGGTCTGCTCTACCCTGGCCAGTCCCGCTCACTTCCTGTGACCTAAGGTCAGGACAGAGATGGATGGGTCCTGGGTGGCCAGTGGTGGGACTCTCTGAAGGGAGCTTTTGAAGCAAAGTCCTGAGGGTTGTGTAGAAGTTTTCAGCAAGGTGAGGGAGGCAGGTGCCAACAAACATGTATTCATTCAACAAACACTCACTGGCATTGAAACTCCCAGGTTCTTAGAGTCGAGCTAGGCCCCTTAAGGAGGTCCTGGAATCTCAGAATCCATGCTTGAAGTGGGGAAGGAAAGAGGGACAGAGGTGTCAGATGAGTGGTAGAAATTTAGACATGGGGTGTAACTGCCATGGAACAGGGGGTGGAGCTGTTTCCTTGGTTTGGGGGCCAAACAAAAATGGAGCTTCTGGGAGTGGTGGCACACACCTTTAATCCTAGCACTCGGGAGGCAGAAGCAGGGGGACCTCTGTGAGTTCAAGGCCAGCCTGGTCTGTGGAGCGAGTCCAGGACAGCTGGAGCTGCAGGGAGACCCTCTCTCAAAAAGACAAAAGAAAGAAAGAGAGAGAGAGAGAGAGAGAGAGAGAGAGAGAGAGAGAAAGAAAGAAAGAAAGAAAGAAAGAAAGAAAGAAAGAAAGAAAAAAAAATGGAGCTTACTCAAGCCTACCATCCAGGCAATCCTCCTGCCTCAGCTTTCCAATCACAGGTCTGAGCCACCACACCCAGAAGAATAGAAGGGATTTTTTTTATTAATTTTATTTATTTATGTATGTGTATGAATGTACTGTCTGCATGCAGGTCTGTGCACCCGTGTCGTGCAATGCCGCGGAGGTCAGAAGAGGGTCTCGGATTCCCCTGGAACTGGAGTTCTCCTGGAATTGGAGTCTCAGACGGTTCTTGGCCGCCATGTGGGTGCTGGGGATCGAACCCGGGTCCTCTGTAAGAGCGGTCGGCGCTCTTAACCGCTAGGCCATCTCTCCAGCCCAGAATAGAAGGGATTTTAAATGGCTGCAAACTAAATCCAGAAACAGGTCACCTTGATGAGCTCTAGGAATCTTGCATGTCCTTAAGGGAATCTATCTGTGATTGATTTGTGATGTCTGCACCAAGAAGGGTCAGGAGCTGCTACTGACTCCTGGCCCCATGGAGTGCAGGGATTGATTAGCAATGTCTGTCATGGATATAGCTGGGAAGAGGCTTCTTGGGAGCTGACACCTGGGCTTTCCCTGAAGAGCCTGGGAATTTATCTCTTATTCCAGAATTGAAAGAGGCCCTTGGTGACCGTGACAGAGCCTGGGCTGTGTCTGACTGCTCAGGGGCTCCGTGGGATCAGGAAGGAGCAGGTGAAAACCACAGGCTTCAGGGCTATGTAGGTGTGTCGAGGGTGGTGCTGTGGACAGAGCAGGGTAGATTGTGTCCACTGAGCTGGCCAAGCGGGTCAAGGTCATGGTGAGCAGGCAGAATAGAAGCCAGAGAGGTCATCTGACATGCATGCATTGGGCTTACGTGTTACACAGCCAGAGCTGACCTGGACAGTCTACCATAGCATGTACTAGCAAAACCTAATCAATTTCCACACAGCTGTGTATTCACATGAAGTTACGTAAATGGCCAAGGGGTATTAGGGAGACCCCCCCCATGGACCCATAAGAAGTGTCTGTCCCTTCATCCTCACGGCCCACCCCTGTCATGCACTTGCATGTCGTGGGTGAACCTCCATGGGGGTGTCAGGGTGTGAAGAAGCACACTGCCATTTCAGTGAGGTCTCCAGAGTCCCCCCACCCTGACAGGCCCTTCTTGGTGCCTTCCAGATCCTGTCCCACCCATTCTTGCCACCTCCTTATGCAGGAGGCAGTGGGGTCTCCACACCTTCAGGTTATGTTCTGTGCCCAACCCAACTCCTGGGCCTCAGGGTGACATGCTCCGTATCCCCACTTCATAGAACAAGAAACCAAAGCTCAGATCTGAGAGAGAGAGAGACTCCCTCCAGCCTGCCAGATACAGCCCTTCCACCCACCAGTGCTTCCAAGAACATTCTAGAACACAGTCTTCAACTGCACCCATCCTCTTGGGCAATGGACAAAGATATATAGAGCCCCCTGCCTGTGTGAAGTCTGTCTGCTTTTGTAAGGCTGAAAGATCAAGAAAGCATTACCAATTTTATATTCCTACCTGAATTTGTGCATTTCCTACAAACCTTAACATTTAAAAAGAAAACTCTGAGTTGCTTGGGAAGCTGAAGCAGGAGGGTCTCTTGTTCTGAGTTAGCCTGGGCTACCATCATAAGGCTCTGCTTCAAAAGAGTCCAGGAGGGGCTGGAAAGATGGCTCAGCAGTTAAGAGCACCGACCACTTTTGCAGAGGACTGGGGTTTGATTCCCAGCATCCACATGGCGGCTAAGAACCATCTTTAACTACAGTTCCAGGGGAATCTGATGCCCTCTTCTGACTTCTGTGACATTGCATGACACGGGTGCACAAACCTGCATGCAGACAGTACATTCATACAAATAATAATAATAATAATAATAATAATAATAATGCCTGGAGAGATGGCTCAGAGGTTAAGAGCACTGGCTGCTCTTGCAGAGGACCCAGGTTCAATTCCAGTACCCACACGGTGGCAACCTGCCAACCATATCTCCAGTACCCACATGGCAGCGACCTGCCATCTCTAACTCCGGTACCCACAAGGACGGGGACCTGCCATCTCTAACGCTGGTACCCACATGGCGGGGACCTGCCATCCCTAACTCTGGTACACACATGGTGGGGACCTGCCATCCCTAACGCTGGTACCCACATGGCGGGGACCTGCCATCCCTAACTCTGGTACACACATGGTGGGGACCTGCCATCCATAACTCGAATACCCACATGGCGGGGACCTGCCATCCCTAACTCTGGTACCCACATGGCGGGGACCTGCCATCCATAACTCCAGTACCCACATGGCAGGGACCTGCCATCCCTAACTCCGGTACCCACATGGCGGGGACCTGCCATCCATAACTCGAATACCCACATGGCGGGGACCTGCCATCCCTAACTCTGGTACCCACATGGCGGGGACCTGCCATCCCTAACTCTGGTACCCACATGGCGGGGACCTGCCATCCCTAACTCTGGTACCCACATGGCGGGGACCTGCCATCCATAACTCGAATACCCACATGGCGGGGACCTGCCATCCCTAACTCTGGTACCCACATGGCGGGGACCTGCCATCCCTAACTCTGGTACCCACATGGCGGGGACCTGCCATCCCTAACTCTGGTACCCACATGGCGGGGACCTGCCATCCATAACTCGAATACCCACATGGCGGGGACCTGCCATCCCTAACTCTGGTACCCACATGGCGGGGACCTGCCATCCCTAACTCTGGTACCCACATGGCGGGGACCTGCCATCCCTAACTCTGGTACCCACATGGCGGGGACCTGCCATCCATAACTCGAATACCCACATGGCGGGGACCTGCCATCCCTAACTCTGGTACCCACATGGCGGGGACCTGCCATCCCTAACTCTGGTACCCACATGGCGGGGACCTGCCATCCCTAACTCTGGTACCCACATGGCGGGGACCTGCCATCCATAACTCCAGTACCCACATGGCGGGGACCTGCCATCCCTAACTCTGGTACCCACATGGCGGGGACCTGCCATCCATAACTCGAATACCCACATGGCGGGGACCTGCCATCCCTAACTCTGGTACCCACATGGCGGGGACCTGCCATCCCTAACTCTGGTACCCACATGGCGGGGACCTGCCATCCCTAACTCTGGTACCCACATGGCGGGGACCTGCCATCCATATCTCTGGTACCCACATGGCGGGGACCTGCCATCCATAACTCCAGTACCCACATGGCGGGGACCTGCCATCCATATCTCTGGTACCCACACCCTCTTTCTGATGTCAGGCATTGTACGACATGGGTATACTTATGTGTGGGCAATACACATACACATAAAATAAAAAATAAAAGCACACGCCTTTAATCCTAGCACTTGGGAGGCAGAGGCAGGCGGATCTTTGTGAGTTCAAAGACCAGACGGCAAGCCTGGTCTACAGAGCGAGTTCCAGGACAGCTGGGGCTACAGGGAGACCCTGCATCAAAAAGACCAAAAAAAAACCCAACTAACTAAATAAAGCAGGGCATGGTGGCATACACCTTTAACCCCTGCACTTGGGAGGCAGAGGCAGGCGGATCTCTGTGAGGTGGAGGCCAGCCTCCATAATATAAAATAAAATAAAGGGGCTGGAGAGATAGTCTAGCGGTTAAGAGCACCGACTTCTCTTGCAGAGGACCCAGGTTCGATCCCCAGCACCCACATGGCGGCTGAGAACCGTCTTTAATTCCAGGGGAATCCGACACCCTATTATGACCTCCGTGGCATTGCACAACATGGGTACACAGGCCTACATAAAATTAAAAAAAATAAAATAAATAGCAAAAAAGCAAAACTGTTAATCTGACAGAGTATATCTCAGTAATTTCTATTTTTATCATTTTTACTTTTTAAAAACATGGACAAATTTTCAAGTTTTATTTTATTTTCGTATGTGTATGAATGTACTGTCTGCATGTAGGTCTGTGTACCCATGTTGTGCAATGCCACGAGGTCATAAGAGGGTGTCGGATTCCCCTGGAACTGGAGTTAAAGACGGTTCTCAGCCGCCATGTGGGTGCTGGGGATCGAACCCAGGTCCTCTGCAAGAGCAGTCGGTGCTCCCAACCGTTAGGCCATCTCTCCAGCCCTAATTTTCAAGTTTTTATTCCATTTATTTTACAGTGCATGTGAAGTCAGGGGACTGCTTTGAGGAGTCGGTCCTCACCTCCCGTCCTGTGGGCCCCAGGAAGCAAACTTAGGTTGTCAGACTTGGGGGCCAGCGCCCCAAGCATGCAGCTGCTCGGAGAATCAGAGGACTTCCTCTTGCCTGTCCAGCACTGGTTAATGACGCGCAGGAGACTGGGCCCCGTGGCTTCAGCCTCAGCACCAGGATATTAAAAACTCTCCCCTCCCCCTTTCTTCCTGTGACTCAGGCTGGAACACTGAAGCTAACTCTGGAACCCCAGCCGCCTCACCCTGCCCCCATTCCCCAATCCGAGAGCCAAGTTATTTTGGCCAGGTCTTATTTTAATTCCTTAACAGGATCTCATGAAACAGTGTAAACTTGATCTTTTTATTATGAAAATTTTTCTTCCCAAGGGACATCTGCCAAGGTAGTGTCCTTCCTGATGTAGATTTTCCAGAACTGTCCAAACATGTCTTACTCAGGAATACTGTGTTTGCTTGTTTGATAAGTGGTCTGGCTGTGTACCGAAGGCTGGCCTCCAATTCAAGAATCCTCCTGCTTCAGTTCCTCAAATGTTGGGATTTTTGGTGTGTACTCCCATGAGGGGGGAAAAGCTAATTCCTATTATTTATTTATTTATTTATTTATTTATTTATTTATTTATTGACAGAGTCTCATGTAGCCCAGGCTTTGCTGAAAGTGGACATGTAGCTGAGGATGACCTTGAACTTCCAGCTTTCCTGTCTCCACCATCCACTGCCTGAGTAACTGGTGGGCCACCACAAAGATGGAAAGTTAATGTTTATTGTATGAAATGCACAGAGCTTCAATAAAACATTGGCTAAAAAAAAAAAACCCAACAACTAAATGAAGACAAAATCCCTCTAAACTGATGTTGCCACTGAGGACTGTGTTCTCGCTTTCCCCTGGAAAAAAAAAAAAAAAAGGAAGGCTGGGCGGGTGGCGCACGCCTTTAATCCTAGCACTTGGGAGGCAGAGGCAGGTGGATCTTTGTGAGTTCAAGGCCAGCCTGGTCTATGAAGCGAGTTCCAGGACAGCCGAAGCTACAAGGAGACCCTATCTCAAAAACACCAAAAAAAAAAAAAAAAAAGGAAACTCCTAGAACCGATTAACAGCTTCAGCAAGTGGCAGGATACTCAGATACACATTAACCTTAGAAAAATCAATGCCTTCCTTTACACCCAACAATAAGCAAACTGGAAAAGGAATTCAAAGAGACCTTCCCACTCACAATAGCCTCAAAAAACAATAAGATACCTAGAGACCCAAACCTAACCAAAGCTACCAAAGACCTCTACAACAAAACTTTTAAACCTTAAAGAAAGAAAATTGAATAAGACCTCAAAAGATGGAAAAACTCCCATGCTCATGGATTGGGGAAAATAACATTGTAAAAAAGTCCATTTTACCAAAAACTCTTGTATCGATTTAATGCAATCCCATCAAACTCCCCAAGAGTTTCTTCACAGGCTTGGAAACAAAAAGTTCTTAAAATTCATTTGGAAAACAAAAGGCCCCAAATTAGCTAAAACAACCCTGAGTGAAAGATCTACACAGGATGGATCTCTATACCAGACTTAAAAACTATATACTACAGGGATGTAGTAATAAAAAACAGCCTGGGATACTGGCACACAAACAGACCCGTTGACGAATGGAACAAAACCGAAGATCAAAACCTGAACACATAAAATTTCATCCAACTCATATTTGAAAAAGGGTTGCCAAGAAGACACATTGGAGTAAAGAGAGCATCTTCAGCAATTTCTGTTGGCAAAACTGGATCAACCACTTGTAGAAGAATGATGAAATTAAACCCCTACCTATCACCCTGTACAAAAGTCAACTCCCGATGGATTAAAGACCTCACGTGGATGACAAACCCCAAACTTGAAGGTGATAGAAAAAAAAGTTGGCAGCCAGACTCAAGGACATAGGGGTAGGAAAAAGACTTCCTAAATCAGACAGCAGCTGCACAAGAATTAAGGTCGACCAATTGACAAATGCGAGACCTCATCAAACTCAAAAGCTTCTGTACATCAAAAGAAACAATCAGGAAGTGAAGAGAAATCCCACCGATCGCAATGGAGGAAACCTTCACTTGCAGATACATCTGACAAAGCATTTGATTTCCAGCAGAAAATATAAACTAATCAAAAAACAAAGAAGAAAGAAAACAAACGACCCCCTCAAAAGATGGAGCAATGAAACTGAAACCGAGATCACACAGTTGAGGAATTAGAGATGCTGAGAAACAACTTAAGAAACATCTTAA
>VZQC01002755.1:3670732-3694732 GCA_009823505.1 Rhizomys pruinosus
CTACATAAGATTTTTTTTTTTTTTTTTTTTTTGTCTACATAAGATTTTTAAGGCCCTGTCAAACCAGACAATCACAGTATCCCCAGGACCAGCTCCATATGCAGGAGATGTTGTTTCCCCAGAGGCCTGTGGTCACTGGCTGCTCCCCACAGAGATGACCTCACTGAGGCTGCCCTAAGAGTGGCCACCTGTGTGCGAGTGTCCTTTCTTTTTTTAATTTTTAAAATTTTTGTATGTGTATGAATGTACTGTCTGCATGTAGGTTTGTGCACCGTGTCATGCAATGCCGCGGAGGTCAGAAGAGGGTGTTGGATTCCCCTGGAACTGGAGTTCTCCTGGAATTGGAGTTTCAGACGGTTCTCAGCCGCCATGTGGGTGCTGGGGATCGAACCCGGGTCCTCTGCAAGAGCGGTCGGCGCTCTTAACCACTAGGCCATCTCTCCAGCCCCACAAGTGTCCTTTCTGCAGCCTGGGGTACTTCATGTGTGCAATGCCCACCTGCGCCCGTGGTGTGCACGCCAGCCTGTGTGCACACCTGTGCCAGCCAGGAGCAGGACAGGCGTCTTCGTGTCTTCCAGGGTCACTCACCACCTTTGCTTTTAACTTACTTGTTTTTATTTTATGTGTATGAATGTTTTGCTTGGGTGTATGTAAGCACACCTGTGTCACGCAGTACCTGGGAAGGCCAGAAGGGCGCATGAGATCCTCTAGAACTGGAGTTAGGAATGGTTGTGGGTGTCTCCTGGGTGCTGGTAACCAAGCTTGGGTCCTCTTCAAGAGCAGCCAGTACTCTTTTTTTTCCTTGGTATTTTTTTAAATTTTATTTTATTATTGTTTTATGTGTATGAATGTACTGTCTGCATGTAGGTTTGTGCACCCCTGTGTCAGATTTCCCTGGAACTGGAGTTAAAGACGGTTCTTAACCGCCGTGTGGGTGCTGGGAATTGAACCCGGGTCCTTTGCAAGAGCAGTCGGTGCCCTTAACTGCTAGGCCATCTCCAGCCCCACTTCTTTTCTTTTCTTTTTTTTTGGTCTTTTCGAGATAGGGTCTCCCTGTAGCCCCGGCTGTCCTGCAACTCACTCTGTAGACCAGGCTGGCTTTGAACTCACAAAGATCCACTTGCCTCTACCTTCTGAGTGCTAGGATTAAAGGCATGCGCCACCACGCCTGGCTAAGCAGCCAGATCTCTTAACTGCTGGGCCGTCTCTCTAGCCTCTCCACTTTATTTATTTATTGTTTGTTTGTTTATTTTTGTCTTTTTGAGACAGGGTCTCCCTGTAGCCCCAGCTGTCCTGGAACTCACTATGTAGACCAGGTTGGCCTTGAACTCACAGAGATCCGCTTGCCTCTGCCTCTCAAGTACTAGGATTGAAGGCATGGTCACCACCACGCCTGGCTCTTTACTGTACTTTTGGAGACTGGGTCTCAGTGAACCTGGAGCCCACTGCTATGGCTGTGCTCGCTGGCCCAGGAGCCCCAAGGGTCCTCTGTCCTAGTGATGAGACCCCAGGCAGGTCCCTGCCACACTCTTCCTGCGGCTGCTGCTTAGGGCCTTGTGTTCCAGCTGCAAACCTTCACCTCTGAGCCATATCCCAGCTTCACACACCAAACTTTCCAGTTTCCTACCCCTCACACCTCTCCCTGGGCCTAGCCACACTGACAGAATGGGAATCTTTTGCAGTTTGTGGACAGTGACAACCTCATCACCAACCCAGACATGCTGAGCCTGCTCATTGCAGAGAACAAGACCGTGGTGGCCCCAATGCTCGACTCCCGAGCTGCTTACTCCAATTTCTGGTGTGGGATGACATCTCAGGTAGGGTGGGGACCCGGACAGGGACCCGGGCGGGGTGGTGATCCCCAGAAAATCGGCAGCGAGGGGTAGGGTCCCATTCATTAGAGAGGAAGAGACTGGCCTAAACTCACCCAGCTGCAGTTGGGGTGTCGCTACGCCTGGGCAGCTGATCCTGGGGCTCCAGCAGGGAGCTGCCCTGCTGACCGCCCCTGTGCAGATGGTCTACAGGCCCCTGCCCTGAGCCAGTGTCTGATTGAGCAGGCTTGGCTCCAAGTCCCATTCCCGCACAGGGCTACTACAAGCGCACGCCTGCCTACCTCCCCATCCGCAAGCGCGACCGGAGGGGGTGCTTTGCGGTTCCCATGGTCCACTCCACTTTCCTTATCGACCTGCGCAAGTCTGCGTCCAGGAACCTGGCTTTCTACCCGCCCCACCCCGACTATACCTGGTCCTTTGATGACATCATCGTCTTCGCCTTCTCCTGCAAGCAGGCAGGTGAGTGATGGTGTCAGTGAAGGGCAGGCTCCGCGCTGAGCAGCTCAAGTGGACTCAGTGGTCAGGGGCAGATGGGCATTTAGGCACGGACAAGTCGTGGCATCCAGTTGCTGCCTGGGAGTTAGAGCCTCTGCACCCAGACCCTCCATCAGCTCCACCAAGCCAAGGTGCTGCCAGCTGAGAGTCAGGAGACTGTGTATCTGAGGTCAGCCTGGGCCACACAGTGAAAGCCTGTCACAAACAACAGAAAGGCCTGTGGGGGTTATTTCCATCTTGGTATTTCCCATCTTCTCACAATTTTTATGTGTGTATGAGTGTGAGCAGCCTGTTTACCTGCTGGTGTGCATGAAGGCCGGAAGTCCACATGGGTCGCGTCCTTGTCAGTCTCCACCATGTTTGGTCATTTTTTTTTTTTTTTTTTTTTTGGTATTTTTGAGACAGGGTCTACCTTTAGCCCCAGCTGTTCTGGAGCTCACTCTGTAGACCAGGCTGGCCTTGAACTCACAAAGATCTGCCTGCCTCTGCCTCCCAAGTGCTAGGATTAAAGGCGTGCGCCACCACGCCCGGCTTGCAGTTCATATTTTTAAAGAGTACCCCTAAATTGAGATGAAGAAGGGTAATTATTTGAGACTTGTTTTCTTGTAGCCCAGGCTGGCTCAGATTTATGTGGCTGAGGTTGGCCTCAGACTCTGATCACCCTGTCTCCATCTCTGGAGCGCCAGGATGGTCGCCTGACTCGCCCCTGTCTCCACTCGCAGAGGTGCAGATGTTCGTGTGCAATAAGGACGTGTATGGCTTCCTGCCCGTGCCGCTGCGTGCCCACAGCTCCCTACAGGATGAGGCGGAGAGCTTCATGCACGTACAGCTGGAAGTCATGGGTAAGTCTCCCCGAGTTGTGTTCCATAAATGCCCATCATGGGTATGAGGAGCATGGGCATCGTAGTGGGTCTCCTGGAGGGGTTCAGGTGACGCAGAGTGGATAGGAGTTCACCAAATGGTAATTGCTCAGCAGAGGAAACATATACAAAGAGGGAGGCTGGAGGGGTCATGAGCTTGGCTGGGGATCCTGCCCGTGATCCCAGACACGCATGGGGGCCTGCCGGGGCCAGACGAATGGAGGGCTTCCCCAAAGGCTGTCAGGAGCTACGGGGTGGGGGCCGATCTCACTGGCCAGCCCTGTGGGGACAGGGCAGACGTTGATGTGGCTGCCGGTCCCAGCCCTGCATCATCCAGTGTTTATGTATACATATATATGTATATATATACATATATATATACACAAAATATATACATGTATGTATACATATATATACACATATATGTATATATATTTTAATTTTTATTTATTATTTTTAATTTATTATTTTTATGTGTATGAATATACTGTCTGCATGTAGGTTGGTGCACCCGTGTTGTGCAATGCCTTGGAGGTCAGAAGAGGGCGTTGAATTGCCCTGGAACTGAAGTTAAAGACGGTTTTCAGCCACCATGTGGGTGCTGGGAATTGAACCCGGGTCCTCTGCAAGAGCACTTGGTGCTCTTAACCGCTGAGCCATCAGTGTTTATATTAAATGTGTTCCATGCAGCATGGAGGGCAGATCCCAAGAAATGCAGACAGATGTAAGGGTGCTGCTCGGGAGAGCATGCACAGGGGCCAGCCAGCCAGTCAGTCAATGAGTCAGTCAGGTCGTCAGGCCATGACTTGGTCCTTGGAGCTGGCCCCTCAGACATGCACACCCAGACCAAGTAGCCTTTGAGGCTCTAAGAGGCACCCCTGGCCTGCTTACTCCCAACCTGAGCCCTAGACAGCTTCTGCAGAGCCCCAGGAGGTGACTCTGCCTAGACTGGGCCCAGCTTCCCTCTACCCTCCAGTATCAGAATTGCTTGTCTGGTGCCCCCTGGTGGTCATGGCTGGAACAGCGCCTGGCACCCTTCCCTCTGCAGACTCCTGAGGTCTCCTTGTGTGGCATCTGCCCCCGTGAGGGTCCATCCCATCCTTGCCCTGGCTGCAGCTGTGGGAGGAGGGTCTCTGTCCATCGCTCTGTCCCCGGGGCCCTGAGTGGCTGGTAAACGAGCCCCGTATGTGGCACATGCAGGTGACTCTGGCACTCAGGAGGCTGAGGCATAGGCCAGCCTGGGCTACAGCTTGAGGCCACAGCTCAGAAGATGGACTGTTTCAGAGTAGCATCAGTTGGAGTTCCTGAGGGTCAGAACACCTGTGTAGCTTTGGGGGCGTGGTTCCTGAAGGTCAGAACACCTGTGTAGCTTTGGGGGTGTGTTTGACGTCCTGGTGGTCCATGTGAGTTCACACTGTGAACCATCTGGTTCTAGATGAGGAAAGCAAAGGCTAGATTGGTCAGGAAGACCCAACTACTGAGCGCCTGCTGTATACAAATCCCTGTGCTGGGGATGCAGTCTGAGTGGGCGGGCCTCTCGCTCCTCAGGGTGTTTGTTACAGATACCCAGGCCTGGGGGATTGGAGGGAGGGATGGGTCTCGGTGGTTGAGCCTTGCGTCTGTGGTGGGGTGAACGGGCCGTCTCGGCTGCTGTTTGGTGGGGTGTTCTGGGCTGGGCCAGTTTGGCCCCGCGTGCTGCAGTTAAGATCAGGCACCAAAAGCTGTAGCAGGCAAGGCCAAGGTTGGCGGCTGAGCTGGGACCCTGCCAGTCACTCTGGGAGCCAGAGAGGGTGGGAAGGGCTGGGAGTCCGGAGCCCTGGTGACCTGCTGTTGCCCTCAGTGAAGCATCCTCCGGTGCAGCTGTCCCGCTTCATCACGGCACCCAGCAAGACTGCAGACAAGATGGGCTTCGACGAGGTGGGCTGCGACCATGGAGGAGGGCAGGTGGAGGGTGGTGGTGTGGACCCAGTCTCACCCGGACCCTGCCACAGGTCTTCATGATCAACCTTCGGCGCAGGCAGGACCGCCGTGAGCGCATGCTGCGGGCACTGCACGAGCAGGAGATCGAGTGTCGCCTTGTGGATGCTGTGGACGGCAAGTGCGTCCTTCAGGGCTGTGTGTGTGTGTGTGTGTGTGTGTGAGCTTGTGGACGGCAAGTGTGTCCTTCAGGGCCGTGTGTGTGTGTGTGCTGGTGGACGCTGTGGACAGCAAGTGCGTCCTTCAGGGCTCTGTGTGTGTGTGTGCATGTGTGAGCTTGTGGACGGCAAGTGTGTCCTTCAGGGCCTTGTGTGTGTGTGTGTGTGTGTGTGTGTGAGCTTGTGGACGGCAAGTGCATCCTTCGGGGCCGTGTGTGTGTGTGTGTGTTGTGTGTGTGAGCTGGTGGACGTTGTGGATGGCAAGTGTGTGTGTCCTTCACGGCCGTGTGTGTGTGTGTGAGCTGGTGGACGCCGTGGATGGCAAGTGTGTCCTTCAGGGCCGTGTGTGTGTGTGTGTGTGTGTGCACACATGTGTGAGCTGATGGATGCCGTGGATGGCAAGTGCGTCCTTCAGGGCCATGTGTGTATGTGTGTGAGCTCATGGACAGCGTGGACAACAAGTGTGTCCTTCAGGGCTGTGTGTGTGTGTGTGTGTGTGAGAGAGCTGATGGACGCCGTGGACGGCAAGTGTGTCCTTCAGGGCCGTGTGTGTGTGTGTGTGTGTGTGTGTGTGTGAGCTGATGGACACCGTGGATGACAAGTGTATCCTTCAGAGCTGTGTGTGTGAGGGAGTGAGCGTGTGTACATGTGTGAATGGACGAGCATGAATGTGTGGCATGTGCGTGTGTCTGTTAGTTTGCGAGTGTGTGTTATGCACATGTGTTTGCATGCGTCTGTGTGTAGAACTGAGTCCCGGGGAGGGAGAGCCTCAGTGCGGCTGTCGGTGGATGAGGACCTCGGTGTGGCTGTGCTGGATGAGGACCTCGGTGTGGCTGTGCTGGACAAGGACCTCGGTGTGGAGGACCTCGGTGTGGCTGTGCTGGATGAGGACCTCGGTGTGGCTGTGCTGGATGAGGACCTCGGTGTGGCTGTGCTGGACGAGGACCTCGGTGTGGAGGACCTCGGTGTGGCTGTGCTGGATGAGGACCTCGGTGTGGCTGTGCTGGATGAGGACCTCGGTGTGGCTGTGCTGGATGAGGACCTCAGTGTGGCTGTGCTGGACGAGGACCTCGGTGTGGAGGACCTCGGTGTGGCTGTGCTGGACGAGGACCTCGGTGTGGAGGACCTCGGTGTGGCTGTGCTGGATGAGGACCTCAGTGTGGCTGTGCTGGATGAGGACCTCAGTGTGGCTGTGCTGGATGAGGACCTCGGTGTGGCCCTAGAGTGACTTCTGCCCACCCATTCCTCACCTCACCATCTTCTACCCCCCTCCACACCCTCCTCTTGCCCCCCTTCCTTCCCTTTTCTCTCTCCTCCTCCCATCGTCCCATCCCGCCTCCTCCTCTCCTCCTCCCCCTCCTCCTCATCCACCACCCTCCTCCCCTCCTCCCCCTCCTCTTTCATTCTGTCCTGACAGAGCCATGAACACCAGCCAGGTGGAGGCCCTTGGCATCCAGATGCTGCCCGGGTACCGGGACCCCTACCATGGGCGGCCACTCACCAAGGGAGAACTAGGCTGTTTCCTCAGCCACTACAACATCTGGCAGGAGGTGTGTGCCTGGGGCAGCTTCTAGGCCAGCAGCTGTGCTGGGATTTCTTGGCTGTCTCTGTAACCTGACATCTGAGTGGGCAGTCCCTGCCGTTCATTATATAGATAGGGAAGCCAAGGCAGGCAGCAGGTGGGGTCTGGGGTCCATCACCCCAAATGTGATCTCCTCATCCCTTAGTCTGGTCACTGGTAGTAATCAGCACAGGGACCCTCAGGCTGGAGGCTAGATGGGGGGTCGGCTTCAGGGGTGCTTGCCTGGGTGCTTGCCGGGTGCTTGCCTGGGTGCTTGCTGGATGCTTGCCTGGGTGCTTGCCTGGGTGCTTGCTGGGTGCTTGCCTGGGTGCTTGCCGGGTGCTTGCTGGGTGCTTGCCTGGGTGCTTGCCTGGGTGCTTACGGGTGCTTGCCTGGGTGCTTGCCTGGGTGCTTGCCGGGTGCTTGCCTGGGTGCCCACCTCCTCTCCAGAAATTGCCCATGGGTGTCCATTTCTGCCGGGGATGGCAGTGAGGTCCTGGACAGGGTGTCGCAGTCGAGGGTGACGGGCTGCCTGCCGTTCCTGCCAGCAGGAAGCTGCTCTGTGTCAGGCGCAGATGGGCCGAGGTCCTGGGGCTGAGTGAGCCAAGGCCGGCAGAAGGAGCCCCTGTGCTGGGCAGGGGTCTGGATTTGGAGGGCATCTGGAAGTGGCATTTCCTTCTGAGCCACCAGCTCTTCGGCCCTCCCTCAGGTGGTAGACCGCGGATTGCAGAAGTCACTAGTATTTGAGGATGACCTGCGTTTCGAGATCTTCTTCAAGAGGCGCCTGATGAACCTCATGCAGGATGTGGAGCGCGAAGGGCTGGACTGGGACCTCATGTGAGTGGGTGCAGCGTGAAGGGCTAGACTGGGACCTCATGTGAGTGGGTGCAGCGCAAAGGGCTAGACTGGGACCTCTATGTGAGTGGGTGCAGCGCGAAGGGCTAGACTGGGACCTCATGTGAGTGGGTGCAGCGCGAAGGGCTAGACTGGGACCTCATATGAGTGGGCCCCAGGGTAGGAGGCGGGGCAGCGCGGGGCCAGGCTGGTGCACAGCCTGAGGGCCTGCTTGGGTGGCTCAGTTTCCCCCAAGGTTCCCCAGCTCAGCCCCTGCCCCTAACTTTGTGGGTTCTCACTTTCTGGGGGGGGGGGGAGTGGGACGCGTCATGGCTCTGCACATGGCTCTACAGCTGTGGCTGAGGGTGATGAGTGTGGCCTGAGGTGCTGCCAGAGGCCCACAGAGTCTGGGTCATGTCGGGATGTGGCTATGCTTGGACCCGGGAGTGTGTGGGCACAGCTGGAGGGCATGGGGCATGTGCGGGGGCCTGGACACATCTCTTGGGAGTGCTCTGGCTCTCAGGGGTGCACAGAGATACATGTGTGTCCTGTGTGAGGTCACTCTCTTCCCTTTCCCCCACGAACAGGCACAAGTCTTGGTTCTGGACACACTGCTCCATACTCTGACCACGTTACTGCAAAATGAACTGCACTTTGGTTCCCAGTCACGCTGCTTGGCTCCGTGCCTCACAGCTCTGTGAACACTGAACAGCTTTAGCCAGAGAGAAAATTCCAGTGACCCCCGACCCCGCAAGCCCCCAGACCTCCAACAGCTTTCCAGTACCCTTAGAGAAAATGAGTATTGCTGAGCAAGGTGCTAGGCACAGGCCCGTAGTCCCAGCACGCAGGCTGCAGAGACAGGAGGATCCCAAGTTCAAGGGCAGCCTGGTCTCTGTAGTGAGAGAGAAGTCAGTTTAGTTCACTGCCTTTGACTCCAGCTGCCCTGTGTCCTAGGTTCACCCCACCAGCCACGTCACACGGCACTGGCTGCCTCCTGACCTCGTGGGGTGACTTAGTTCAGTTCCCTGCGCCCAGCCCTGCTCCCGACTGTGTCTGTTATTGTTCTCTGGGGGGTGAGAAGCACTTAACAAGTCTGGTTTTACATCCCAGCTATGTGGGCCGGAAGCGCATGCAGGTGGAGCACCCCGAGAAGGCTGTTCCTCGAGTGAGGAACCTGGTGGAGGCCGACTACTCCTACTGGACTCTGGCCTACGTCATCTCCCTGCAAGGCGCCCGCAAGCTGCTGGATGCCAAGCCACTGGCCAAAATGCTGCCTGTTGACGAGTTCCTGCCTGTCATGTTTGACAAGCACCCAGTGTAAGGGGCTGGTGAGGGTGAGCGGGTCCCAAGTCTCAGTGATCCTGCAAGGTCAAGGCGTGGGACTTGAGTGGGAAGTGGAAGAGGAAGGGAAAGACGGGAGGAGTCTCGGCAGCCTTAGACCTCCACGTCCCCCTTCATCTCTCCTATTTTCCCCCAGGTCAGAGTACAAAGCTTACTTTTCTCCCCGCAACCTGCGTGCCTTCTCTGTGGAGCCCCTTCTCATCTACCCCACGCACTACACAGGGGATGATGGCTACGTGAGTGACACGGAGACCTCGGTCGTCTGGAACAACGAACAGGTTAAGACTGACTGGGACCGGGCCAAATCCCAGAAGATGCGGGAACAGCAAGCGCTGAGCCATGAGGCTCAGAACTCAGATGTGCTCCAGTCTCCATTGGACAGCACTGCCAGGGATGAGCTCTGAGGGACAGTTACCAAGAGCCAGAGTGGACACTGCAGGTCTGACCTTCACATGCTTGCTGGGACAGCAGGGGACCACAGAAGTGTCCACACACAGCTGCTGTGAGCCAGCTAGAGCGGCCACCACCACATGGGCAGCATTAGTAGAGTGCTTACTGTAGACCAGGACGGAGCTGGGCACCCGGACATTGGGCAGCACCAGGCTTTCATCTGTTGACGTGTTCAGCATATATTAAGCACCTACAGTGTACCAGGTTCCAAGTTAGAAGAGGCCTGATTCTCTTTATCAGCTGTTGATTTGATCATCAGGCATTTATTGATCAGATTAAGAATCAGGTGTTAGGGACATATACTGGCTTTTAAATCCATTCAAGTATTTATTAAGTGCCTACTGCGTGTTAAGTACATTCTAGGCTCTGGGAATACCAAAATAAGAAAGACACTTCCATTCATCTTATTCAGACACATATCAAGAACCTACTGTGTGTCAGGAGCTGAGCTAGGTGCTGGGGACAGAGGTGCGCATGATCCGTGTTACTATAAGGAGTTTCTCCTTGCACTGAGCACGGATGTGCTCGCAGTAAGACAGTTGAATCTGTCGATTCACCCTATTGCCGGGTTCCACATGAAGTCCTGCCACGGAAAGTGAACAAACTTGGTTGCTTTCGTAGGGCAAGCATCCATTGAGCACCTGTGGTGTGCCAGGACTTGTGGACTCCAGTTGCGTTGCTGTCAGCCAACCTCCCTGACTTACATGTAGATGAAGTCCTACCCCTGTCCTCCTTCACCTCACCCTGGAAACTGCTGGGATCCGGGGGTCGAGCTTCCTGCACACTCCCCTGGAGGGGGCGCAGACAACACCTGGGCCTCCCTGGCCCACCCGGTTCCCCCTTGCTTGTTCCAGCCCTTGCGTCGCAGGTGTCCCCTGCCTGCTACTGTGTTTGGGGCCTCGTGGGGGTCCAGCTGAATTGGGGCACTGCTCTTGGTCTGTGTAGAATGTTTCCCAGAAGGGCTGTGCCTTCAAAGCAAAACCAGATGTCCGCTGGCAGAGCCGGGTACTGCTTCCTTTGGGGTCACTGCTCTCCAGGTGGGCTCTGGGGTAACTCGCTTGTTTTTTATTAAACGCTCCTGGTTGGTTCACTGCGGCCTCTGTTCTTCCCTCCCACATCTGTTGCGGCTGCCACAGAGGTCACCGCGGCCCTGAGTGTGGAGGCAAATCCAGAGTCCTGTGTCCTGCACACCCCGTGAAGCACCCAGGGAGCATTGGGGGAGGATCTTTCCAAATGATGTGGGGGCCACGTGGTCTGGGTTCCAAGGAAGCAGTCTACAGCATGAGCGGTTCCGGGGGTGTCTCACAGAGCGCAGGGAAGAGCGCGCTGCACTGAGGAGGTAGCCCTGACACAGACGCTTCCGCCTTCCCTCCGTGCTGTGATCAACACTGGTCAGAGGAACTGGAGAGGAAGGCCTTGCTTCATCATACACTTCCAGGTCACAGGTCACAGTCCATCCGTGGGAAGTCAGGGTGGGCTGTGTGCTGCCTGGTCTCTTACACGGCAGGACCACCTGCCTAGGGAGACAGCCAGCTACAGAGGGCTGGGTCCCAGGCTTCTGTCAATCCAGAACCACCCCAGACAAGGCCACGGGCCAGCCTGGTGTGGGCAGTCCCTTCATTCTGAGGACTAAGAGTTGACAGAGCAGAAGAGGACAGGTGTCTCGTGTGCAAACTGCCTGGACTTCTGTCCCAACAGCTCTCCAGATTCCAGGGATGTGTGGAGGGACACTGCTGCTTTTTATAAGCTCACACAGATGGCATGTGGCCATACTGGCCAAAGCTGGGGTTTGCAGCCAGCCATGCTCCCAGACCTGTTGACTTCTCCCACCTGCCTGGCGAGAATCTGCCCAGCACTGTGCCTTCCCTGACAGTGCCAACCATGCAGCGTCTGCAGAAGTTTTCCAGGCTTTGTTTCATTTTTGTTTTTTGAGACAGGGTCATGTGTAGCCCAGGCTTGCCTTAAACTCTGAATCTGAAGATGGTGTTGAACTTGGTCCTCCTGCTCTACCTCCTGAGTGCTGGGGTGGCAGGCGTGCACTATGTCTGATTTACAAAGTGCTGGGAGTGGATGCAGGGCTCTGAGCGTGCGAGCCACAAGCTCTCCCACGGACCCCTGCCAGCTTCTCCCTCTTCATGTGGACTGAGTCGGCTGTGGCTCACCAAGGGTTCCTAAGGTGGTATGCCTGGCTGCTGTGTTGTGTTACGTGCACAAATAGATGTCAGAGGACACATGTGGGACTTGGTTCTCCTTCCTTCGACCATCTGGGTCCTCAGGTTTGACAGCAAGCACCTTTACCTGCTGAGCCATTTCATTACCAAGCACCTGTACCCGCTGAGCCGTCTCGTTACAGAGCACCTCTGCCCGCTGAGCCGTCTCGTTACCCAGCACCTCTGCCCGCTGAGCCATCTCGTTACAGAGCACCTCTGCCCGCTGAGCCGTCTCGTTACCCAGCACCTCTGCCCGCTGAGCCGTCTCGTTACCCAGCACCTTTGCTCGCTGAGCCGTCTCGTTACCCAGCACCTTTACCAGCTGAGCCATTTCATCAGCCCTTGTTTTTTTTAATACTTTATTATTATTTCTTTTTTTTTTTTTGAGACAGGGTCTCCCTGTAGCTCCAGCTATCCTGGAACTCACTATATAGACCAGGCTGGCTTTGAACTCACAGAGATACATGTGCCTCTGCCTCCCAAGTACTGGGATTAAAGGCAGGCACCACCACACCTGGCAATACTTAATTTTTTTAATGTGTTTAAGTGTATTTTCAGTCCAACCAAAGTCCTGTTTTTTGTTCTGTTTGTTCTTTTGTCTTTGTGTGTGTGTGTGTGTGTGTGTGTGTGTGTTTGAGACAGGGTCTCCCTGTAGCCCTAGCTATCCTGGAACTCACTATTTAGACCAAGCTGGCCTTGAACTCACAGAGTTTATTTATTGGCCTCTGAGTGCTGGGTTTAAAAGCATGCGCCACCACACCTGGCCACTTTGGTTGGTGTTTATGGATCCTTGGTCCTCAGCTGTACACAGACATTGAAAGAATAATCACAGGGCCAGGAGAGATGAGGTAGAGGCTTGCCCAGCAAGGTGCAAGGTCCACCCAGCCCAGCACTTGGAGGCAGAGGCAGGCAGACCTCCATGAGTTCAAGGCCAGCCTGGTCTATATAGCAAGTTCTAGGACAGCTGGGGCTACAGGGAGACCCTGTCTCAAAAAGACCAAAAAAAAGGGGGGGTGGTATTTTCTTTTGTCTGAAGTATTTTATTCTTGTTTTACTGTTAGACACAGGCTCTGACAATCCGTGCATTCGCATGCCCACACACACAGCTCAGAAGACAACTGAGTCCTTTCAGGGAGTCGGTTCTTTACTTTTCTGTGTGATCCAAGGGATTGAGCCTACACTGCCAGGCTGTGTGGCAAGCACGTTTACCCACCTCAGGACCAATTCAATTCAGAAGTAGGGAAATGAAGCCATTTTTCATTGACTAATTCATTTGTTTTTGCAGTGTTGGGGATGGAACTCAGGGCCTCCTGCAGGTGGTTACCTGTTCCAGGGCTCCACCAAAGCCCAGCCCCTGTCTTGTTTCATTTGTTTTTATTTTTATTTTATTTTTCTGTGGTGCTGGGAATGGACCTCCTGCTCTGTGTATGTTGGGCAAGTTCTCTACCCTAGAGCTGCATCCCAGCCCTCCATTTTATTTATTTATTTACTTACTATTTATTTATTTATTTATTTATTTATTGGTCTTTTCCAGACAGGGTCTCCCTGTAGCCCCAGCTGTCCTGGAATTCACTCTGTAGACCAGGCTGGCCTTGAACTCACAGAGATCTGCCTGCCTCTGCCTCCCAAATGCTGGGATTAAAGGCATGTGCCACCACCTCTGGCACTAAAGATCATTTTTAGCCACCCATGTGGGTGCTAGGAATCGAACCCGGGTCCTCTGCAAGAGCAGTCGGTGCTCTTAACCGCTGAGCCATCTCTCCAGCTCCCCTTGAACCCGGGTCCTCTGCAAGAGCAGTCGGTGCTCTTAACCGCTGAGCCATCTCTCCAGGTCCCCTTTATTTTTATTTTTTAGAAACTTTAAGATCATGTTTAGAAATATTTATTTGGGACTGAAAAGATGGCTTGGTGGTTAAGAGCACTGGCTGCTCTTGCAGAGGACCCCAGGTTTGATTCCCAGCACCCACATGTTGGCTAACAACCATCTGTAGCTCCAGTTCCAGGGGATCCAATACTCTCTTTTGTCCTCCACACGCATTGCACTACAGGGGTACACTTACATACATGTAGGCAATACACTTACACACATAAAATAAAAACAGGTTTTGCTGGACGTGGCAGTCTACACCTTTGATCCCAGCACTTGGAAGGCAGGGGCAGGTGGACCTCTGTGAGTTCAAGGCCAGCTGGGGCTATAGGGAGACCCTGTCTCAAAAAAAAAAAGGGCTGGAGAGATGGCCTAGCACTTAAGAGCGCCAACCGCTCTTACAGGGGACCCAGGTTCAATCCCCAGCACCCACATGGCGGCTGAGAACCGTCTGAAACTCCAATTCCAGGAGAACTCCAGTTCCAGGGGAATCTGACACCCTCTTCTGACCTTCGAGGCTTTGCACAACACGGGTGCACAGACCTACATTCATACACATACAGAAAAAAAAGAAGTTAGCCAGGCATAGTGGTGTACACCTTTAATCCTAGCACTCAGGAGGCGGAGGTAGGTGGATCTTTGTGAGTTCAAGGCCAGCCTGGTCTACAGAGTGAGTTCCAGGCCAGCTGGGGCTACAGGGAGACCCTGTCTTGAAAAGACCAAAAAAAAAAAAAAAGTTTTTTAAATGTTTAAAACTGTTTTGGGGGAGCTGGAGAGACAGCTCAGCAGTGAAGAGAATGGGCTATTCTTGCAGAGGACCCGGGTTTGATCCCCAGCACCCACATGGTGACTGAGAACCATCATTAGCTCTAGTTCCAGGGGAATCCGACGCCCTCTTCTGACCTCCGAGGCATTGCACGACATGGGTGCACAAACATGCATGCAGACAGTACATTCATACACATAAAAAGAAAATTTAAAAAAACTTTAAATATATATATAAATTAAAAATATTTTTGAGACAGGGTGTCACTACACAGCCCTGGCTGGCCTGGAAAGCAGAGACCTGCCTGCCTCTGCCTCTCAAATGGGAGAACTAAAGGCATGAACACCACACCCAGCAAAGATTGATTTATTTTTATTTATGTCTATTTGTATCTGAGTAGTGTCGGGTTTTTTTTTAATTTTATTTATTTTTGTATGTGTATGAATGTACTGTCTGCATGTAGGTTTGTGCACCTGTGTCGTGCAATGCCGCGGAGGTCAGAAGAGGGTGTCGGATTCCCCTGGAACTGGAGTTCTCCTGGAATTGGAGTTACAGATGGTTCTTAGCCGCCATGTGGGTGCTGGGGGTTGAACCCGGGTCCTCTGCAAGAGCAGTCGGCGCTGTTAACCGCTAGGCTATCTCTCCAGCCCAAGTAGTGTCGGTTTGTACAGGTGCATGCAGTGTCTGTAGCGGCCACAGGAAGGCGCTTGAGCTGGAGTTACAGGTGGTTGGAAGCCATCCTCTGGAGGAGGTGGCCAGAGACAGGTGCTGGGAACTGAATCCTGGTCCTCTCAAAGATCAGTGCTTTATTTATTTTATTTGTTGTTTGTTTTTTGTAAGTGCTTTAAACAGTGAGCCCTTGTCTTACATTGTTGGAGACAGTCTTACTTTGCGGCCCAGGCTGGGCTGGAACTCACCACCACCCGGTGCCTCAGTCTCCTAAGTGCTGGGAGTGTGGATAGGCACTTCCATACCTGGCTGAGGTGCTTTATTTTTTTAAATCCCTTAATATATTTTATGATTTTTATTGTATGTGTATGCATGTATGAAAATGTACTCCTTCCGTGCAGTGCTGGAAGAGTTCAGAAGGGGGCATGGGTCCTCCTGGAACTGGAGTTACAGACGGTTGTTATATATATATATGGTGGCGAGGATTTCCCCGTAGCCCCAGCTGGCCTGGAACTATGTAGACCTGCTGGCCTGGAATTCACAGAGATGACTTTGAGAAATAGGCTCCCTCCTTTCAGAGCATGAGTCCTAGAGATGGAACTCACTTCGACAGGCTTGGCGGCAAGCTCCTTCACCCAGTGAACCATCCCACTGGCTCCTGGCTGAGGTTCTGCAAGGACCGCAAGGACTCCAGCCACTACCAAGGTTCTGTGCTTTTTTTTTTTAATGCTAATAAAATATTTTTACAGAGACCAAAAAGTCAGAAAAGTGCAAAACATCTCAACGCCATGCACTCGTGTACACTCCCAGGGTGTTTTGAACGTATCCCAAGTCACCTACTGAATGAGACATGAGGGCGCCCCAGAAGACACCGGACCAACAGGGTGAATCTAAAAAGAAAAAAAAAAAAAAAACAGAAAGGAAAACAAAACCAAAAACCACTTGGATTCCACATTTGCAGTCACATGCTAAGAAAGGCGAGTGGAGGGGCTCCCTGGGCTGCATGGCAGGGGTGGGGTTGGGGACCTTCAGGGGTGCAGGGAACGCCCCGCCTGTCACTTGCGTCGCCTGGGCCTCTGTGGCTGAGAAGGACTGGGGTCCGACCTGACAGCCTCACCTCCATTTCGCTCTTCAAGAGAAAAGGCAAAGGAAAGCGACGAGGGTGGTGAGCATAGACGGCTTTGGTCCTGTAGGAGTCTTAGGAAGGATGCTCAGGGATGGGCGGGGCCAAACGGAGCCCCGCCCCCGCCCTCGCCCCAGAGGCTGCGTGGGAGCTGGGAGGGCTTGAGGTCCCAGCCCAGAGAGGCCCTGAGGCATTCTGGGTGGATCTTTTTTTTGCACTTCTGATTGGGGGGGGGGGGGAGAGGGCATGGTGAGGGGCCTGAGGAAACTGGCACCTCTCTTGGCTCTGGCACACATTTCACACAGCTCAAATCCCTGCCAGCTGCTCAAAAGCCACCCGGGGCGGGTCCAGACCTGGAATCTGCCCCTCGGCCTGGAGCGATGGCCACGCACCCCGTTCCTGGTGGAGCCCCGAAGCCTGGATCGTGCCTGCGGGCAGATGCTCCCCACCGCATATTCAAAACTGAAGGGCAAGCAGCCACGTGGAAAGGCCACAGCGGCCCAGGCTTTGCATGTGGCTCCTTACAGATCCCTGTGAAGTTCACAACTGCCCAACGCAAGGCCTCCTGAGGAACTAACATGTCAGCCATGTGACCCCAACTTCGTGGGCCGGAGGTAGAGCTCCAGACATGCGGGGTCCTCCTGGGTACCAACAATCCCGCAGTCCTGCACCGCGGCATCTGCGTGGACGTCATTCTGAAGACCAAGGCTGTCCAGAGCTCATGCGATCTCCTTCCCCTCTCTCTCTCTCTCTCCCTCTCTGTCTCTCCTCTCTCTCTCTTCTCCCTCTCTCCTTTCTCCTCTCTCTTCTCTTTCTCTCCTCTCTCTCTGTCTCTCTGTCTCCTCCCTCTCTCCCCTCTCTCCTCTCCCTCTTTCTCATCTGTCACACACACCTAGTTTCCGGTCTCTTTCTGTCCCTTCCTGCCTGGAGAATGTGGGGAAAGGCCTAGGGAGCTTGGGTCCAGGGACACCCCCCCCAAGCCCTCACTCCTCACGAACATGGAGTTCTAGGCGGATCTGGCTTGGATCCCTGGAGGAAGGGCCGGGGACCCTCCTGGGGAGGAAGGGGGGTAGGGGAGTTAGCAGCGTTGGGTTAGGCCGGTGGCTCTGAGGACAAGGCTTGTGAGGGGACGGAGCAGGAACCCCACGGAGAAGGGGGCGCCCCTCGGCCCGGATGTGGCGCCCTAGGGCACATGTGCTTTTGAGACCCCACCCCCACCCCCACATATTTTTTTGCACATCAACGAGGACTCGGTTCCCCAGGCCTGCAGCCCACGTGCATCCCGCAGCCCCCTGTCCAGGGAACCGAGGCCACACTTGGCAATTGGTCCCGGGCCCCAGGGCACTGGGACCCTCTTATGGCTTTTCCAGGGGGCAGGAAGAGGGGCTTCCCGCCAGAGCCCGGGCGTGGCCTCCCCGGGGGCGGGGCTTCACCCCACGCCAAGGCCTCTAAGGTGGAGGGCGTGGCCTCGGGACAAGGGCGGCTCCCCTCTTCCTCTTGAGGTCCTGGCAGCGAGTCCGACCCCACCCACCCCCCGGCGCGCTAGGGCGCAGGCGCGGCGCCGCCCTCCTCCGCCGAGCGCGTGTCGGACTTGAGCTTGACGAACTCCTTGGCCACCTCGTCGTTGCTGCGCTGCGACAGGATACGCAGCACCGTGAGCCCCGTGTCATCCATGTGGATGCGGCGGCCGAGCGGCAGCCAGCACGCGGCGCTCCCGCGCTGGGCCAGCTCCCGCAGCTGCAGCACCGCCAGCCCCACCGTGCGGTCCTCGCGCGCGAAGCAGTAGTCTTTCACGCACACCTGCAGCTCGTAGCACTCGGGGCCCGAGTCAGCGCTCAGGGAGCTGCGGGAGCAAGGGGTGAGCGAGGCCACGCCCGCACCTCACTCCCGGCCCTGTTCAAGCCCCTCCCTCGGGCCCCCCAGGCCATGCTCACACCTCTTTCCTCACTTCTCCGTCCCTGCCACGCCCATGCCTCTTTCATCTCTCCTTCTGGGCGCGCCCTCAACTTCACCCCTCTCATCTCCGTCTTGGCCACGCCCACTCTCGGTCCTTGACCTCTAAGCCCCTCCCTCGGGTCTCCAGACCACGCCCACATCCCTAGACCTTCGGCACTCCTTGCAGCCCCTTCTCAGGCGCCCTGGGTGACCTTCCCACCCACAGCCCCTGACGGCCATGCCAGCTCTGTGGCCCCCACCCTCGGTACTTCCGCCCCCCAGCCAACTGCTCCAGATACCCAGCCTGTGACCTCACCCTGTCCCAGGCTCCCCTGCCCTTCTTCCCCTCTTCTCCCTGCACAGCCTCCCCCAGAACCTGCCTAGCCTCACGTCCTGCTCCTGTTCCCCCCTGGATCCTGCACCCTCGAGTCCTTCAGGTTTCCCCAGCACGCCAGCCTGGCCGCACAGCACCCACACTTACAACTGGAAGCTCTCGTTGTACTTGGGGGCCCAGCTGTTGTTCTTGGACTTGGTAGCAAACTTGCGTTTCTTGTCACTAAGCTGAGGCCCAACGATGTTGACCTCAATGAACGGCCGGAAGATGCCAGAGGTCTGCCACTTGAGGTCGTTGGCAGCCACCACTGTCAGGGGTGAGGTGGGAGTCAGGTCCCCAGTGGGACAGAAATACATACTTTGGATTTTCAAGGATGGCTGGCAACAAGGCCCACATTTCCCAGCATGCCCCTCTAGCTCACTATGGCTAGCACCGCAGAGATGGAGGAAAACAAGTGACCCCTGGGACTCCTGGATGCAGCCATGCCTGCAGCAGGAACACCTAGCATCAAGGAAAGCCCGAGTCTAGTTCCCCTCCTCTGGCCACTCACCCTTCACAGTGACCTTCTGCTCTCCAGTCCCCGGATGTGTGAACAGTTCCACGTGCACGGACACTTCACCCACAGGGTCCTCCACACCCGAGCCTGGGCGGGGCAGGAGAAGATGCGGGTATGAGCTGGGTTCTTTCCCAGGACTATGAGCCTTGGTTGCCCACCCCACCTGTGCTGGCGGCACCAGGTCACTGCCCTCACAGGGGGATCCTGGGGCCGCAGGGTGGCAGGTGCCCTTGGGAGTCCTAGTCTGGCACTTCCTGCTGTGTGGCTTGAGGCCGGTTTCCTAACCCCTCTGAGGTGGACACTTGTGTTGTCCTCCTCCTGGCCACCTGCCTGCTTCTCTGGTGACAGTGTTGATGCTGAGGTCGTGAGTCACCCACAGCCCCTCCTCCCCTGCTGCCCCTGACTTCTCTGTGTTTTCAGCTACCTGCTGGGCCTCTGGGAAGTTCTGTCCACCTGCCTTCAAAGCACAACCAGAATCTGGCCCATCCCTCGAGCCTGCCGGATCCTGCTCGTCCTGCGGCCTGGCTCCCATCGTACTGGGATGGCCTTTGGCAGTGTCCCTCCCGAGTCTCCCTCCTGCTCCCCTGAGCCTTCAGAGCTAGGGCACCTTTGCCTCTCAGGAAGTGCAGAGTGGCTCTCCTGGTCTAACCCAGAAACTCATCCCCACCGAGGACGGCTGCAGACCCCGAGCCTCAGACAGGGTGAGCCCCATTTCTGAGTATACCCAGGGATAGCCAGTGTAGCCACAGAGCCTGCCTCATGACCCAGGCTGGACCAATAGGAACTGAGCTTGGAAATCTGGTTGTGATTTTTTTTTTTTTTTTTGTCTTTTTGAGACTGAGTCTCCCTGTATCCCCAGCTGGCCTGGAACTCCCATGTAGAACAGGCTGGCCTTGAACTTTGCCTCCCAGATGCTGGGATTGCAGGCTTGCACCACTACACCCACCATTTTTTTTTATTTTATTTTAAGACTTATTTTAATTAACTACTTTGAGACAGACTCTTACTAAGTAGCCCCAGCCAGCTTGGAATTCTTTGTAGATCGGACTGGCCTCCATCCCCCAGAGATCCGCCTGCCTCCTGATTACTGGGATTAAAGGTGTGCATCACCATGCCTGGCCTTCTTTATTATTATTATTTTGTGTGTGTGTGTGTGTGTGATTTTTGATTTTTTTAATTTTTATTTTATTTTATTTATTTCTGTATGTGTATGAATGTACTGTCTGCATGCAAGTTTGTGCACCCGTGTGCTGCGGAGGTCAGAAGAGTGTGTCGGATTCCCCTGGAACTGGAATTCTAGTTTCAGACGGTTCTCGGCCGCCATGTGGGTGCTGGGGATCGAACCCAGGTCCTCTGTAAGAGCGGTCGGTGCTTTTAACCGCTAGGCCATCTCTCCAGCCCTATTATTATTATTATTATTATTTTTGGCTTTTCGAGACAGGGTCTCCCTGTAGCCCCAGCTGTCCTGGAACTCACTCTGTAGACCAGGCTGGCCTTGAACTCACAAAGATCCACCTGCCTCTGCCTCCCAAGTGCTAGGATTAAAGGTGTGCACCACCATGCCCAGCTATTATTTTTAATTATACGTATGTTTGTGTATGTACATAGTTGGTACAGTGCCCACAGAGCCCAGAGGCTCTGGATCCCCTGGAACTGGAGATGTGGATACTGGAAAGCAAAGCCTGCATGTTCCCAACTGCTGAGACACCCTCTACGCCCTGGGCATAACTTTTATTTTTAATTTTATGTGTATGAGTTTTTTCTCTGCATGTATGTAAGTGCAACACATGTATGCAATGCCCAGAAGAGTGTGTCATAATCCCCTGGACCTGGGGTTACAGAGAGTTGTTAGCCATGTTGGGGGGTTAACCATATGGGTCGTGGGAACAGAACCCAGGTCTCTTGCAAGAGCAGCCAGTGCTCTTAACCACGAGCCATCTCTCCAGCCCCTGGCAATAACTCTCAGGAGACAGAGTTCAGTGGTGGAACTAAGCTGTCTCTATATAATAAGGAGAGATCTGACCCCACAGTGGTCTCTGGAAATCAACTGGAGCCTGGATCCAGCTATACCTGATGCCAGTCAGCACTCAGTCTCAGTTCTACAGCCAACAGATTCCCTTGTCTGCATGTGACCAGCTGACCAGCTCTTCCCATTCCTTTTTTTTTTTTTTTTTGATCTTTTCGAGACAGGGTCTCCCTGTAGTCCCAGCTGTCCCGGAACTCACTCTGTAGACCAGGCTGGTCTTGAACTCACAAAGATCCGCCTGCCTCTGCCTCCCAAGTGCTAGGATTAAAGGTGTGCGCCATCACGCCCGGCCCTACTACTCTTAAGTGTCCTCTGGGCTATGATGGGCGGACGAGGGGGCAACTGAAAAGCTCTTGTCCTTGTCCTCCACTGGTGACTTGGAAGCACAGCCGCAGGACCCGTCGACCTGTGGCCGCCAGCACCCCAACTCCTGCTCCATCCCCCAGGCAGCCCCCCAGTCCTGGGGACCCCATGCAGGGGGATAGGAGGGAATGTGGGAGTCGAGGGGTCAGGTCATCAAAGGTCCATCCAGGTTACCTGTGCCGGATAGGATAGGAAGCGATGAGGGTTGGGGATCACAGGGGTGGAGACCCCTGCATGGCCCTGGAGAGGTCACACTGCCCCTGGCACTGCCCCCACCCCAGGCAGCCGCCCTCCTCATCTCAGACCCCCATCACATGCTCAGCCCCCTCCCAGGCTGATGCTTCGCAAGCTCGATCAGGGCCAGTCGTGGGGAGCTGGACAGGAGTGTGATGTGAGGCAGACCGGGCGACAGCTAGTAAGAAGGGGGGCAGTGCGGGGCACCCCAGCCCAGGTTTGCTGGCTGCACTGGGAAGGGCTGTCAGCCCCACCTTTTCCCCAAGTCACAGATCCCCCCACAAGGTAAGGAGGCTCCCTGGAGACCCAGCAGAACATCAGGTATCCCAGGCACGCTGGAGAGATGCTTGCTCTTTGGATACTGAGGGCTGCTGTCTGTCCAAGGTGGGGTGGGCAGGAGATGAGCCTCCTGCCTCAGCCTCCTGAGCACCGATCACAGGCTGTGCCATGAGGCATTCTTGGAAATGGGGTCCTTGACAGTTCTCACTTCACAGGTGAGAAAACAGAGCCAGGGAGAATGGGTGACCTGGGATCTGACCCCCCCCCACTGCTGTGAACGGAAATCAGGGCCTTGCCAAGCCTGGGGGATCCCCCAGTGTGTGGCCTATGAGGTGGGTCTTAGAAGAAACACTTGGAATCCCCTCCTCTTCCGTGTGGAGCCAGCAAGCCATCCTTCCCCTTTGCCAAGGCTATGGTGGGGCCAGGCTGGGCCCAGGGGTGGGAGGAAGGATGGGCGTCTTACTAGCTGGGTGGGAGGGGCGCAGGCACCAGGCACCACGCGTGGTGGCACCGTGTGTGGGTGGTGGGTGGCGCAGGCACGTACCCTTCTCTGGATAAATTTCTTCACTAAGGGTAAACCTATTCCCCTTTCCACCATGGACTGACCAGAGTGGAGGAGAAGGGAGGAGGAAGATAGGGAGGAGGGAGAACGAGGAGGTGGAGGAGTGTGCATGGTGGGGTGGGGGGCAGGGAGGCGCAGAGAGGGGCAGCAAGTGGCCGGGAGGAAAAAACGAGAGAGAGAGGGAGAGAGAGAGGAGAGAAACGTCAGTGCAGACAGACGGACAGACAGCCTCCCGCTCAGGGAACAGCTGGAACACCAAAAGCAGCAAGGACAGGAGGGGACACGGCCGGGCTCCCAAGCGGGCGGGATGGACAGGGCCGTCCCACACGCCACCAGGACAAAGCCTGAGGCCACCAAGCTGTCCTGCCCACACGGAGGCAGAGCTGCTGGTGTGGGGACACCCCTGCTGAGGAGCCATCCACCCCGGAGTCCTGCCCTGGGGCCTGAGAGAGCAAGCCACAGCACCCCTGCCCGCCCGACTGCCCCATCCTTCCTCCTCTAGAACCTGGAAGAACCCCGTCTAGGCCTGGAGCCAGACCCCAATGTCAGAGGTCTCCCCTGGCGCTGTCTGGTGACCGCTAGGTCCTGCCCACCCTGGCTGTCAATCACTCTTTATTCCAAGGCCCCTGAACCATCCACCAGGAATCACCCATTGGTGCCTGGAGAGTCCCGGCCTCATCCCGGCCTGACAACGACTTGGTAGCCATAGGAGCTGTCCATCAAAGGCTCTGCCCCATCGCTGTCAGTCATCCCTTAGTTGGCTGACAGCCCAGGCACAGATTTTCCCAGAAGGCCCTTTGATATCAGAGGCCGCACCCGTGGTGCCATCTGTCAGTCAGTGACTGTGAGGTCAGGGGTGTGTCAGGGTCCTTACCCTGTGCAGACTGGGTCTGTACGAAGGTCTTGATGAGCAGGTCAGTGGCCTGTGTGTAGAGGGACAGGGCATAGCGCAGGGACTGCAGGTCTGGACTCTTCTCCAGGAAGGTCTTCTTGAGGCCCACACCACCGGCATGGAAGTATTGCTGAGGGGGACGGGTGGGAAGTGTGAGGCTGTGGGCAGTTCCCAGAGGATCTGACTGACAGCATGCCTCTCGTCCTCAGTCCTGGAGAGGCCATGCCTGCCTCAGGACCTTTGTGCTTACTGGGCCCTGGTGGTCAGACTCTCTGCACTTCCTGTTTGCGGGGATAACCTTTACAACATGGATGGAACTCTGGACAAACTTTTACTGAATCTTCTTGCCAAAAAGCTAATCTTATCTTAGCTTGTTCATAGTGTAAACAAGCCTGCTCAGCCCTGGACTCCTGGGGCGAGACCTAGGACCCTGTGTGAATATGCATAGATGTTTTAAGAATTCAGGAAGGTGCCACAGACAGCCTGGTACTCATTCTTGGGAGGTGATGAAGCTGAGGATGATTACATTTGTGTTGAAACAGCAGAAGGGATTAAACCACAGACATCTGTCTGTGGTTGTGTGGCAGAGAGGGGTCGTTCCATGATCCTCAAACAAGGATCTACCTTTCACTTCCCATTTGGGCCAGATATGCTTTTTTTTTTTTTTTTTTTTTTT
>VZQC01002755.1:3694760-3752903 GCA_009823505.1 Rhizomys pruinosus
TTTGGTCTTTTTGAGACAGGGTCTCCCTGTAGCTCCAGCTGTCCTGGAACTCACTCTGTAGACCAGGTTGGCCTTGAACTCACAAAGATCCGCCTGCCTCTGCCTCCCAAGTGCTAGGATTAAAGGCATGCGCCACCACACCCGGCTCGGATATGCTATTTCAAGAAAACAAAGATCAGGCCCTTGTTTGGGAACAATTCTGAGAGAATTCTGAAGAAACAGGTTCTCAGCAGTTCAGGTGCACTGTCGGCCTGTTTAAATTCAGGGACAGCCATCCCTCGGCACCATGTAGTAAACCCGGCACCTGTTTCCAGGGTGGACTTCTAGGCCCCCTTGAAACCTACTTTCTCCGCGCCCTGACACACTCACCTTGATGGTGTCCAGGGCCAGTTCAACCACAGCACACTGCTTTGGGGTCAGGCTCTTGGCCTCCTCACGCACCATATGGTCCTGTACAGACGGCAGGGGACATCAGCTGGGCAAAGCCACTCAGCTCCAAGATCTGCCTGGCTCATCATAGCACCCAGCAGGCCTGCCACACTCGGTTGACGGGTACCTTGATCAAGCTGAACCTGAACACTGATCTTTCCAATGCCTTTAGGCATGTGCGTGACAGTGTTCATGTCTGTCCCCTCAGAAACCTCCCCCATGGCGTACAGCCCCTCACCTTGAGCTTAGAAAGCTGTCCCAGCTCCTTGGCGGCATTGAAAATCATTTGTGTTCCCTGCAGGAAAACAGCACAGCCAGGGTGGGGCCACATCCTGTGAATGGCTCCCCCACACTGAGACCCCAGCCAAGTCCCGTGATGGCTCCCTCACGCAGAAACCCCAGCCACATCCTGTGATGGCTCCCCCATGCCGAGACCCCAGCCACGTCCTGTGAATGGCTCCCCCACGCAGAGACCCCAGCCACATCCTGTGATGGCTCCCCGACGCTGAGTCCCCAGCCCTATACGCTGTCTTGGCTTCTGTCCAAAGGTTCCAGGCAACACCTGTGTCCCCGGGACACAGCAGACCTGCATCCCCCAGCAAGTCCCTGGAGATGCCGGCTCCCTGGGACACTGCCCACTCCTTCTCCCCTGCCATGACCCCACAACTGGGAGATAAGAGCAAAGGACAGAGAAGAGGATGTGGGGCGCAGTGAAGGAGACCCAAGATGGACCTGTTAGTGGCAGTGGGCTCTGAAGTTAGGGGGCTTTAGGAGAGCCAGGGGCCAGGCTGGGCTTTGGGGACCCCTCCCCAATAGCCTCCCCCCATGGGGTGTCTCTGCTTCATGAAGACTCCACCCCAAACACTGGCCTTTGTCTACATTTCCCAACATCTCCCTGTGTCCCCAGGTGCCAGTATGGGGTCAGGCTCTGACAAGCCAGGCAGGCTGCACTGTGTGGCCTTGGTTTCCCCTGAGGATGCAGAATCGACCCTGTGGCTTTGAAGGGTCATGATGTGTCATCCTGTTCATGCCATCTGTGTTTGCTCTCAGAATCACAAGCAATGGCAGCTGTAGACAGGGTCCCAGACCTAGGATCCCACATCAGGGTTCAGCCCACCTCTGCCCTGGGTGACCTCAGATGGTACCCCACCCTCGCTGGGCCTCTCCTAGGTTAAAAGGAACACCCCAGCAGCTTGAGGAGGGGAGGGCTGTGCCAGGTGCCCCAGGGTTGGGTGGCGTATTTACAGCTGGGTATGTAGAGACCGTTGCTGTGAGTGCCACCCTGTGGCTGTCGCTGTTATTATTTATTAGTAGTATTTTCTAGCGCTGGGGATGGAACCTGGGCGTGCTCGGCCAGCACTCTACCCCTGCACACCGCCCACTCCCCCAAGCCCAGTATTCTCGTGATTCCCTGAAGCTGTGAGTTGGAAGTAACCAGAGCCCAGTGGTATGGGCCTCAGTTTCCCCTCCTGCACCCACCTGTATTCCATCAGGGAGCAGAGGGACTCCTAGGCCCTTCCACACTGACTGATGCCCCCCTCCTACCCACCACCCACGAGCAAGCCAGACAGACAGAGGAAGAAGCAATGACAGACAGGGCCACAGGACGCCCCTGACGCACAGACCACAGAGTAGGAGGGGCGGGGCAGGTGAGGGGTGGGAGCCAGACAGACAGCAAGAGGCCGGGCTTACGTCTGAGTGGCTTGGCAGTTTCGCCCTGCCCTGTGGAGAGAACCAGGCGGAGGTCAGAGTTCCGGTGGCTGCTAGGAGGACACTCAGTGGGACTTCCCTGACCCACTGAGTCATTGTGAGCTCCCTCCCAGCTCCTGGATCTCGCAGTGGCCTCCTCCCCAGCTAAGGTGACTTCCCTAGTCTCAAAGTAGGGGCTGGATGCTGGACTCCTGTGGCCACAGTACATTCTGGGGTGCACAGAAGGCTGCGACCCTGAAGGCGGATGCCTTGGGCACTTGGGGACAGGGAGCAACCAGGCTGCAGGTCTCTGCTCCGCACACCTCACGCCTTCCTCGGGGAGGCCTGACGACAGAAAACAGACCACGTCCTACAGCTACTTCAGCCACACCAGGACACGTCCACCACATTCTCGCTGTGCAGATGTCTCAAATCAACTGAACTCACACCTGCAGTGCCTCACACAAACCCGCACATGCTCCGCCCACAAGAAGGACACACTTGGCCTTGAAAGACCGACGGGGAGGGGGGTGACCACAGCCTAGACCCTGTCCATTTTGCACAGTGAGGCACCATCACAGGCTGCCAGCCGCCCATCTTAAGACAGACACCTGTCCCGGAACCTACAGGGAAATCTCAGTGCAGGGCCCCAGGAAGGGCAGAGCTGTGCACACTTCTCTGTTCCAAGGCACATACATACACACACCCATGCACACACATTGCCACTCCTGACCCTGATGAATGACCTGAGCTCTGGCTTCCGGTCCCATGGGGTCTGATAACCCGCCACCTCCCGCTGAGCCGACCTTCGTACCCAGGCACACGCACAGGCCCCTCCACACGCTCATGGTGACGCCAGCCAGGCCCTCGTTACCTTTTCTAGGCCCTTGCCATGCTTTCTCAAGAGGGTTCCCTGCAGAGACAATGTCACAGGGAGGTCAACAGCCAGGTCTGGCAGAGTGGGACCCTGGAGCGTCACACATGCACGCGCAGGGACAGGGTGGCTGCACTAGGGGCTGGTGATTCAGGGACTGCAGGGCTCTCAATGGCTTGCTCTTAAAAGAGAGATGGAGAGGGAGAGACAGAGAGGAGGCTGGGGAGAGAGGGGGAGTGCAAGGAGAGGGGGGGGAGGGGAGGGGAGGGAGGAGGAGAAAAGAGCCAGGACTAGAGAGAGCCAAGATAACAGTCACTGTCAGAACAGATGACATTCAGTGTACACAGGAAGCCACTGGACTGCTCCACGCCCAGACAGACCTGAACCCAAGCCCTGTCTCTGGCACATACACGTGGCCCCGAACCAACCGGCTCATCTCTGATCCTGGGCTAGCCTCATCTACAGTCACGCAAAGGTTGCCATGAAGGTGAGCCAAAGCAGCCACTACTACCCGCCGTGGGCCTGTGGGAAGGCATGAGTGTGCAGCTTCCTGTATGCTTCTGCCTGCGAGTGTCCTGGCTATGGCTGGGCACAGCATGGCCAGGCGCTTACAGAGATCCAGGCTGCCCCACTGAGGAAGCGAGCCCTGTGAGCTTTGGCACAGTCAAGCGTCTGGCAGCCCAGGCTGGCCCACGAAGAGGGCCCGGGACTGGGAGTGGCTTCCTCATCCGCGTCTGTGGACAGACACCTCTGACTTCTGGTAACTCAGAGTTCCTGCAGGAACCCCACCCTCCACGCCAGGAAATGGAGGCAGGGAGGTGAGGTGATCAACCTGGGGCGCAGAGCAAGTAGGCAAGAGATGACCCTCCCCACGCCAGACGGCCACCCATTGTCCGTCAGTGTGTGCTGGGAACAGAGGAATAGTGGGGTGCGTGTGGGTGGGAGGGGGTCGGGTGGGGCCTGCACTGAGTCTGGGAGCTGACTGCCAGGCCGGACGCGGGCCGTACAGCACTTCCTGCCTCCTTCTGATCTGCGAAGCCATGGATGCCCTGGTGGCCTCTGATCAGGGGACAGACGTGATGTGATGGAGTTTGCTGACTTTACGGACACTGCCTCCACCGACTGGTTTGGAATGGGGCGTGGCTGCTGTGTGTGGCTTTCTGCCCCCTCCCGATGCCCACCCCTGACACACATAGATACACAGAGGCGAGGACGCATGATGTGGGGAGGGACCGGTGGGGGAGGAGGACGCGCTGGGAGGGGTGGGGACAGCTCCCGTCCAGACACACAGTGAACAACGGACAGACAGACACACGAGTCTCTACTTACAATCATCTGCCGGCCAGAATGGAGACAGCGCAGGGAGGGGGGAATAAGTCACTGTGAGTGGTCCCAGGAGGGCCAGGCAAAGGTGGGAGAGGACACTGAGGCACTGACCCCAGGCCCTGGCCCTACCCAGGGGATGGTCCCCACCTCCCTTCCACGGTCACCTGGCTGAGGCCTCTGCACCCTCCCTGACCACTGTGGCCACCCAGGGTTGTCCTGCAGCCTGCATGGGGCACTCAGGCTGAATTTTCAGCAGTGTTATTCTTCCGAGGGGACACAGGCCCAGCCCTGCCCCCAATGTCCCCCAGCAGTCAAACTGGGAGCTGGGCAGACGTGAGGCTCGGGATGGCTGTGTCCTCTGATGCGCTCTCTGACCTCCATGGCTGGCTCTGGAGCGGCAGTGCTGGTGCTCACCCCTGGGTCCCTTTGTTAGTGTCTCCACCCCCATTCCTAGCATGGAGACACCGAGCTCCCTGGGGTTCCCCCACGAGATGGCCACGTGTCTGGGCTGGACCTTACCGTCTGGTCCGTAAGTGGTGGGAGGACGATGGTCCTCTCCATGGTGTTCATCACCAGCTTCCACAGCTCCTTTAGCACGCGCTTCAGAACTGTTTTCTCACAGATTTTGGCGAAAAGGGTGAGGCTGGGGGTGAGCCAAGGAGTCAGGATAGGAAACAGCCACCCACCCACCCATCCACCCACCCATCCACCCACCCATCCATCCACCCATCCATCCATCCATCCACTCACCCATCCACCAACCCACCCATCCACCCATCCACCCATCCATCCACCCACCCATCCATCCATCCATCCATCCATCCATCCATCCATCCATCCACCATCCATCCTCACATTCCCCCCACCCATCCACCCCATCCATCCACNCCCAGCCCGCCACCCACCCAGCCAGCCCAAGCCAGGCCCGCAGCCAGCACAGCCGGGCCAGCAGTCCAGCCACCCAGATCGGCGCCAGCCAGCCAGCCTCAGCACCCACCCAGCCAGTCCAGCCAAGCCAGACCCACCTCCTATCCAAGCAGAGCAAAGCGCCACCCACCATCTCAGCCACCCCTAGCAGCCAGGCAGCCAGCCAGCCAGACACCCTCATCCCAGCCCATGCCAGCCAGGCCACCGCAGCGGAGCCACCCAGGCAAGGCCAGCTCTATGCAGCCAGCCGATCGAGCCACCACGCTAGCCAGCCAGCTAAGCTCAGCTCCAGCCTGTGCAAGCCGGCCAGCCGGTCCCGCCGCAGGCAGCAGCCTACCAAGCCATTCCCAGCCAGCCAGCCAGCCGCCAACCGCAGCCAAAGCCAGCCACCCAGCCAGGTCACGACCCATTCCAGCCATTGGGCAGACCAGTCACGCAGCCTAGCCATGGCCACCACCCTAGCCCAGCCATCCCAGGCCAGCCAGCAGCGAGCCACCCATACCCACTCCAGCCAGGCAGCCACCCAGACGCCAGCCAGCCAAGCCAGCCAGCCAGGCACCCCCGCCACCCAGCCACCCACCAACCCAGTGCAACCAGCAGCCAGGCCTGCCGCCAGCGCAATCCAGTCCAGCCAGGCCAGCGGCCAGCCAATGCCACCACGGAGCCAGCCAGGGCCAACCGTGCAGGCACCCAGGCACCCACCCAGCCACGCCAGGCCAGCCAGCCACCACCCACGCCGATCTCACCCTAGGCTCATGCTCAGCAAGCCACCATGATCCCAGCCAGGGCAGCCCACCCAGACGTGCCAGGTCTCAGCATCAAGCCCAGCCAGCCAGCCAGCCCAGCTCGCCAGCCCGGCACCCACCCAGCCACCCAAGTCCCCACCCTAGCAATGCCACCCACAACGCGCCAGCACCCACCATCAGGCCCAGCGCCAGCACGCTCACATCGAGCCAAAACATCCCAGGCACCCAAAAACACCCAGCCACCCATGCGCAGCCACCCTACCCAGCCACCCACCCTAGCCATGCCAACCATCCTAGCCCGCGCACAGCTACGCCACCCAGCCTTCCACCCAGGCCTAACCACTGCAAGCCAGCCCATCCAGCCACCTCCACCCAGCCATCCAGCCAAGTCATGCACCCATTCCAGGCACCGACCCAGCCAGCTCAGGAACCCACCAGCACGGCGCTTCATGCCAGCCACCCACCTCAGCCAGCCACCCAGCTCATCCGTCCACGCCAGCACCCCCTCCAACCCACCCAGCCAGGCAGCGGCCACCCCATAAGACGGCGCCAGCCAGCACAGCAAGCCAGCCAGCCGACATGCCAGCCAGCCAGGCCTGTGCACCCACCGCATGGCTCACCATCTGACACCCATGCCCACGCCAATTGTGCCACCATACCCAGCCAAGACACCCAACCAGCACGCCAGCCAGCTCATCCATCCTAGCCACCACCCAGGGACAACGCCAGGCCGGCCACCACAGGCCACGACCAACGCCAGCCAGCTGGCAACCAGCCACCCACCCACCCAGCAGCACAGCAGCATGCCACCCCAGGCCTAGCCAGCCACCCAGCCAGCCGCAACCAGCCAGCTAAGTACATCCCTAGCAATGCGCAGCCACGCAGCCCCCACCCACCCACCAGGCGCCATTGCAGCAACCCAGACCGGCCAGCCAGCCAATCATAGCCAGCCAGCCAGATAAGCCCAGAATAGGAAACCACCAGCCTACAAACCCAACAGGCCAGCCCACCACCACCTCAGCCAGCCACCCAGCCAGCCACAAGTACCGCAGCCGAGGCACGCCACCAGCCAGCCACACTAGAAAACCAGCCGGCCATCCTCTTATCCAATCCATCGCATGCCATGCCAAGGCTCAGCCACTGCACCCACCCACCTCAGCCAGCCAGCCAGCCACCCAGCTAGCCAGCCACCTCAGCCAGCCACCCAGCCATCCAACCCAGTCCATCCAGCACCCATCGAGCCCACCCGCAGACACGGCCACAGCATATCAAAGTCACAGCCAGCCAGCCAGCCACGCGTACCCTGCCAGCCAGCCACCCACCGCCAGCCACCCAGCCAGCCGGCATGCCATCCTGACCAGCCAGGGGGCAGCCACCCCAGTCCTACCAGAAGCCACCCACCCACCAACCACCAACCAGCCAGCGATCCCAGCCACCTCAAGCATGACCACAACAGTCAGCAAGACAACTCCAACCAGCCTATGCCAAGCTCCTAGGCCAGCCAGCCATGACGCCGGCTCCATCCCGGCCAGTGCCAGTCCACACACCCACCCATCCAGCCAGCGCTAGTCCACCCACATCAGGGCGAGCCCATCCACCCAGTCGAGCCACCCAGCCAGGCATCTAGGAATACCAGTCCGACCCCACCCACGCAGCCCAGCAGGCCACTACCACCCACCAGCAGCCACTCAAAAATACCCAGCCATGCCTACCCACCAGGCAGCTCACACCAAGAAAGCAGCCACGCCACCCAGCCCCGCCACCCAGGCACAAACAAACCCAAGCAAACACATGGGTGCCAGCCACCCACCCAAGACACCCACCCAATCTCAGCCACCCACCTATGCCAGCCAGCCAACCACCATTGAGCAATCAACCCATCGAGAACACAGTGGGGCCGGCCAGCCAGCCAGTCCACCCCACCCCGCAGCCAGCATCCACACATCATCGACTCAGGATCACCCAAGCGAGCCACACATCATGCCAGCCAGCCCATCCACCAACCCACGACATGTCCCTAGCAAAGCCCCTCTCACCCCTACTACAGCATCCACCCAACCACCCATGATCTAGCCACCCCAAAATCAGCCTAGCCACATAGACGAGCACCCATCCTAGCCAGGGCATATTCCCACCCACCCACCCACCAGCCACCCAACCACACACCAGCCACCCACCCTCCAGCCAATAAGCAAACTAGCAAGACAACGCAGTTGCACGACACATCCAGCCACCCAGCCATCCAGCCACCCATCCATATGCCAAACCAGCACCACAGCACCCAGGCACAGCCCAGCCGTGCCGCCAACACAAAGCAAAAACACGAATGCCAAGCAGACAATACACCCACCAACCCAGATAAGCCATCCAGCACCCAAGGCAGCCAGTCCACCCACCCCAGAGACCTCAACCCGGTCACGACGGCCAGCTCAGCACAGAAAACATAGACCACGAGGACCAGACATAAAGCCAGCTTCTCACAGCAAAGCAAGCAGCCAGCATCCCATGCGAGACAACCCAAGTCCAGACCTGTACATCCCAAACAGAAAAGATAAACAAGACGAGTACAGCCATACACGCAAAACCAACAACAAGCACATGCTAAGTACACACACGGACGGCTAAGACAGAAGAGACAAGGAGCCCAGTATATTCCCAGGCCGGCACACACAGCCAGGATCAGCCAGCCAGGCCACCCAGAGAGTACACAAAGAAAGAAGAAACCACACACCCTACAACCACCAGCCAACTCCACATGCCTTCAGCATCACCAGCAAGGGCACCACACCCCGCAAGCCATCCTGCAAGCCGGCCATCCATCCACCACCTCACCCCATGTCCGGCCAGCCAGTTCCATCCCCATCCATCCCCCACTCCGCCATCCACACCCTACCAGCCTCCGCATCCCCTCCAGCCTCCATCCAGCCACCCATCCACTCCTACCCATCCACCCACCCACCTTCCTATCCCATTCCACCCACTGACCATATCAACCATAGCACCATCCTTCACATTCATCCATCCACCCATCATATATCACATCCATTTACTTCCATTCCCATCAATCCAGTCCACCCATCGTACCACCCCATCATCCCACCACACCGCACTACCATCACATCCACCAACCATCATACCACCCACCATCACCCACCCCATACTTCCATCCATACCCACCCATCCATCCCATCCATCCACACTATCTATCCCACCCATACACATCCACCCCACCCCACACACCAGCCACCATCTAGCACACCCCTCCATACCACCCATTCATCCACCCATCCATCCATCCATCCACCCACCCACCCATCCATCCACCCACCCACCCATCCACCCATTCACCCACCCATTCATCCATCCTTCCATCCATCCATCCACCCATCTATCCACCCATACTTCCATCCATCCATCCATCCATCCATCTATCCACCCATCCTTCCATCCATCCACCCGCACACCCAACCATCCATCCATCCACCCATCCACCCACCCATCCTTCCATCCATCCACCCACCCATCCATCTATCCATCCATCCATCCATCCACCCACCCACCCACCCACCCATCCATCCATCCATCCATCCACCCACCCATCCATCTATCCACCCATCTATCTACCCATCCTTCCATCCAGCCACCCACCCACCCATCCATCCATCTTTCCATGACCTCCACGTCCATGTTTTAAAACCTAAGTCTTCCATCAGCCCTTGTAAGCATCTTCTTCTAAAGCCATTCCTGACCACTCCGTCATGTGTTCGCCCTTCCCACCATCTTCAGGTACAAAGGCCCCCCACCCCTGCAGCATCTACACGGATCCTCAGTCCCTCACTTGCTGTCCAGCAGGTCCATGATGGGCTGCAGCACATTGTCAGCATCCTGGGCCACACTGCTGCACGCGCTTGCCGGCACATTGCCTGTGCCCTTCACCTGGCTCAGGATGTCTCCCATCTGTTTGACACACTCCTCGATGTGTGGCTGGAAGCTGTGGGCACCGTGAGGGTGAGCGCACTCATTTGGATCTGGGGCCTGGGTTTCTGGTCCCCAGAACGGGGAGGCAATGGCACCTTCTTGAGCCACGTTGGGGACACTAACAGCTTTACTGGAGCCTCACCTGAGACTCCACACGAGGGTCACTTTAGCCCCAGAATCCTTTACAGGCGCTGTTCACACCTTCTCACTTCCAAAGTTAATATAGAGAGCAAGAGAGGTGAAGTGACTCACCCGAGCCAACAGATCAGGAGGGGAAGCTGGGATTTGAACAGGGTACCTAACTGGGGGAATCTTTGCACCCGAGTGTGAGTCCCGCAAACGGGGCCCAGCTGTCCTGGCTCAGGTGTTCCCACCCCGTGGCCCCACCCCAAGCCCCACCTGGTGGCAAACACTCGGCTCAGGTCATCCAGGACGCTGTTGAGCTTCACCTGCAGCTCCTTCAGGATGTCACTGGCCTCGGCGTCCAGCTGAGGATGGGCGGAGTTAACTGAGGGATACATTTGCTCACGTGTCCCTGAGAAGGGATCTGAGGGGTTGGGGAGGAAACTGAGGCACAGCCGTCCCAGCCTTCCCCAGGAGGTCTGCAAAGGCCATGGGCTGCAGTTTATGTCCAGGTCTGCTGGGCACAAGCTCAGGGATCGGTGGGGACCTGGGTGGCATGGAAGTGAGCCTGGGGCAGCCCTCCTCTGACCTCACCTCCTTCCCGCCCATCGCCTCGAACATCTTCTCAAGTTGCACGCGAAGCTGCTGCGTGTTGTTCATGAGGATGCAGGGCTGTGGAGAGCAGGGGTCAGGCTACCCTGCTGCCAGCGGCCTTCAGGATGGGGTCTCCCCAAGGCCAGGGTCCCCGGGCCACTCCCAGGTGGACAGCAACAGCCTAGGATACCCATGAGCTGCAGAGGGGTCCCTGGGACAGATGTTCCTGAAGAACCCCCTGGGAGAAGCACCCTCACCCCAGTGTACACAGACAGCCTGCTCAGACACTCAGGCTCTGACAGAAGACACACGTTCATACTGCAGTCTTCAACACAGCCGCACAAAACACATACAGGCAGGCATGGAGGCACATGCCTGTCACTGCAGCCTTAGGAGCTGAAGATGGAAGGATCCAGATTCAAGGCCTGGGCTACACTGCAAGTTTGTGGCTAACCTGGGCTACATGGCAAGTTTAAGGCCAGCCTGAGCACCATGAAATATTGTCTCAAAAATCCAACAAACTGGAGAGATGGCTCAGCAGTTAAGAGCACTGGCTGCTCTTACAGAGGACCCAGGTTCAGTTCCCAGCACCCACATGGTGGCTGACAACCGTGTGTAACTCTGGTTCCAGGGGATCCGATGCCTTCTTCTGGCATCTCTATGAACTGCACATAAGCAGCACACTTAACATCCATGCAGGCAAAACATTCATACACATAAAAAAATTTAAAGCAATAGCCAGGCGTGGTGGCACACGCCTTTAATCCTAGCACTCAGGAGGCAGAGGCAGGGGCAGGCAGATCTTTGTGAGTTCAAGGCCAGCCTGGTCTACAAAGTGAGTTCCAGGACAGCTGGGGCTACAGGGAGGGCCTGTCTCAAAAAGACCAAAAAAATAAAATAAAATAAAAATTTAAAGCAAACCAAGAATGACAGAAAATCGCATAATCACACACACACACAGAGACTATGCCAGTCAGCACAGTGTACACACAATCACACAGCCCACAGATTCACACACACACACACACATACACACACACACACAGTATGCCAGTCAGCACAGTGTACACACAATCACAGACCCCACAGATACACACATACACTATGCCAGTCAGCACAGTCACAGTGTACACACAATCACACAGCCCACAAATTCACACACACACACACACACACACACACACACACACACACACGCAGTATGCCAGTCAGCACAGTGCTCACACAATCAATCACTTGGCCCACAGATTCACAGCTCCTCAGCAGGGTTCATCCCCCAAGCCTGGACACCCAGAACCTGGTGTCAGAGCCTGGAGGAGGCAAGGACACTTTGGGGGCGGGCCGGGGTCACGGAGGGGCGGGGCCGCAGGTCACCACTTTCTCCTTCTCCTTGGAGCAGTAGGAGGCGAATGCCTTGGAGATGATGTCCGCATACTGCAGAAGGACGTTGCTGATGGTCTGAGGACACAGACAGGGTTGAGCAGGGGGTAGAAGCCTGCAGCACCCCAGTCCCCTCGTCCCAGAGAGCTTGGCTACAGACACTGTGGGTGAACTCGCACTGTTCAGCATGTGGGGTATCCACCCAGGATAACCATTAGCATGCCACCACAGCCCACAGATGATACTGTTAATCTCTGGAGAGCGAACTTTTTAATTTTATTTATTTATTTATTTATTTATTTATTTATTTATTTATTTATTTAGTCTTTTCGAGACAGGGACTCCCTGTAGTCCCAGCTGTCCTGGAACTCACTCTGTAGACCAGGCTGGCCTTGAACTCACAAAGATCTGCCTGCCTCTGCCTCCCAAGTGCTAGGATTAAAGGCGTGCGCCACCACACCCGGCGCTAGCTCTTTTAAAGGTCTTGCTGTGTAGCCTAGGTTAGTCCCCATCTCCCCAGTGCTAGGGGAGGTAGCATGCTTCTTTCTGAAGTCAACCAATCTCAGCAGGACCTGATTTTTTTTTTTTTTTTTTTTTTTTTTTTTTTTTTTTTTTTTTTTTGTCTTTTCAAGACAGGGTCTCCCTGTAGCCTGAATTGGGGCAAGGCTCAAAATCAGGACCTGATTTTTGAGCTGTGCCCCAATTCCCAGCTAAAGGCACATCCTGCTGAACTCCAGCTCTACTGAAGATGGCCAACCCACGATGCCAGGGGCCTCCGAGGACCCCCACCCCTCAATTATTTCAATTCCAACTTAGATCCCAAGTTTGAAACCCCAGCTCCAGCCCAAATAGCCCAAACCTCAACTCTCCCCTCCCCAGAGTCATGGTTTTCTTGGTGTTTTTTACATGTGTCTACTTTGATTTCTGTTTTACTTTGCTCTCTGGTGCTATAGGGGTGAGGCCCAGGGTGTCACGCAGCCAGGCAGGTGCCACCTCTGAGCTAGGCTCCAGCCTCTCAACTCCCACCTTCCCAGCTTCAAATATTCATTTATTTATTTGTGTTTGTATGCGGAGGTTGGAGGGCGACTTGTAGGAGTGGGCTCTCTCCTGTCATGGGGACTCCCCTGATCGAACCCCACCCCTCAGCTCCTACCCGAGCCCATCTGCACCGTCTTGCCCACCCTTGAAGGTGTCACCTTGGCAAAGCGCCGCATATAGTGGCCGACGATCTGGGGGTCGGGGCACTCCAGCTTCTTGATGATCTCAAAGCTCTGGTTGAGCTGGGAGAAGACATCCACGACGGAGCAGGAGAACAGCGCGTGCTCGGATGTCTGCTGGAACTGTGTGGAGACAGCAGCAGGCCGAATGGACACTGTCCAGGGCACACAGATGCTGACCTGCCCTGGAGCCCCCTCCTCAGTGGGTGGACAGTGACTGAGAGCCCTTGAGCGGGAGGTGGAAGCCAGCAGACGCTGAGGGAGCCCGAGGGAGCTGGGAGCTTGTCAGGAACAGCGCCCTCACCCCATCCTTCTTGTCCCGCTCCAGTGCACCATGCAGGAAATCCCGGGACACCTCCTCATTCTCGTCCAGCCACTGGATGACGAATGGCTCAAACCACCTGTGAGGGACAGCAATAGCTGCTGGGATGCCCGGCAGGGATGCTGCGCACTTGTCCCACGCTGTCCGTCTGGATTGCTACAGACCTGGTCCTGAGATGAGGCCCCAAGTCCTGCGCCCATGGCTGGGCACCACTGACTTTAGTTTGGGTGCTGTCAGGGGCTTCTTTTATGTATTTCTTTCAAGATGGGCTTTCATATAGCTCAGGCTACCCTGAGGTAACCACATGGATGCTGTCCAGGCTACACTCATTGTGTAGCTAAGGATGATTGTGAAGGGGGAGAAGAGCTAGAGACGGAGGAGGAAGAGGAAGGGGAAGAGGAAGGGGAGGAGGAAGGGGAAGAGGAGGGGGAAGAGGAGGGGGAGGAGGAGGGGGAAGAGGAAGGGGAAGAAGAGTGGGAAGAGGAGGGGGAAGAGGAAGGGGAAGAGGAAGGGGAAGAGGAAGGGGAACAGGGCACTCTGCCAAGGCAGATAGAAGGTAACTGAAAGCACAGCATCCGTTTGAACATGCAGGCTTGCTTTCCATGTCGCTCCTGAACTGCACAGCACAACCTCCTCAGAGCTCCGGAGGGTTCCAGCTGAGAATATTTCAGGTCCACAGGGGCCATGCAGAGGGTCTGCGCCGACACCTTACCTCCCACAGTGAGGACAGGAGCAGTGGGGGTTTGGGACCTAGCCCATCAACCCAGCTCTTCTGTTCCTGTAACCATCCCTGTGCCATCCCAGCCGCGGCCTGGCTGGCCATGGACTTACGCAGGGTACTCAGGCACACGGTCCTTGCAGGCGGGTAGCTCAGCCACATACTCATTGTAAAGCCACTTGACCTTGAAGTGCAGGTTCATGTAGTCCGCACTCTTGCATAGTCTGTGCTTGTCGTGCTCTGGTGGGAAGGGACAGTGGCTCAGTGGGAGACTGGTGACCTCAGTCCCTGCAGTGGCTGCAGCTGCAGTGGCCAGGTTGGCACTCACCCTCCATGGCATACTTCATGTCCTGAGCAAACAGACTCCACATGACCTCAGCGCTGATCTTTCCTACATTCAGCTCTTGGGGAAACCTGGCAAAGGACAAGGAAGCCTGGACCTTCCCACTGCAGGACCCTAGTGGGCAGGGTGCATGTGTGCATGCTCAGCCTCCACCCACCAGCATGTCCACCCCTTGCTCACAATAACCCATCTGTCTGTCAGTTGACTCAATCAGCCAGCCAGCCATTGCTCACCCTTCAATCCATCCATCCATGCATCCATCTGTCCATCCATCTATCCATCCACCTGCCATTCCACTCAACCTCCCATCCACCCTTCCATCCATCTACTCTTCTATCCATTCATCCACTCTTCCACCCGTCCATCCATTCATCCATCTTTCCATCCATCCACCCACCCATCCATCTATCCATCCACCCATCCATCCATCCACCCACCCTTCCATCCACCCTTCCACCCACCCATCTATCTATCCACCCACCCTTCTATCCACCCTTCCACCCACCCATCCGTCCATCCATTTATCCATCCTTCCATCCATCCACCCACCCACCCATCTATCCATTTACCCATCCACCCATCCATCCATCCATCCATCCACCCATCTATCCACCCATCCATCCACTCATCCATCCACCCTTTCATCCATCTATCTATCCTCCCACCCACCCATCCATCCATCCATCCACCCTTCCATCCACCTGCCCATCCATCTATCCACCCACCCTTCCATCCATCCATCCATCCATCCACACACCCTTCCATCTATCCATCCACCCATCCATCCACCCACCCTTCCATCTATCCATCCACCCATCCATCCACCCACCCTTCCATCTATCCATCCACCCATCCATCCATCCACCCTTCCATCCACCGTTCCATCTATCCATTCATCCATCCACCCAACCACCCCCTATTTTACCCACTCCGCCTTTCATCCACCCACCCAAATCCCTAGTCTTTTTTTTTTTTTTTTTGGTCTTTTCAAGACAGGGTCTCCCTGTAGCCCCAGATGGCCTGGAACTCTATTTGTATCTGTAGACCAGGCTGGCCTTGAACTCACAGAGATCTGCCTGCCTCTGCCTCCCAAGTGCTAGGATTAAAGGTGTGCACCACCAAGCCTGGCTACCTTAAGCCCACACCTGAGTAACCATGACACATAGAGGCCACACATTTATAAGGCATCTCCCCTACCCCAGCACTCACTTTGGCTAGAAGCCCACTCAGTGCCCCCTTCAGCTATCCAATCATATATCTTCCAGACTCCCCCAAGTGCACACACAAACTGTGGCCAGGTCGTACGTATGTTGTGTGATGCTGAGCGTTTGTTGTTTGTTGATTCTGGAACAGGGTCCCTCCACTGTTGCTCAGGCTGCCCTTGAACTACTGAGTTCAAGTGATCCTCCTGCCTCAGATTCATGAGTAGTTGGGACCAAGGTGTGGGCCTCTGAGCCCAGCTACCACATTCTGCAGGCTGGTGAGTAAGATGGTTCAGCAGGCAAAGACACTTGCAAGACTAACAACCTGAACTGGATGACCACTCATGGGCACAAGTGGGAAGAGAGGACTGGTTCCTGCAAGCTGACCTCTGACTACCACACGCATGCTGTGACATACAATAAATAATAATAAAATTAAAATGTGTTTATTTATTATGTATAAATATTTTGCCTGGATATACATATGTGAGCCATGTAGGTCAGAAGAGAGTGTTGGATTTCCTGGAACTGGAGTTAAGGATGGTTGTTAGCTGCCATGTGGGCACTGGGAATCAAATTGGGGTCCTTTGCAAGAGTAGCCAGTTCTCTTAACCACTGAGCCATCTTTCCAGCCCCCAAATTTTTAAATCAAAAATTACAAGGTTCATTCCAGGTATACACACATTCACACACACCCATGCACCCACATGCAATTAAATTCATATATGCTGGGTCTGGTGGCTCAGGCCTGTCAACTCAGCTAATAAGAAACAAAGAGACTCAGGTAGGAAGATCTCAAGCTGAGGGCCAACCTGGGCTAGAGAGCGAGTTTAAGGGCAGCCTGGGAAACTTATGGAGACCCTGTTTCAAAATCGAAAGTATAAAGATGGCTAACCCCATGTACACACAGTTTGCAGTCAGATAGGTCACTGCTGTGCCCAGCACACAGCTGCACGAGCTGTCGCAGCCAGGGCGCCTATGCAATGGCCAGGTCACTCACTGGTTGAGGCAGGGTGTGTAGGAATTCTTGTCCTCTTCGATGATGGACACGATGAGGGTGATCAGCTTGGACCAGAAGTCCAGGTTCTTGATGCTGGGGCCCTGCTCCTCGGGGGGCACCTCCCCCTTTTTGGCCTGAAAGATGAAGAGGAGACAGAAGCTATTCAGGGGACCAGCAAGGCCTCAGGACCCAAGGCCAACACAGGAACAGGTAAAGCAAAAGCCACGTGTGGTGGGCGCGCCGGTCACCCCAGCACTTGGAAGGTGCAGGCAGGAAGGTCAGCCGAGAGGCCGAAGCCACCTCAGCTTACATGAGACCCAAGTCAACCCAAAATGAAACAGAGCAAAAAGAAATTCAATCAACATTTTATTTTCTGAGACAGGGTCTCCAGATGTAGCCCAGGATTGCCTGGAACTCACTATGTAGACCAGTATTTGTTAAATGGAAGCTATACTAATTATTACAGCGTTTGATTTCAAATTCTACCCAGCAGCCACCCTCGTGAAGGCCTACTGTATTTACTACTGAACACTACACTGGTGTTAGCGAATGCTTTTTCTCTTATTCACATCTTTTCTCAGTCCTGACATGTGACTCACGAGGCCATTTTCCAGGAGAAAATACTGAGGGGCTCAGAGAAGTTCAGTCCCCCTTGGAAGGCACAGGGCGGGCTGGTGCTTGTGTCTGGGCTACATCTGTACCCCAGGGCCTCACCGGATCTGTCTGATACTCTCGGCTGTAGAGCTCGTGACAGTTGTTGAAGATGTATTCGTAAGTGGAGTTAAGGCATGCCTTCACGCAGTCCTTCACCACCTGGCTGGCACGGGGTGGGCTCTGGAGTTCTTGAACCTGAAGATAGAAGTCAGGTGGGCACGACCAAGTGATGACACCCAGAAGAGAGTATGAGTCACTATCTGTCTATTCATTTTGTTGACAATTTTCTTGCTTAAAAAAATTGTGTGTGTGTAAGTCCTAGAGGGAATTGGATTGGAGGGATCATTCCTCAATGTAATCAAAGCCATATACAGGAAACCCACAGCCAATATCATCCTAAATGGAGAAACAACAGAAGCATTCCCTTTAAAGGTAGGAACTTGGCAAGGCTGCCCCGTCACCACTCCTCTTCATTATAGTGCTTGAAACACTTGCTAGGGCAATAAGGCAAGAAAAGGAAATTAAAGGAGTACTAATTGGAAAAGAGGAAGTCAAGCTATCCCTATTTGCTGATGATATGATTGTTTACTTTAAGGGATGCTAAAAACTCCACCAGAAAAACTCCTAGAAAGAATTAAGAGTTTCAGTAAAGTGGCAGGATACAAAATTAACCCAGAAAAATCAGTAGCCTTTCTCTTTTTTTTTTTTTTTTAATTTTATTTATTTCGGTATGTATATCAATGTACTGTCTGCATGCAGGTTTGTGCACCCGTGTCGTGCAATGCCGCGGAGGTCAGAAGAGGGTCTCGGATTCCCCTGGAACTGGAGTTCTCCTGGAACTGGAGTTTCAGACGGCTCTCGGCCGCCATGTGGGTGCTGGGGATCGAACCCGGGTCCTCTGCAAGAGCGGTCGGCGCTCTTAACCGCTAGGCCATCTCTCCAGCCCCAATCAGTAGCCTTTCTTTACACCACCAACAACAAGCAATGGAAGAAGGAATACAAGGAGACCTTCCCACTCACAATAGCCTCAAAACCAATAGAATACCTAGGAACAAATCTAACCAAAGAAACCAAAGATCTCTACAAAAAAATTTTAAACCCCTGAAGAAAGACATTGAAGAAGACATCAGAAGATGGAAAAACCTTCCATGCTCATGGACTGGAAAAATTAATATAGTAAAAATGTCCATTCTAGCCAGGCGTGGTGGTGCACGCCTTTAATTCTAGCACTTGGTAGGCAGAGGCAGGTGGATCTTAATGAGTTCAAAGCCAGCCTGGTCTACTGAGTGAATTACAGGGAGACCTTGTCTCAAAAAGACCAAAAAAATGTCCATTCTGCCGGGCATGGTGGCACACCCCTTTAATCCTAGCACTCGGGAGGCAGAGGCAGGCAGATCTCTGTGAGTTCAAGGCCAGCCTGGTCTACAGAGTGAGTTCCAGGACAGCTGGGGCTACAGGGAGACCCTGTCTCAAAAAGACCAAAAAAAAAAATGTCCATTCTACCCAAACTCTTGTACAGATCTAATGCAATCACAATTAAAATCCCCAAGAGTTTCTTCACAGGCTTGGAAAAAAAGTCCTTAATTTCATTTGGAAAAATGAAAGACCCCGAATAGCCAAAGCAACCCTGAGCGAAAAGAGCTACACAGGGGGGATCTCTATACCAGACTTCAAACTATACCACAGGGCTACAGTCATAAAAACAGCCTGGTACTGGCACAAAAACAGACCTGTTGACCAATGGAACAAAACTGAAGATCCAAACTTGAGCACATATAATTTCAGCCATCTCATATTTGACAAGGCGGCCAAGAAGACACAATGGAGGAAAGACAGCATCTTCAGCAAGTGGTGCTGGCAAAACTGGATCACCACTTGTAGAAGAATGAAATTAAACCCCTACCTCTCACCCTGTACAAAAGTCAACACCAGGGCTGGAGAGATGGCCTAGCGGTTAAGAGCGCCGACCGCTCTTGCAGAGGACCTGGGTTCGATCCCCAGCACCCACATGGCGGCCGAGAACCGTCTGAAACTCCAGTTCCAGGAGAACTCCAGTTCCAGGGGAATCTGACACCCTCTTCTGACCTCTGCAGCATTGCCCGACACAGGTGCACAGACCTGCATGCAGACAGTACATTCATACACATACAGAAATAAATAAAATTAATAAAAAAATTAAAAAAAAAGTCAACTCCAGATGGATTAAAGACCTCAATGTGAAACCCCAAACTCTGAAGGTGATAGAAGAAAAAGTTGGCAGCAAACTACAAGACATAGGCATAGGAAAAGACTTCCCAAATCAGACTTCCTAAATTGCAAGAATTAAGGTCAACAATTGACAAATGGGACCTCATTAAATTCAAAAGCTTATGTACATCAAAAGAAACAATCAAGGATATGAAGAGAAAACCCACAGAGTGGGAGGAAACCTTCACCAGTGATACATCTGACAAAGCATTGATTTCCAGAATATATAAATTACTCAAAAAACAAAGAAGAAAGAAAACAAATGACCTGCTTAAAAGATGGAGCAAAGAGCTGAACAGAGACTTTACAAGTGAGGAATTAGAGATGGCTGAGAAACATCTTAAAAAGTGTTCAACGAAAAAAAAAAAGTGTTCAACGTCGCTAATAATTAAGGAAATGCAAATTAAAACCATTTTCAGATATCATCTCACTCCAATAAGACTGGCTAGGATCAAGAAAACAAATGATACCAAGTGCTGGAGAGGTTGTGGAGAAAGGGGAACGCTCATCCACTGCTGGTGGGAATGTAAACTTGTACAGCCACTATGGAAAGCAGTGTGGAGAACCCTTGGAAGACTCAGAATGAGCTTACTACCTGACCCAGTCATACCACTCCTGGGTATATACCCACAATCCTCATTCTACCACAGAGATACATGCACAGCCATATTTATTTCAGCTCTCTTCACAATAGCAAGGAGCTGGAACCAACCCAAGTGCCCCTCAATGGACGGGTGGATGGAGAAAATGTGGTACATCTACACAATGGAGTTCTATGCAGCAGTAAAGAAAGATGACATCAGGAGCTTTGCAGGTAAATGGATGGAGCTAGAATATATCATACTAAGAGAAGTAACACAGTCCCAGAAAAACAAACAACGAATGGTATCCCTCATCTGTGGATGCTAGTGCCAATTACCTAATTGTATGGCAAACTGAGCAATGTTAATCTGATCTGAAAACAACTCCGCTCTTGTATTGTGAATCCCTTAAAAAATAAAAAATAAAAATAAAAAAATTGTGTGTGTATGTGTGTGAAGAGATGGCAGCTATATACCGGCACATCTGGTTTGTGTGGCACTGTGGATAGAAGCCATGGCCTTCTGCATGCTGAGGAAGCACTCTACCCAGTGGGATACAACACTCCACCCACTGAGTGTGTGTGTGTGTGTGTGTGTGTGTGTGTGTGTACACGCATGTGAATGTGGAACCCAGAGGACACTTGTGAGAGTTGGTCTCTCCATCAACTACAGCTACTTGGTTCCAGGAACTGAACTCAGGTCAGCTCGACAGAGGGCTCAGCAAAGGCACCTTTGCTGAGCCCTGTCATGAGCCCCTTTGCTGAGGCCTCTCACGAGCGCCTTTGCTGAGCCCTGTCACAAGTGCCTTTGCTGAGCCCTCTGTCGAGCGCCTTTGCTGAGCCCTGTCACTGCCCCGACTGTATTTAAGGTGTTAGAGGTGAAAGTCAGATAGAGGCCTCTCATCTCTGCGGTGAGACTGGCTAGGCTGAGAGTGCTGGGAGGAGGTGACAGGACCCCTACCTTCATGCGGAAGAAGGTGATGCTGGTGAGCAGGTCCACGGTGGATTTGAGGTCCTGCAGGCGCTCTGGGCTGCTGGCCGGGAAGTTGTTCTGTTGGAATCGAGGTGGGATTATGAGCGAAACCAGGGGACCTCAGAGGACGGTGTTTGTGGAGGATGTGACAGTCCCCGTTTTCAGCTGGGGCCTGTGGAGAGCAGGTTGGGGCAGAGGACACAGTGCCAGGCTGAGATGGGTCTCGAGGCCCTCTCCTCGGGGTGGCTGTCCCCTGAAGACATGCAGGGCAGAGGCAGGAGCCAGAGCTTCTCACCCGGTACATGGACAGGTCGATCCGCAGGGAATTGTGTAGCTGGTCCAGAAGTTTCACAAAGCGCTCTTTCTGAGGGAAAGATGGGGTGGGCTGCAGGGGCTGGGGGTCACGTGACACTGCTGCGAGCACACAGCGGCCCTGGTGGAGCTCCCCTACTCTCCAAGCAGCGTCACTGAACTGAACCCCCCCCCACATCGTTCTTCGTTTTTATTTTTTTTAATTTTTTTATTAATTTTTTATTTATTTCTGTATGTGTATGAATGTACTGTCTGCATGCAGGTTTGTGCACCCGTGTCGTGCAATGCCGCGGAGGTCAGAAGAGGGTGTCGGATTCCCCTGGAACTGGAGTTCTCCTGGAATTGGAGTTACAGACAGCTCTAGGCTGCCATGTGGGTGCTGGGGATCGAACCTGGGTCCTCTGCAAGAGCGTCGGCGCTCCTAACCGCTAAGCCATCTCTCCAGCCCCCGTTCTTCGTTTATAAAGGAGGTCTCACTCTGCAGCCCAGCCTGCCCTGGACCTGGAGTTCCCCCTGCCTCAGCCTCTGATGAGGACATGGCAGCTACACGCCAGCACAACTGCTTCATGTGGCGCTGCGGACGGAAGCCATGGCCTTCTCCACCCACTGAGATACAGCACCCCACCCACTGGGATACAGCACCCCACCCACTGGGATACAGCACCCCACCCACTGAACTACAGCACCCCACCCACTGGGATACAGCACCCCACCCACTGAACTACAGCACCCCACCCACTGGGATACAGCACCTCACCCACTGAACTACAGCACCCCACCCACTGGGATACAGCATCCCACCCACTGAGATACAGCACCCCACCCACTGAACTACAGCACCCCACCCACTGAGATACAGCACCCCACCCACAGAGATATAGCACCCCACCCACAGAGATGCAGCACCCCACCCACTGAGCTACAGCTCCCCACCCACTGGGATGCAGCATCACACCCACTGAGTTACAGCACCCCACCCACTGAGCTACAGCACCCCACCCACTGGGATACAGCACTCCATCCACTGGGGTACAGCACCCCACCCACTGAGCTACAGCACCCCAGCCACTGAGCTACAGCACCCTGCCACTGAGCTACAGCACTCCACCCACTGAGCTACAGCACCCTACCACTGAGCTACAGCACCCTACCACTGAGCTACAGCACTCCACCCACTGAGCTACAAGCATTCTGCACAAAGCTACACAGCAAGTGTGGTTAAAGATTGGGAAGGTCTGGGCTCCCCTCATTGTGCAACCCCAGACCCTAAGACTGACCCCGAAGTTGGAGGCTGCAAATCGGTCAGAGGCAGACACATTGGTGGAGGCGGTGGTGTGTGCGTAGTAGGCGTTGATGTTGGCCAGCAGGGTGCTCATGACGGCGGGCACCCCTGGACACATGTACTTGGAGGACAGGCAGGCGAAGTGGCTGGTGGAAGAGAGCGAGAGACGCTGGGTCTGGGGACAGGATTGCCAAGGCCTCCCAGAATGCTGAGCGCATCCCGGCCACCCTCCTTCCAGACCGTCAGCTCCTCTTCGTGGCTTTGTCCTCTGCGTTCTGTGTAACTCGTAGAGTCTTTCTTCTTGTTTAGTTTATTTTCTAAACTTAATTATTTTTTCGGTTTTTATTTTCTTGAGCCAGGGTTTCCCTGTGGCTCTAGCTTTCCTAGAACTCTATGTAGATCAGACTGGCCTCAATCTCACAGGGATCTGCCTTCTCTGCCTCCTAGTACTGGGATTAAAAGTCCCACCATGCAGGCTGGAGAGATGGCCTAGCAGTTAAGAGCACCAACCGCTCTTGCAGAGGACCCGGGTTCAATCCCCAGCACCCACATAGTGGCCAAGAGCCGTCTGAAACTCCAATTCCAGGAGAACTCCAGTTCCAGGGGAGTCTGACACCCTCTTCTGACTTCCGCGGCGTTGCACGTCATGGGTACACAGACTTGCATGTAGACAATACATTCATACACATACGGAAATAAATAAAATTAAAAAAAAAAAGTCCCACCATGCCCAGCTCTTTTTTTTTTTTTTTTTTTTTAAATTTTTTTTTTNAAAAAAAAAAAAAAAAAAAAAAAAGACATTATGTGTATGAGTGTTCAGCCTGTAAGTAAGTGTGCCCTGTCTTGCAGTGCCTGTAGAGGCCAGAAGAAGGCATTGGATCCCTTGGAACTAGAGTTACAGACAGTTCTTAGCCACTATCTGGGTGCTGGGATCTGAACCTGGGTCCTCTGAAAGAGCAGCGAGTGCTCTTAGCCTCTGAGCCAGCCCTTCAATCTTCTTTCATTATTTTAATTTTTTACAAAGGGTCTCATATAGTTCAGGCTGGCCTCAAACTCATAACCAAGGATGACCTTGGTTGTGAGGGGGTCTCATATAGCCCAGGCTGGCCTCAAACTGTAACCAAGGATGACCTTGAGCTCCTGACCCTCCTGCCTCAGCCTTGAGCTCGGGGTCCCAGAAGCGTGCTACTCTTCCTGCTCCCCTCCACTTCTCCATCTGTCTAGGACACCATCTTTTTACCTCTAACTCTGGTGCTCTGTCCTTCTCTCCCATCTGCAGTCAGTGACACCTGAAAACCTTCTGTAAACTGCAAAACCCTCTTGCAGATCTCCCCCACACAGCCCACTACTGCTACCCAGGGACCCAGCTGGCCACTCACGTCATGGCTTGGTAGATGGACTCAACACCATAGCGCATAGCAAACTCATCCACAATCTCCTGTGCTGTCTCATCATAGTAAACCTTCCAGGCATCATCACCCTTGGCATCTGGGATCTTTACCACACCATTGTTCTGCACATCCGTCACAAAGTGGAACAGGTTCTTCAATAACAAGACACACAGCACTGAGAATTTGGAAGAGATCCAGAGGGACAGAGCAGCCCACCCTCCTTCCCTCCAACCATTCTTCTATTGTATCCATTTATCAGTCTACCCATCCATCCTCAACCACCCACTTAACCACCCATCCATTGAGCCCCATCCATCAATCCAATTGTTTATCCAGACATTATCTCATCTCCCCATCCACCAATTGATCCATCCATCCACCCATCCACCCATCCATCCACCCATCCCTCAATCCATCCACGCATCCACCGATCCACCCATCCACCAATCTATCCATCCACCCATCCATCCATCCCATCCACCCATCCACCAATCCATCCATCCATCCATCCATCTACCCATCCATCCATGCATCCAGTCCATCCACCCATCCACCAATCCATTCATCCACCAATCCATCCATCCATCCATCCACCCATCCACCCATCCACCAATCCATCCACCCATCCATCTATCCACCCTTCCATCCATCCTCCCATCCAGCTATCCATCCATCCATCCATCCATCCACCCTTCCACCCCTCCATCCTTCCACCCATCCACCCATCCATCTATCCACCCATCCACCCCTCCATCCACCCACCCATCCACCAATCTGTCCATCTGTCTGCCCATCCACCCACTTATCCATCTACCAATCTGTCCATCCGTCTGTCCACTAATCTGTCCATCCATCCCACACCCACTGTCTACTTTCCCATGTACCCCACTTTCACTCACCTATACTTCTATTTTTCTCTTTTTTTTTTTTTTTGTCTTTTCGAGACAGGTTCTCCCTGTAGCCCCAGCTGTCCTGGAACTCACTCTGTAGACCAGGCTGGCCTTGAACTCACAGAGACCGCCTGCCTCTGCCTCCCAAGTGCTAGGATTAAAGGCGTGCCCCACCACGCCCGGCTTCACCTATACTTCTAAAGATCATTCAACTGTCTGTCCTTGCCTCATCTACCCACTGTCAGCTGTGGCCCCATCATCTCTGCACATCTTAGCAATTTGTTCACTGAGAAGCACTCATTCAAGTAGCCACCTCAGGGACACAGTTCCCTCCAGGAGCACAGGGAGCCTGGACCAGCTAAGTGTAGAGCTGGCCTGAGGCTTTCCCAAGAGGGGGCATGGAGATGGGCCTCGAGGAGTTTTCCAGGCAGAGGAATGGCTAAGGGACCACCTGAGGGACAGAAGTGTGCTCAGTGTGTCTGGCAGGGAGGACAGCAGGCACTGTGGTGGAGGTTACTGTTTACTTCAAAGCAGTGCAGGGCTCACCTCATGCAGACAGGTGTACTGGACATGGTAGGGCGCCACTTTCTCCTCGCCTTTGATCTCTACACTGATGTGCAGGCGGATGGCACCCGACACTGCTGATTTGTCTGTTCTCTTGTCTGTGAGTCAAGGGGGAAGCAGTTTTAGACGACCCTGGCCCATGTTGAGGTCTGTTCATCTCTGTCGCCCCTGAGCCCTGCCTGGCTCACCTAGATTGTACCACACGTCCATCTCGCCGCTGAGCGTTCGCACCTCGATGATCGTCTGTCCCAGGAAGTCGTCAGACTCCCTCTTGAACCTTTGCTTCACCCGGGATTTGATGTCATCATCTTCATCCCAAACTCGCACCTTGATCCGGTCAGAGGAGTTGTGACATTCACTGTGAAGGGAGTAAGATTCAAGGGCAGGCACCAGGCAGCCACTCTGGGTCGGATTTCAGAACCCCTTTGATGTGCCCAAGACCTGGGCCCAGTTGGGAGCCAAGGACCTAGCCAGTCACTCACAAGTGGAAATTCTCTTCCCACACTGGATTGAGATTCCCGTAGATAGTTTTGGTCCTCTTCTTTGTCTTCCCAACCTGGACGGTGACATAAGGGTCACTGGATCCTGTCTTGTCCTTGGCCTGCAAGCCCTGGGCACAGACCACTGGAAGACACACCACACAAATGCACGTTCAAGGAAGGACACATGCCAATAGTAGTCATCAGCGCTCCCCAGAGGACACAAGACGTGGCCCAACCACAGAGACAGTGCAGCTAGTCTTGCTAGAGAGTTACCACAGAACTCCCAAGCCTATGCATCCACCCATCCATCCACCCATCCACCCATCCATCCATCCATCCATCCATCCATCCATCACCCATCCATGAGATTGACCACTCTCGCATGCATGCTGAAGGCAGCAGACACTGCCTCAATGGGAGCCCCTCCCTCTGTATCTGGCCCCCCTCTCCCTCTACTCTCCCTTACACACCAGTGATACTGATCTTGGCTGACCACTTGGATGTGCCGTCCAGCACGCTTTGCTTGACAGCCTTCATCTGCTGCGTGTGAGCCGTCTTGGTGACAGCAAAGATTTCCTGGATGAGCTCGAAAATCTCAGGCTTGTTGCGCTCGCGGATCTTCATGCGGTCCTTGAGCACCATGATGATGTTCTGCGTCCGGTCCTCTGCACCGTGTTTCGAGCTCTTCTCCGCCGCCCCTGCAGACACAGATGAGCAGTCTCTGTCCAGTCCTTAGCCGTCCAGGCCTCTTTCAACCCTGCAGCCTGGGGCTGACTCACTCAGGCTTCCTCGCTGAGCCACGCCCACCCGGAGACTCCGCCCCCAACGCCCACCCGATCTCACCTAAGCCACGCCCAGCCAGAGTCCCTGCCTTGTCTGAGGTCCCACCCCTCAGAGCCCTCCCACAGTCCCAGCTGTCGCTGTCCCCATCACACAGCCTGGGCCTGCCCACCCACAGCCATCCTGCGTGGTGCACCCTTCCCACCTGTAGGTCTGCTTCACATCCCTCCCTTTTCCGGGTCCCGGAATGCCCTCCCCAGCTCCTGGTCCTCTCCTCCGAGATCCTTCTGAGAAAGGCGGAGCTGGGCTTCTCTCAGAACAAGGGCCCCTCAGCACCCCCAGCTCCGCCCTATTCAACACCAGCCAAGCACGGGGAGCCACGCCCCCAACTTAAGCCACGCCCAGTTCGGCCACACCTAATGCATATTGTCCTCAGTCCTTCTAGGCCCTAAACTAAGTCCCATCTACAAAACCCCACCTATGGCTTTGGCTCTGAGTCCTTAACTCAGTGGTCACCTCTCTTCTACATGTAGCCCGGCTGCCCCAACCCTGGGCTTCCTCACATAGCATAGCCTGGCCCCGCCCACAACCCATCCCACACAGCCTGGCCCCGCCCTCAGCTCGCCCCACGCAGCCTGGCCCCGCCCTCTGTTCATCCACACAGCCTGGCCCCGCCCTCAGCTCATCCACACAGCCTGGCCCCGCCCTCAGCTCATCCACACAGCCTGGCCCCGCCCTCAGCTCAGCCCTCAGGTCTGGCTTGGTCCTGGCCTCCTTGTGAGGCAGTCGCCCTTCCATAGGTGCTGACCCCGCCCCTCTCGCCCCCGTTGTGTCCCGTGCTCACGCTGCAGGCAGTCCGCATTGAGCAGGTCCTGGCACTTCTCATGGCACTTGACGCCACACTCGGTGCAGCGCATGCCCTGGCGCGCGATGCCCCACAGCAGCCCCTCGCACTCGTAGCAGTACGTGGGGGTGGTGGCCGTCCACACCTCGAAGTTGTGCGGCGTGGTGCAGGAGATGGGGTAGATTAAGGCTTGCAGGGTCTTCTTGTAAACGTGGTTTTTCTGTGGAGCAGGTCCCGTGGCTGCGGAGGAGCCGCCCCGCGACCGCCCTGCCCCCTCCCCGTGGCTGCGAGATGCCCTCGGATCCCGGGACACTGCTCATCCCGGTCCAACCTGACTCACCAGCTCCTCGTTGTTCAGCGTGCTGGAGGCCAAGGCCGAGGTGATGCCCGCCTTCCGGGACTGAACCAGGGACTGCGGCGGGAAGGGTGCCAGGGGTGTGCCAGCCACACGGGGCAGCCACCATTGGAAACCGGAAGCCAGTCACAGCCGGCACCAAACCCAGAGAGGAATGGGGGGAGGACAGAGGTGCTGGTCAGAGTGGGATCCCGAGGGCGGAGTGTTCCCACGCCCTGAAGACTGGACTTGGGGGACCGTCAGGGCGCATGGAGGGCAAATGTCAGCTCTGTGGTCGAAGAAGGCAGCTCAGCGCAGGAGGTCCTCCGTTCCTCCACCCACCAGCCCTGGGAACCCCACCCAGCGGGATCCTAGAGGGAGAGGACACCCCAGGTCGCGTCACTCACCATGGCCTGAGTGTCCATGAGGCACAAGGGGGGGAACCAAGCTAGTTAGTCTGAGAAATGCCCGGCGGGCCCCAGGACCCAAGGCAATGCCATTCAGGGCAGGCCCAGGCTGCTCACCAGGTCGCTCACGAGGGGAATGGGCTTCCGTTTCCGGATGTCTGGCATGCTGTCGATGATGATGAGACCACCTCCAGGGCTGCGGGACACGGGGGGACCCTGAGCGCCCACACCTGTGGCCTCCTGTCTTTGCCCTTACCCGAGGCCCAGGTGACCCCTGACCACCCCAGGTTGAAAACCCTGGGAAGAACACAGGCTGTGCCAGATCTGCTGATGGTGCACGCCTTTTTTTCTTTTTCTTTCTTTTTATTTTTTTTTTGAGACAGGGTTCCCTGTAGCCCCAGCGGTCCTGGAACTCACTCTGTAGACCAGGCTGGCCTTGAACTTACAAAGATCCACCTGCCTCTGCCTCCCAAGTGCTAGGATTAAAGGCGTGGCCCACCACACCCGGCTTGGCGCATGCCTTTAATCCCAGCACTCACAAGGCAGAGGCAGGCAGATCTCTGTGAGTTCGAGGCCAGCCTGGTCTACATAGTGAGCTCCAGGCTAGCTGGGACTACAGGGAGACAGTGTCTCAGAAACAAAACAAGGGGACTGGAGAGATGGCTCAGGCACTAAGAGCACTAACTGCTCTTTCAGAGGACGCCGGTTTGATTCCCAGAACCCACATGGCAACTAATAGTAGCCGTCCCTAACTCCAGTTCTAGGGGATTTGACACATTCCAACCTACGCAGCCATTGTACATGGGTGCACATGCAAGTGATACACTCATAAAATTAAAATAAGAAAATATTAAAAAAATAAAGCCGGGGCTTGGCGAGATGGCTCAGTTAAGAGCACCAACTGCAGAGGACCTGGGTTCAATTTTCAGCCCCCACATGACATCTAACAACTGTCTGTAGCTAAGGGGAATCAATGCTCCCTCCTGACCTCCACGGACATTGCACAACGAACATGCACTTACACACCTGCAGGCAATACACTCATATACAATAAAATAATAAATAAAATATACAAAAAATAAAGCCATGTAGACTGTAAGTGGCAGTTCTGAACAACACTCCAGAGCTTCAGCAGCTTAAGGGAGACTTAGGGTCTGAGTTCAAGCCTCCTCCTATTTCCCACGGTGCTTACTTACCCGCCTTTGAACCACAGAGATTTGGACATCTCTCCTTCTCCTCGTGCCTGCAAGACAGACAGACAGACAGACAGACAGACCAGGTTATTCCTTTAAAAGACTGTGAAGTAATGTTCCTATGGCTTTAAAAAGATGCTTGGTAAGTTAAGCTGAACCCTGAGCATGTACGCCTGGACAGCCTGTCTTATGAGAACATTTCTGCCGGAACGATTGTGGGGAGTTAGCTCCTGAATGCTGCAGTTCTCCTACCTTTTCGGGAGACACTCTCGTCTCCCAAGAAATCATACTATGCTGACACTGTTACTGTCCTCATTATGTTTCTTTCTTCTTTTAAATTTTTTATTTTATTTTATTTTTATTTATGTGTATGAATGTACTGTCTGCAAGTAGGTTTGTGCACCTGTATCATGCAATGCCGCGGAGGTCAGAAGAGGGTGTTGGATTCCCCTGGAACTGGAGTTCTCCTGGAATTGGAGTTAAAGATGATTCTTAGCCGCCATGTGGGTGCTGGGGATCAAACCCGGGTCCTCTGCAAGAGCGGTCGGCACTCTTTTTTTTTTTTTTTAATTTTATTTATTTCTGAATGTGTATGAATGTACTGTCTGCATGTAGGTTTGTGCACCCGTGTCGTGCAGTGCTGCGGAGGTCAGAAGAGGGTCTCGGATTCCCCTGGAACTGGAGTTCTCCTGGAATTGGAGTTACAGACGGTTTTTAGCCGCCATGTGGGTGCTGGGGATCGAACCCGGCTCCTCTGTAAGAGCAGTCGGTGCTCTTAACCGCTAGGCTATCTCTCCAGCCCCGAGCGGTCGGCACTCTTAACCGCTAGGCCATCTCTCCAGCCCTGTCCTCATTATGTTTTACTGAATGGCTATAGTCTAGTGTCTTAGGAGTATTAGCTCTAATGAGTATGTGAATAAAAGCAGAATTGCTTGTGCTTGTGCGTGCACATGTGTGAAGATACCTGACTTCCCTGGTATTTTTTTTTTTTTTTGTCTTTTCGAGATAGGGTCTCCCTGTAGCCCCAGCAGTCCTGTAACTTGCTCTGTAGACCAGGCTGGCCTTGAACTCACAAAGATCCACCTGCCTCTGGCTCCTGAGTGCTAGGATTAAAGGCCACCATGCCTGGTATTTTTTTCTCAGCTCCGTGATAATCCACTCAGGTCCTCTGGCTGCACCCTGGTGGCCGTAGCCCTCAGTTCCTAGGGCAAGTTGCCCACCCTGTCTCTCCCATGTGTGGGAGGAGTCAGGAAAGCTTGGTCTTCGCCCACCTCTGCATCTTTACAAAGCTCCCTGCACCTCTCCGGGCCTTGGTCTCTACAGCAGGTGGGAGGAGACCGAGCCCCTGCCTGTGGACCAGACCTAGCCTGTGTACTCAGAAGATAGAGCTACGTTTTTCTGACAAGGTCTCAACTGATTTCTTCATCCTGTGGTTCTTTTTTAAATATTTTATTTATTATTTACTTATTACTTTTATTTTATTTTTTATTTATTTATTTTTTTTTCTTTTTGAGACAATGTCTCCCTGTAGCCCCATCTGTCCTGGAACTCACTCTGTAGACCAGGCTGGCCTTGAACTCACAAAAATCCGCCTGTCTCTGCCTCCCGAGTGCTAGGATTAAAGGCGTGCGCCACCACGCCCGGCCATTATTACTTTTATTTTATGTGTATGTGTATTGCCTGCATGTGCAGGTGCATCTGCGTCATGCAGTGTCTGCAGAGGTCAGAAGAGGATGTTGGATCCCCTGGAACTGGAGTTGTGGGTGGTTGTTAGCCGCTATGTGAGTGCTGGGAATCGAACCCAGGTCCTCTGCAAGAGCAGTTTGTGCTCTTAACCACTGAGCCATCTCTCCAACTCTGAGGTTCTTTTTTTTTTTTTTTTTTTTTTGGTCTTTTTGAGACAGGGTCTCCCTGTAGCCCCAGTGGTCCTCAACTCACTCTGTAGACCAGGCTGGCCTTGAATTCACAGAGATCCCCCTGCCTCTGCCTCCTGGGTGCTGGGATTAAAGGCGTGCGCCACATGCCCAGCTCTGAGGTTCTTATAGGTTATAATTTTTCTTTCCTATTTTATGTTTCTTTTGTTTTGAGCTGGGTCAGAAGGGGCAAGGCCAGAAGGGGCGAGAGCCCAAGTACACACCTTGCCTTGCAAAGTCAATGCACCCCTGAACTGGGTGTGAGTGGGGCGATGGGTGTGGGGAGTGGGCTTGGTCTTGTTGGGTGTGGGTGGTGGTGTGATCTTCCCGGCTGGTGGGGTGGTAGGCCTACTCTGGCTGGATGTTGAGTGACGGGTGGGTGGTGGGTGTGTCTTGCTGGTGGGGTGGGTGTGTCTTGCTGGTGGGTGGGCGTGGTCTTGCTGGTGGGTGGGCATGGCTGGGTCCCATCACTTACCTCCTGCAACTGCATCCGCACCTTGTTGAAGACCCGAAGCCAGTTGGCCTTGGCCCTGGACATGGAGTCCTGCCCCTCCTGATCCTCTCCAGGCCTAAAATTGAGTCAGAGAAGGCGGTCAGGCTGCTCTGTGGGACTCAGACTGCCCAGCATGCTCTGTGCACACAATGGGCAGTGATCTGAGGTTCCCCAGATCCTGCTGCACCCCAGCCTTGTGGGTCCCCGGCTGCTCCTGGTACCTCTCCTCGGCCTTGGGGGCCTCAGCTTCCCTCGAGAGTTCAGTCGCTGACCCCTCCTTGGGTGTGGCCGGCTTGGAGGCACCCCTGGTCCCATCCAGGGCCTCTGTGGGCACTGCTGGGACCTTGTCCTCTGGGACAGCAGGTGGGAGGCTGATGCGTTTGAACTCTTTGGGCTCTGCCACGATGGTGTCCTCCCGCTGGGCATAGCTGGCCAGGTCATCGGGCACCTCCTCCTCTTCCTCTTCCTCCTCTTCCTCCTCCTCCTCCTCCTCCTCTTCCTCCTCCTCTTCCTCCTCCGGCAGCTCATCCTCCAGGTCCTCCAGGTCCTCCAGGTCCTCCAGGTCCTCCAGGTCCTCGTCCTGGTCCCAGCGTGAGGAGTCCTTGTGGTAGCTCACCGAGCTGTGGCACGAGTGGTAGGAGTCCCTGTCCCGCTCGTCATCCAGCTCGGAGCCCTGCAGGCTGTGCTCGTCCGGGTCGAAGTCCTCACTCAGCTGCGAGCTGCCCTGGCTCAGCTCTCCAGAGGAGGCATAGCGGCTGCTGCCCGTGGGGCTGTGAAGACTAGGGCTCAGCCAGGGCCATGCCAGCCACAGCCGGTCACATCACCACCCAGGCCTACTGTATGCTCCTGCGCCCTGCTCCAGGCACACACATGCCCCCATCATCCCCATATGTACTCAGCATGGACTGAGTGCCCACTACGTGCAAAATCCTATTCATCCTTTTAAACTTTATCTTATTTTACTTGATGAGTATTGCCTGCATGTGTGTAAGTGCATCCATGTCATGCAATGCCCACGGAGGTCAGAAGAGGGCGTTAGATCCCCTGGAACTGGGAACTAAACCCTGGTCCTCAGCCACATTTCAGTGCCTGATCCCTGCAGCCGCCAGAAGTGTACGGGGTTCTGCCTGCCTGCGAGGCTCAGACCTCAGCAGGCTCACTAACGGGGTCCAACAAGCGCTGGGCGCCTACCCACCACCCAGGCTTGGCTTCCTCTTTCCTGCACTAAGGGGTGGGACTTGGTGGCACCAAGCTTTCCTCTCCCAGGACCGGTAGGGTGTTCGTAGCTCAGTGTCTAGGGTGCTCACAGCTCAGTTGACAGGAGTGCTTGTAGTGCAGTTGGTACAGCATTTCCCTCGCTTTCGGGAGGCCCTGGTGTATGAACGGGGCGTGGCGGGGCACACCCGTGGTCCCAGCACTGGGGAGGCTGAAGAAGAAGACGTGAGGCTGGGACGTGCAAAGAGGCACACACACAGGATAAAATGTAGAGGCCAAGGCTTTCCTCTGCTCTGAGGCAGGGCTCCTGTAGCCAGGCTGGCCTCGGACCCTCTCTGCAGTGCAGAACGCCCTTGAGCTCCTGACTCCTCCTGCCTCAGCCTCCTGAGCACTGGGACCGAAGCCCTGTCTCCCCACGCTCAGATCAGCAAGGCTTCGTGAAGTTTCTAGAATTTCTTTCCCTGCATTTGGGTTTTCTAAAAAGGCGAAAGTGGCAGGGCCTGGCCAAATGGCTCACCTGACCTTGATCCCTTCCACGCACAGGGGGGAAGTAGAGGACAGACTCCCTTAAACTGTCTTCTGACCTCTACACGCACCCTCCCACACACATGCACAGAACAGACGTAATTGAAAAATGCATACAAAGTGTGGCGCTAGGAGACTGCTGACAGGGAACAAGTGTCCCTCATCCCAACAGGCCCCGCCCGCAACGGGGCACCCCGCCCCACCACAGCAGCCCCGCCCCCGCCACAGCAGCCCCGCCTCCCACCACAGCAGCCCCGCCCTCACCACGACAGGCCCCGCCCACCACGACAGCCCCGCCCCCACCACAGCAGGCCCCGCCCCCACCACAGCAGGCCCCGCCCCACCACAGCAGCCCTCCTCACAGCAGGCCCCGCCCCCACCACAACAGCCCCGCCCCCACCACAGCAGGCTCCGCCCCCACCACAGCAGCCCTCCTCGCAGCAGGCCCCGCCCCACCACAACAGGCCCCACCCCCACCACAGTAGCCTACCTTACAGCAGGCCACGCCCTCCCGCAGCAGCCCCGCCTCCCAGCAAGCCCCGCAGGCCTTCTCACAGCAGCAGGCCCCGCCCTCACCCGACATGCCCCGCCCCCCGCATCAGCCGGGCACTCCCTCCAGGACCTCCCAGCTACCTAAGTGCTCGCGGCTCCGAGAACTCCTCATAGCTGTGCATGGAGTCGCTATGCGACTCCCTGGAACCCAGGGGCGGCGGCCGCACCGAGTACTGGTGGACGGACGCGTTGGGCTGCGACGTCGTGTAGTAGGGCGGCGGAATGCTGTTGCTGGTCTCGCTGCGGTAGTCGCTGTCCCGGTCATCAACAGCACTGTCAGGGTCATCGTCTGCAAGCAGAGGGGATGGCTGCAGTCACTGAGATGCCCTACAGCCAACTATTTTCTCTACCCAGTTATCTGGGGTTCAGCCTTCAGATGAATCACGTTCTTTCAACCAAATTATCTTAGACTGGGTTGAGAGGTTTCCAGCTCAAGCTGTGTGCGTTCTTTTTTTTTCCCTGACAATCTGTTTTGGAAGGAGAAGACATTTCCAAATGGATTCTGTGATTTTGCTTGCTCTTGCTTCTTACTAATTTTTTATTCCATTCCATTTATTTATTTAGTGTAGAGGAAGCACACATCTAGAGGTCAGAGGAGTCAGTCTCTCCTACAGTGTGGGTCCCAGGGACCAAACTCAGGTCGGCAGATTGGCAGCAACCACCTTTACCCACGGAGTCATCTCCATGTCTTTGAGCAAAGTGCTTTCCATCCATCCAATGGAAATTACTCCTTTTCCAAACATTTTGGTTTGGGGGGATCTGTCAGCTTAGGCTCAGTTAACTTCCCCTTGACCCAAACACTGGCTTTGGCCAGGCAGATTTAACAAAAGTGTCTTTACTCTGGAGGCCTGGGGCACCAGGCCTCACCACGCTTGGCTCTCTGGGGTCACCAGGCTTTTGGGCTGAGGGGATGGTTTGTAAATTTCCTTCCCAGAAGCAAGATGTGTATATGTGGAAACAAGGGGCCTGGGGTCTCCTTCATGACCTGGCTCTAGGCTGTGTCTGCTTGGGGCTCCGTGAGGCCCCCAGCCCTGCCCTCGCACATCTGTCCAGGACAATAAAGGAAACACAGAGAGACAGGAGGAGGGACATGAGGTTACACATGGGGACATGGGGCAGGGAGGGATCCCAGTGCCCAGCTGGGGACAGCCAGCCCCTGGCATCCACGTCCCCCGTGCCGCTCGCCGTTCCAGAGGTAAATTACTCACTGTGCTCTCCCCAGCCAAAGTAGCTCCAGTTGCCTACAAGAGAAGAGGCTGAGGTGAGGCTCAGAAGGCCTCGCCCCTGACCCCCTGCTGACCCAGTACCCTAGACCCACGCAGGCTGGGACTGGAAGGCTCTTCCCCAACGCCTTGGGAGCGGCAAGCTGCCTGGGGCTGTTTAAATCTAGGGTCAGAGACCTTGCCTCTGTTGCTCATGGGTTAACAACACTATGGGGGTCTGGGTAGATGGCTCAGTGGTTCAGAGCACTGGCTGCTCTTGCACAGGATCCAGGTTCAGTTCACAGCACCCACACGGTGGCTAACAACTGTTTTGAGTCCAATTCCAGGGGACCCATCGCTCTCCTCTGGCTTCTCTAGCATCGCATCCATGGGTGCATTTACATACATGCAGGCAAAACATTCAGACACATAAAATAAATACAAATTGGCTGGGTGTATTGGTGAATACTTTTAATAATCCCAGGATTTGGGAGGCAGAGGCAGGCAGATTTCTGTGAGTTTGAGGCCATGACAAGTTCCAGGGTAGCTGGGGCTACAGGGAGACCCTGTCTCAAAAAGATAAAAACCAACCAGTCAAAACTGTTTTAAAATTATGTGGTGTGTGTGTCTGTGTGTGTGTGTCTGTGTGTGTGTGTGTGTGTGGTCTATGTTTTCTACAGATCTATAGAGGCCAGAAGAGTTGTGAGCCACCCTGTGTGGGTGCTGGGAACTGAACCTGGGTCCTCTACAAGAGGGGTCAGTGCTCTTAACCACTGAGCCATCTCTCCAGTCCCATTAATTTTTTTTTTTTTTGAGACAGGGTCTCCCTGTAGCCCCAGCTGTCCTGGAACTCACTATGTAGACAGGCTGGCCTTGAACTCACAGAGATCCACCTGTCTCTGCCTCCCTAGTGCTGGGATTAAAGGCGTGCGCCACTGCACCCAGCTTATTTTCTTTTTTAAAGTTCAGAGAGGGTGAGTGGACAGCTTGCAGTCACACAGCCTCGAAGCCACAGGGCCACAGACATTGTCGTCACTCCCTACAACAAATCTCCAAGATGGCTGCCTGTTTTGGGCAACAGGGATGATGGAGCCCCCCCAAAGGATGCCAGAGGTCAGTGCTGAGGAGAGGTGTTCAGATCCTAGTTCAACTCCACCGCATTTCTTCTGCCCAGCCCTACCTTCACTGGCCCTGGTCCCAGCATGAGCCCCACCTGCACCCTCCAGCCCCATCCTCCTGGGCACATGGGGGGAGGGAGGGGCAGATGGAGAGGGCTAGAGGGCCGTGGGGGAAGGTCAGGGCTCTGCAAACTCAGTGGACTCCTGGGTGAGGAGAGGACATCGAGGTGCAAGGAGGTATATCTGGGTGTCCATGGACTGAAGGAGGGGTGATGTGACAGCCCAGCCCTGGGGGCTCATGATGGGGAGGCAGACGCCGAAGGATCCCTGAGCTCAGGACCTCAAGGCTGGGCCGGGCCACAGAGGCGACCCAGTTCTCTAGATGATGGGGGTTGGTGTGGAGCGCGGGGAGGGGTTCCTCGGTCCTAGGGCTTTGGGGTGAAAGATAGATAGATAGATGATAGATAGATAGAAAGATAGATAAATGATTGATAGATGATAGATAGATAGATAGATGATAGATGGACAATAGATGATGATAGACACACAGATGATAGATAGATGATTGCTAGATTATAGATAATAGATTGATAGATAGATGATTGCTAGATAATGTATGATAGATGATAGATGATATGTAGATGATAGACATAGATAGATGATAGATAGATAGATAGATAGATGGATTGATTTTGAGACAGGGTCTCCCTATAGCCCCAGCTGGCCTGCAACTCACTATATAGACTAGGCTGGCCTTGAACTCACAGAGATCCACCTTCATCTGCCTCTGAGTGCTGGGACTAAAAGCCTGGGCCAGCATCATAGTGCTGAGCCGCTGGGTTGGGAGCCCACACATGTGTTGGGGTTGTCGACTGCACTCTCTGACACAGGCTGTCTGAGTGCGGTGGCTCTGTGGATTCCAGGTCCCTGTGGGGTAAACCTCAGCTCTTGTGGCTGTGTCCTGGTGGAACTCACAGCCCCAAGGGTCGAGGCTGCCAGGGGCCACTGCCATGTGAGAGACTCGCAGCGAGACAGGACGTGGGCCCCACAGTGCACTTTGTCTCCTGTGCATGTCTGACCGCTCCAACCCCCGGCTAGGACCGCCTGCACAGGACAGCTGTGGGACTGGACGCAAGGGACACTCACAGCACTGGCTGCTGGGGACTGGCAGTGGCTTGTCCGGCTCATCCTGGAACGAGTACTGTGGGAAGGAGGGGACATGGCTCAGGGGGCAGTGGGGAACACAATGAGCATGCTCAGCCCACTACACCCGCCTGTGTGTGCAGGGAGAGAGACAGAGACAGAGAGAGAGACACAGAGATGCCCTGGTGGAGGCAGGCCTCCCTGTATTGCACCCCTCCTCCTCAGACACCCCAGGACTCTTTGGGGGTCTGCATGGTTCCTCTGTGGTCCGGCATGCCCACCTGACCAGGTCTGAGCCTGGGCCAGCAGGGTGGGGAACATTCCAGAAGGTTCCCATGTGTCTCTGCAGAGGTTAGGGTGGTGACTGGGTACCCCCATAGCTGCGGTGACACGGGGCCCTACTGGCCCCCAGGAACCCACTGCAGGGACGGGAGCCACCCATGGAACACGGGCCGCACACCCACCTCATCCTGGTCACGCATTGCGTTCAGCTGCTCCAGCTTCTTGGCCCAGTACCTCGCTTCCTCCTCGGGGATGTCTGCGATCAGAGCCTGCCATGGGAGGGGACCCCGGCTTCCCTGCCCAGGTGCCCAGGTGTATGGAGCCCCCCGGGGACCTCAGGGATGCATGGAGGGTGGAGAGGGCAGGAAGCCCGGTGGTCACTGCAGAGGCTCACTGCCCTGGCCTTGCTGCCCGAGTGTGTGCTCCAGGCCTGGACACTCACCTAAGGGAAGTTCGAATCGCGTGTCCAACAGGATGCGGTGGAAGGTGGGGTCCTTGGTCCCACAGATCTCGCTGTCAGCCATGATGGCCTGAGAATCCAGAGTCAACCACTCTCCAGGGCCCTCCTGGCCACAGGGAAGGCAGAGCCAGGGGTCAGAGCCCAGGGTAAACTAGGTTTTCTTGGGGACCCCCACCCCACCTCACTCCTTACAAGATGGCAAGGATACCAACCCTACTTTGCAGAGAGGAAACTCCAAAGAGCATGCACCTGTCCCCCTGGTTCAGGGACATGAGCCCCAGGAGCATTTGCAGTCCACTGTGACCCTCAGTCTCTTCGTCTCTCCAGCATTAGAACAAGGAGACGGGCAATGGATGCAAAGGAAGGACTTTGCTTGGACCCTGGCCCATCCTCCTTCCCCACCTCCCTCTCACCTCATTGGATTGGCGGATCGTCCGCAGTGGGATCCACACAGTGCCCACCATCGTGTCCCAGATGAGACCCTTGTTCCACACCTCCACAGTCAGGCCCAGATCCAGGCGGTTAATCTCACTGTGGGAGGAGGGCAATGGAAGGGCAATAAGGAGGCCCAGAGAGGTCCAGGCACAGGCCTGAAGACACACAGCGTACTGGGATTAGAAACCAGCCCTTGAGGAGCTCTGGAGGCAAGGGATGCCATACCCTGATTCAGCTTACAGAGGGAACACTGAGGCCCCAGGAGGTGGGTGCATCTACCTCAGAAGGTGGGTGCATCTACCTCAGAAGGTGGGTGCCTCTACCTCAGATGGTGGGTGCCTCTACCACAGAACGTGGGTGCATCTACCTCAGAAGGTGGGTGCCTCTACCTCAGAAGGTGGGTGCCTCTACCTCAGAAGGTGGGTGCATCTACCTCAGAAGAGCAGAGAGCCAGTCGCAGCTGGGAGGGCAGGGCAGGAACGGAAGACACTGCTTGTGCTCTTCCACCCTGCTGGCCTTGCTCAGGACACCAGGCCCTGAGCATGTTGGGGAGTGGACAAAGCCAGCCTCCTGTCATAGTAAGCTCCAAACCGCACCTATTGCTGCGCTGTGTGACACTGAGCAGGTGGCTTGATATCACTGGTCCTCCATTTCTTCATCTATAAAATGGGGTTAGCACTACGTAGCAAACCTATGTAAGCAGGATCCACCCCCCCCCCCAAATAGTGGGCATAGTTGATTTAATGAAATAACAGGGAATCTCAGAATGAGGTGCAGCCCGGGCAGCTGGGAACCCTAACAGAGGAAAGGGTGTTGACACACACCTGTAGTATCAGCACTCGGGAGGCTGGGGCAGGAGGACTAGGAGTTCATGATCATTCTCAGCTGTACGGGGGAATTTGAGGCCAGCCTGGGCTACATGAGACCTGTCCCCGCAAATAAAACAAAGCAAAGGAGACTAGCCAAGACCAGAGATTGTAAGCAGGGACATGTGTGGCCACAGGCTGACGGGAGGGTCCAGGCCTTCATTCTTTCATCTGACACATATTCGTTGAGCACTACTAAGCCCAGTTCTGTGGCCCTCAGGGTGGAAGTCACTGTGGGAGTGGAAACCAGCGGCAATTTCATCCTCCCAGAGCTCAGAGTCGACTACTAAGAGCGTGAAAAATGACCTATCCGGAATGAGCCTGCTGGGGCGAGGCCTGTGTAGACAGGGTCCGGTGGGCGGGGCCTGTCCGGACACGGCGGGGCCTGTCTGGGTTGGCCCTGTGTGGGTGGGATCTGGTGGGCGGGGCCTGTCTGGACACGGAGGGGCCTGTCTGGGTTGGCCCTGTGTGGGTGGGATCCGGTGGGCGGGGCCCGGGGCGGGGCTTCCGAGCACTCACAACATGAAGTCCTGCTCCCAGCTGGGCTGGCTCCCTCGCACAGCAATGGTGGTGCTCTTCACGTTCTGCACCTTCAACGTCACATACGTGTTGAATTTCTCTGTGGCAGAGAGCAGGCCAATGGCCAGGCTGTCCTCCTCCGAGTCCCCATGTTCGCTCTGACCAGCAGGCCCGGGCCCCAGAACCACTGGTAATAATTTTTAAAAAACTAAATAGGAAAATTCAGCTGGGGAAGCTGAGGTCCCAAGGAGACCGCACTTGGCTCTGGGAGCGGTGGGGACGCCGGTCATCCTGGGAGGGGCGGACATCCACGGACGGCGAGTCCAGGCCAGCCCGGGCCAGCCTGGGCTGCACAGAATGTAAGCCAGTCGGGGAGACCCTGCCCCAAAATTCAAATCAACAGCCAGGTGTGGTGGCGCACGCCTTTAATCCCAGCACTCGGGAGGCAGAGGCAGGTAGATCTCTGTGAATTCAAGGCCAGCCTGGTCTACAGAGTGAGTTCAAGGGCTACAGGGAAACCCTGTCTTTAAAAGACAAAAAAAAAAAAAAAAAAAATTCAAAGCAACAGATGCTGGGCTAGAGTCGGGTCCCGGCCAGTGTCCCCAGCCTGGCTAGGGACAGCAGAGGACAAAGTCCACACCAGGCCCTCCCCAGCTGAACCCACACCCTTCACATACACAGCAGGCCCAGGAGACCAGACAAGGATCAACAGGACAACAGATGAGATGACAGAGTAGGACAGCCAGGAGGACAGCATGCTTACCTTGGGCACCATCAAACTTGGCTTTTTTAACTGTGGAGAGACAGAGAAATGGGGGAGGGGGGAGAGTCGGGAGGGGGTGGAAAGAAGCAAGAGACATGGGGGGGGGGGGAGAGAGAGAGAGAGAGAGAGAGAGAGAGAGAGAGAGAGAGATTAATCAGGAGCATCAGAAGAGACCCTCAGAGACAGAGGAGGAGGAGGAGGAGGAGGAGGAGGAGGAGGAGGAGGAGGAGGAGGAAGAGGAGGAAGAGGAGGAAGAGGAAGAGGAGAATAGACAGTCAGATGGACCCAGAGCACGAGGCATCTGGCCAAGGGTGTAGTCCCCCATCCCCCCAGGCTCCCTGAAGTCCCTTTACCCCAACTCAAGCAATGCTGAAATGCAATAGTTGTCATGCTGCCCCCAGAGGTCCTCAGGGACGGCAGGAGGCAGACGGCAGCGCAAGGGGACAGTCTGCAGTGCCTCCGATGGGCCTCAGTCCAACCGAATGGCACCTCACCTTGGGGCTCCAAGGGTGGGGCAGGCTGGTGCACAGGATGGCCTTTCCTCTGCAAACAGCTCTCCATGCCCAGCTCTGGACCTTAAGGTTCTCCGTGTATGAGCTCCTGTGCCAAGGGCAGCCTCCCGATGAAAAAGCTACAGTCTAAATGCACTCGCCCTTAACCTCAGTTTTTGGGGAGCAGAAGCAGGCAGATCTCTGTGAGACTGAGGCCAGCCGGGTGTACACGGGAAGTTCCAGGCCAGCCAGGGTTACATAGTGAGACCCAGTCTCAAAGAAAAAAAAAAGAGACCAGAAAATTTTTGGTATCCCAGAGCTGGAAACCTGGCACAGCAGTTAAGGACACTGGCTGCTATGACAGAGGACCTGAGTTTGGGTCTCAGCACCCAAACTGTGAACAACTGTCCATAACTCTAAGTTCCAGGGAATCTGACGCCCTCTTCTGGCCTCTGTGGGCATTGCATGCATGGTGCACTTACACACATGCAGGCAAAACACTCACAGACATAAAATAAAAATAAATACATAAACAAAAAGTTTGCTTTCCCACCCAGCACACTTGAGGATGGTGGAGCACGGATGGTGCCCTGGACAGGACACTGGGGACGCAGCACTGGCTCAGCCTAGAGAAGAGGGGTTCAGATCTCCCCCGCTGTGGTGACCCCAGGCTGGCTACAGCCTTTCTCTGAGCCTCCATTTTTGTCGCCAGCTGTCTCCTGTTTTCCCACACTCCTGACTGGGGTCTCCCTCCCTCTTCCCTTCTCCCCTCATCCCCACCTCTCCCCCTCCCTCCAACTCTGTTACCCCTCCATCCCCCATCCTCCATCCCCCGTCCTCCCTGAGACGAAGGCTCTGCCAGTGCAGCCTCCGAGGCTGGAGGTGAGGTTCTTTTGGGGTCGTCAAGACTCCTCTGACAGCTGGATGGAGGTGGTTGGGAGTGAGGAGTTCTTGGAAAGGAATGGGGTCTGAGAGAGGGGAGGGAGAGGGGTGTCAGAGGAGAGTGGGCTCTGGGAAGGTGAAGTGTTTGGGTGGAAGGGTCCTGGTGTCTGCACTGTCTGGAAGGAGAGGTGGGGTGGACGTGGATGTCGGGAAGGGTCCAGTGGTGAGAGGGGGAGGGGTGGGGAGTACTGTCAGGGAGAAGTTGGGTGTCTGGGGGTGGGATGTCTAGGGGAGGGGTGTGTGGGGTGGGGTGTTACAGCATCTTAACCCACCTCACTGCAAGGCTACAAGTGTCTCTGAGATGGTTTGAATGAGAATGTCCCCCAAAGGCTCTAGGTAGTTATTGTCGCTGTTTTGGGAGTTGTTAGAAGGTGTGGCCATGCTAGGAGAAGCAGGTCACTGGGGCTGGCTTAGAGAGCTCCTGAATCTTGCTGGAGTTTTATTCTCTCTCTGCTTCCTGTGCCTGCTTGAAGATGTGAACCTCTGCTTCCTGCTCCTGCTCCAGCACCTCCTGCCATGCCTCCCCGCCATGATGACAGGCTCTAATTCCCCTGGAACTGTAAACGCAAATAAACTCTTCCTTTCAATAAAAATAAAAAATTGTCTTTCAAGACAGGGTCTCCCTGTAGCCCCAGCTGTCCTGGACTCACTCTGTAGACCAGGCTGGCCTTGAACTCACAAAGATCTGCCTGCCTCTGCCTCCCAAGTGCTATGATTAAAGGCTTTCGCCACCACGCCCTGCTAAAATTTTTTTATGTGTATGAATGTACTGTCTGCATGTAGGGTGTGCACCCATGTCGTGCAATGCCTTGGAGGTCAGAAAGAGGGTGTCAGATTCCCCTGGAACTGGAGTCAAAGATGGTTTTCAGCTGCCATGTGGGTGCCAGGGATCGAACCCAGGTCCTCTGCAAGAGCAGTCAGCGCTCTTAACCTCTAGGCCATCTCTCCAGCCCAAACTCTTCCTTTTATAAGTTCCCTTGGTTGTGGTGTTTCTATCACAGCAACAGAAAAGTGATAATATAGCGATTGGTACCAGGAGTGGGGTATTAGCTGTGAAGAACCTGACCATGTGGGTGTTTGGAGATATGTGGAAGACTTTGGAAGTTTGGGCTACAAAATCAGTTGACTGCTGTAAAAAGAGCTTAATAGGCCATTCTAGTAGGATCCTGGGAGAAAGTACTTCAGAGAGCAGAGTAGTTCCCAAGGAAAATGAGGACTTAAGCAGCAATTGGGATGTCTAGGTGAGGAGTGGCTAGAGTCTGCCATGGCCAGGAAGCTTGCCTGAGGCTAAGCTGAAAAGTAATGTGCTAATTTCTTTGGCAGAATATATTGCAAGACAGCCTAACATAGAAATGGTGATGTGGCTGTTAATGGTGACTATTAACAAGTCTACAGTGTAAAGGAGCAAATGGGGCAGAAATAAATGCAAAATCTAGTTTTGTTTGAAAAAAATGAGCACTAGGAAGATTAATGTTGGAGCTGCATGTGCTGAAGGAGAGCTTCCCTTTAATAAATGATTAAAGTGATCAAGGACAGGCCTATAGATCTGCATGTAAGAAACAGGAAGAGTCCCTTCAAGGCAAGACCAGGCCCAGCCAAGCCATCACCTTGTGAAAGGAAAATGCAGCAAGTACAAAACCACAGCAGAGGATGCTGGGAGTGTGGGGAGGCTGGACAGCCAAAGCAGAGGAAGCTGGGAGTGTGGAGAGGCCAGACAACTACAGCAGAGGATGCTGGGAGTGTGGAGAGGCAGGACAGCCACAGCAGAGGGTGGTGGGAGTGTGGAGAGGCCAGACAGCCACAGCAGAGGATGGTGGGAGTGTGGAGAGGCCAGACAGCCACAGCGGAGGATGGTGGGAGTGTGGAGAGGCAGGACAGCCACAGCAGAGGATGCTGGGAGTGTGGAGAGGACAGACAGCCATAGCAGAGGAAGCTGGGAGTGTGGAGAGGCAGGACAGCCACAGCAGATGATGCTGGGAGTGTGGGGAGGCAGGACAGCCACAGCAGAGGATGCTGGGAGTGTGGAGAGGACAGACAGCCATAGCAGAGGAAGCTGGGAGTGTGGAGAGGCCAGACAGCCACAGCAGAGGATGCTGGGAGTGTGGGGAGGCCGGACAGCCACAGCAGAGGACTCTGGGAGTGTGGGGAGGATGGACAGCCACAGCAGAGGATGGTGGGAGTGTGGAGAGGCAGGACAGTCACAGGAGAGGATGCTGGGAGTGTGGGGAGGCAGGACAGCCACAGCAGAGGAAGCTGGGAGTGTGGGGAGGCAGGACAGCCACAGCAAAGGATGCTGGGAGTGTGGGGAAGCAGGACAGCCACAGCAGAGGATGCTGGGAGTGTGGGGAGGCAGGACAGCCACAGCAGAGGATGCTGGGAGTGTGGGGAGGCAGGACAGCCACAGCAGAGGATGCTGGGAGTGTGGGGAGGCAGGACAGCCACAGCAAAGGGTGCTGGGAGTGTGGGGAGGCAGGACAGCCACAGCAGAGGATGCTGGGAGTGTGGGGAGGCGGGCCAGGGTCTGTCCCAAAATTGCAGCCAAACTTGGCAGTATCATTCATGTAGTGCTGGCTTTAGAGGCATGAAAGTTGCAAGAGTGAAGGGGTTATTGGTTCTTCCTCTGTGGTCCCAGAAAGACACTGAGGCCAGGCAGAGTGCAGCAGTGCATCCTTGCATAAAGAAAGGGCACTTACAGACCATTGCGTGAAGTTGTGAAGATGAAGCCTGGCCAACAGTGGAGACCTGAAGACAATCTTTGTGATGCTAGAGCTGTGAGGTATGGAGAGCCGCATACAAGGAAGAGATGTATGTTGCCAGCAAAGATGGAGAAAATGACCAATCTAAGCTCTTTAGAGTTGGTGTTTGCCCTGATGGGTTTTCTGTCTTGTTTTTGGTCCAGTATTTCCTCACTATGCCTCTATTCCTCACCTTTGGAATGGAAATGTGTATTTGGTTCCACTGTATGTTGGGAGTATGTAATTTGTGTTTTGATTTTACACAAGCTTACAGTTAAGAGATTGGCCTGGGTCCCAGAAGAGACTGGACTGTCGACTTTTGAATAGTATTGAGATTGGTAAAGACTATGGGAATTTTTAAGGTTGTACTAAATGCATTTTACATTTAAAAAGTAGTCACGAGCCTGTGAGGGTTAGGGTGTGGAACGTGGTGGTTTGAAGGAGAGTGTCCCCGTAGGCTGCAGGTGATTAGTGGCACTGCTTTGGGAAGTCTTAGAAGGTGTGTCCATGCTAGAAGCTCATAATTGGGGGCAGGCTTACAGAGGTAAGTCGTGCTGGATTGTCTATTCCCTCTCTGCTTCCTATGCCTGCTTGAAGATGTGAACCTCTGCTCCAGCTCTGGTACCTCCTGCCACCATGCCTCCTGCCGTGACAGATTTTAATTCCCTTGGAACCATAAATTGGAATAAACTCTTCCTTTTATAAGTTCCCTTGGTCCTGGTGTTTCTATCACAGCAACTGGTAAGTGACTAATACTGTTTCCCAGTGTGTCCTTGGTCAGGGGAGGCCAGCTGGTGTGGGACTGAAACTTTGTGTGTGGCTTGAAGCAAGGACTTGTAAGACCTGTTCCAGAAGACCTCTGGTTATTTGATATCTCGATGGGCATTCAGAATGGCCTCTGTGAGTTATCTGTAGCAGGAAGATTCAGGATATTACAATGATTCTTGCTTCGCCCTATCTCTGCAAAGTTCCAGCCCCCTTCCCTTGAGACACTAAGCAAAATGCCACACCTCTAGTTACCTGTTGCACAAACCAGAGCTCTGCAGCCCCCAGATTAGAACCAAGGTGGGTCACCGTCCCATCTGCCTGCCCCCTACTTCCTTGCCCAGAGCACAGTAGCCTTCAATATATAGACCTCACTGACAGAAAATAAACAGGGTTACTATACTCCCGGCTCTGTGTGTGTGTGTGTGTGTCTGCTCATTTTTCCACAGGTGATCTCCTGTGGTTTTTCCCTCCCCCCTTCTTGTGAGGGCAAAGTCTAGAGACTGTCAGCCTGCAGGCAGGAAACAAGTCCTGGAGCTGAGCCAAGAAGGGAAGAACAGTGTGTGGAATTCGGTCACACGTGACACAAAGACATTGAACAATGACAACTGGCACCGACAACTTGGGGCTCGACTTTCCACCAAAGGAAGAAGGAAACAAGGTATTCCTTGGGCTCTCTCTTAGCCCTTGATTTCCCCCACTCGAGGGAAATCTTGGAGGGTTTTACCGTAGAGACAGGGAGATACCCCCTTAATCAGGGTAGTCACAACCAGCTGTGGTATATCTCTGTGGAATTTAACTCTTTTCCCACAAGAGATTAATCTTTGAATCTGCTTTAAGTCTCTGTCTTCTATGTGGCCAGCTCGGCACATCCCCATGGAATTCTCTCTTCCTGTGAAGTTAGTCTTTTGAACTGTCTCCCCAACCACTAGCATTTCCTATCTCTCTTTATAAGTCTCTGTCCTCTATACGGCCAGCTCGGCACATCTCTGTGCAATTCTTTCCTCCTGTGAGGTTAGTCTTTTGAATTGTCCCTTTCCCCAGCCACTAGCATTTCCCATCTCTCTTTATCATGGGTAACAAACAGACACACCAAAAAGACCCACAGGCTAAGAAAATAAAAACGCTCCTCAAGAGTCGAGGAGTTAAATTTTCCATGCAGGAAGCTGCCTCCGTTTGGAGTGAGACTCTTTTTTGTTTTGTTTTGTTTTTGAGTGAGACTCTTAATATTGTCCCGTGGATGTCCCCTGCAGACTTATGGAATTCAGAATCCTGGATGCATGTGGCACAGAACGCTAGACATCGAGAAAATGCCCCGGCATCTCTCATGTTCGTGCTACTATTGGCCATAGTGAGACAATGCTTAGGGCTTTCTCACCGAACCATGCCAAGAAAAGAAAACAACAAAATTAAATCGCAGACCCCATCCTCCCAAGAACCTGCTAAAACTCCCCTTGAGAACCCCAATAAATTCCCTCTGAAAGCCCCCAAATTCCAGACCCAGTAAAAATAGAACAAGATAATCAAAACATCAAGCTGCTAGCCTTAACCTTTCCCCTAATTATCAGCCACTCCCTCTCAAGGGGCCGGGAACACCTTCACCCTCGACATCTTCCCTCTCTGCTACAGAAAAACTGTGCCAGATTCGGGATAACCCAGATCTTCAATTACAGGTGATCCCTGTTAATGTAGCTCCAACTTGGAGTCATCCTCTAAACTGGTACCCATACCAGGCAAGTGAGTTGAAAGAACTCAGGCAAACAGTCAGAGAGGATGGTGTCCAGGCACCATGGATAAAGTCCATTCTCCAGAGTTTTTATGCTTCTCTTAACACTCCCAAGGACTGGAAAGATATCTGTAGATCTTCACTTCCAGGTCTGTTATTCTTACAATGGGAAGCACCAGGGTACTTTTGACCAGGTCCACCTTTGTGTCCTACAGGCCTGGGATTGAATTACACCACCCACTGAATCCCAGGCCAGTTCCTCCTGATTATTTCCTAGGCAAAAACCTGAGAAACCCCTGTCTGACTTTATCTTAAGAACCAAAAGCAGTCTAGAGAGAAAGATCCCCAACTCTGCAGCCAGAGAGATAATCCTTAGAAATATTGTTTGGGAAGGAATGAATTCTGAATGCAAGCAAGTGTTCCAGGGCTTAAAAAATGACCATTGTGTCAGATGGATAGTGGCAACTCAGGACCTGGGCACAGCCTCCCACAAAGCTAATTATCTAGCTCAAGCCTTTGCAGCTGCTGTCACCACAAATGAGAAATGTTTTAACTGTGGAGACAGAGGTCACTGGAAAAGACAGTGCCCAAAAGCGCCAGTCTCTCCCAGAGGGCCTCCTGAACGCCCCCTACCAGTTCTCTGCCCCTGATGTAAAAAAGGATACCATTGGAGGAAAGACTGCTGCTCAAACTATGATAAAGATGGGAAAAAGTTGCCACCTTTAAAAAACTCCTATGCGGGCAGCCCCTAGCCCAGGGAAAAAAAGGGGAAAAAGAGTCAGTATGCACCTTCTGGGCAGCACCTATTTCAGAAGGCTCACATCCTGCATTGATGATTAAAATAGGGAGGAGGTCTTTTAAATGTTTGATAGATACAGGGGCAGACAGAACCATTATAAAACAGCAAGAAATACCACCTGACTGGCCCTTGCTTCCAGGACCTAAACTTCTAGGAAGAGGAGGGCCCTCACAGTCTTACATAACTAAAAATATTTACACCTGGGAGGACCCTGATGAAAATACGGGTCAGATTCACCCATTAATAGCACCCACTAATATCAATCTGCCAAGGCGAGATATTTTGGAGGCTTTGGATGCGTTTATTGCCACTCCAAATGAGAACAGCCATGCCCAGACAGACCATTTAACTGGGGAAAAACACCTCCATCATCTCAGCAAGAAGCACTCCCAATCCTGAGGGTCACTGCAGAGTATTCTCCCCCTCGTCTGGACTGGAAGTCAGATGATCCAGTCTGGATTGAGCAGCGGCCCTTACCAGGGGAGAAGCTACAAGCTCTCCAAGACTTAGTCAAGGAGCAATTTTCATTGGGACATATCCATCCATCTCGCAGTTCCTGGAACACACCTGTGTTTGTCATTTAAAAAGGCAACAGGAGGTCGGCGTCTCTTACAAGACCTGTGAGCCATTAACAGAACTATGCGTATATGGGGGTCTCCTCAAAGGGGTCTCCCCCTTGCCTCTGCTATCCCAGATAACACCTCTCTGCTAGCCTTAGATATTAAGGACTTTCTTTTCAATTCTCCATGCTGAGGATTGCAAGCGGTTTGCTTTCTCAGTAACTTGTTCCTCCTGTTCTGCTCTAATTAAAACACCTGCGCTACAGGTTTTGGGAATTAACCCCAGGGGATTGAAAGCCAATGTGCTCTGGCAAACTGACATTACACACATAGCTTCCTTTGGAAAACAAAAGTATATATTTGTCAACGTGGACACTTATTCAAAATTTATCTGGGCTACTGCCCACATGGAAGAGAGAGAGTCAAGGACCTCACTGCCCACCTCCTTTCTACCTTTGCTACCATGGGCATTCCCAAACAGATTAAAATGGACAATGGCCCAGCATTTGCTAGCTCTTGAAGTCATTTTGTCAATTATGGAATATTACACATCATACAGGTATCCCTCATAACCCACAGGGACAAGGCATCATAGAACAGACCCATCAGTTCCTAAAAAATCAGTTATTAACAAAAGGCAATAAAAAGAAAAAAAAATAAAACAAAAGGCGGGGAAATACCCTCCTAACATCCAGCTGGCCATGGCATTGGCAACTCTAAACCTCTTTAACATTTACAGAGATTCAAAATGTCCAGCCATAGTCAAACATTGGCAGATACCAAGCACTGTTCCTCAAATACTTGTCAGGTGGAAGGACCCCCTAGACAATCAGTGGAAAGGACCTGATCCACTGTTAACAACTGGGAGGGGCTTTGCTTACATCTTCCCACAGGATTGTCTGAGACCCATTTGGATTCTGGCCAGAAATGTCAGATTTATCCCCGCCAACCAAAAAAGATGGCATGCCTGTCATTCATGGATGGAAAGAAGAGGAGAAAGAGGAGACGACAATCCCAGAACCCAAATGACATAACATGGAAGAAACTTGACCAACTCCTCACTTCTGCAAAATCCATGTGTCCCCCTCTGCACCCCTGTCTGCCATCCTTTCAGCTGCTTTGATAATAGTTCAAACCAACTCTGTGTCTGCCCAGCCCTCAAACAGGCCTCCGACCTGGATCCATGTCTGGCGATTCTTTGTTATAGAAACTTGGGAAGGAAGGAATCAGGTAATTGGAACCATTGACTGTCCTTTGCAAGGCTGCAGCAAGGCAATCACAATCACTGTGTTTCCCAATTCCACCACTACCTCTCAGGCACCCTTTATCTGCTTTGCCCATCTTAACAAATGACAGTGTTTGCAGGAAGCTGACACTTATGGCGGTTGCAGATTCTGGTCTTGCAGGTTGGAGAGTGTTCAAAGCCCAAGAAGCCTGTTTCAAATCCAAAATAACCAGTTTATTATTTTTTTCTTTTTTTCCCTTTTGTTTAAATAACCGGTTTAAAATTAATATACAGGAACCCTAGAGCGACTGCTGGAGAGCTGGGGCACAGGGAAAACTCTGCCCCCACAGCGACGCCTGGTACCCTGCGGCAGACATCCGTATCTCTGCCCCTACAGCAACGCCTGGTGCCCTGCGCAGACATCCGTATCTCTGCCCCCACAGCAACGCCTGGTGCCCTGCGCAGACATCCGTATCTCTGCCCCCACAGCAACGCCTGGTGCCCTGCGCAGACATCCGTATCTCTGCCCCCACAGCAACGCCTGGTGCCCTGCGCAGACATCCGTATCTCTGCCCCCACAGCAACGCCTGGTGCCCTGCGCAGACATCCGTATCTCTGCCCCCACAGCAACGCCTGGTGCCCTGCGCAGACATCCGTATCTCTGCCCCCACAGCAACGCCTGGTGCCCTGCGCAGACATCCGTATCTCTGCCCCCACAGCAACGCCTGGTGCCCTGCGCAGACATCCGTATCTCTGCCCCCACAGCAACGCCTGGTGCCCTGCGCAGACATCCGTATCTCTGCCCCCACAGCAACGCCTGGTGCCCTGCGCAGACATCCGTATCTCTGCCCCCACAGCAACGCCTGGTGCCCTGCGCAGACATCCGTATCTCTGCCCCCACAGCAACGCCTGGTGCCCTGCGCAGACATCCGTATCTCTGCCCCCACAGCAACGCCTGGTGCCCTGCGCAGACATCCGTATCTCTGCCCCCACAGCAACGCCTGGTGCCCTGCGCAGACATCCGTATCTCTGCCCCCACAGCAACGCCTGGTGCCCTGCGCAGACATCCGTATCTCTGCCCCTACAGCAACGCCTGGTGCCCTGCGCAGACATCCGTATCTCTGCCCCTACAGCAACGCCTGGTGCCCTGCGCAGACATCCGTATCTCTGCCCCTACAGCAATGCCTGGTACCCTGCGGCAGACATCCGTATCTCTCGCCAGCTTGTTCTAGCTCCTCATCCCATCCACACTCAATCCCACATTCTGTTACAGGAGTCCAAAATGGAAGAAAAGCTGTGGTCCACTGTAACATGGCCCCAGTACATTGAATATGCCAGAGATCCCCTCAATTACACCACCCATCCTAATGTCTCCCAACGTTTTTTCTGTGCATCCCTCACACGCCCTCTTTTCACTGCCATTCCTTCTAACACCTCCTTACAGGAATCTGCCCCCATGGAGACAGAGCTGGTGTTTCACGGCATTTCTCTCTTCGACGGACTCACTACACTTCCTATTTGTTTAGTGAGAGCTGCAGCAGCCCCAGACCCCAGGTGCCTCCGAAGTGTCCCTCTCGACAGGACCCTGTGTGTCAAATCCCCATTCTTTCTCTGGTGTGATGGCACCACATCCCTCTGTGCAAATGCTACTGGTTCTGGAATTTGTTTGCCCGTAATTATCGCTCTGTGGCTCTTCCTTAATGAGAAAGAGCTTAGATGCTGCAACCCGACCCGGACCATCAAAAAAGAGAGATATTCATCCCGCTTCTGGTCAGCCTAGGCATCATTTTCTCCACGGCAGCGATGGGAACTGCAGGCGGACCCTAGCGAGGGTTTACAGCAGGGAAGCAAACTTCCAAAACAAGCTTGATGAGGCAATAGCGTCGAAAATAAATAGCCTGGAATCGCTCCAGAGACAGATAACTTCTCTAGCCAAGGTGGAGATGCAGAACCGGTGAGCCCTGGACTTGCTAACTGCAGAAAACGGGAACCTGTGTGTTCCTGGGGGAGGAATGCTGTTTTTATTTAAATGAGTCTGGTATTGTGGAGAAAAACGTTAAAACTCTAAAAGACCTCAGGAAAAGGGGCTGGAGAGATGGCCTAGCAGTTAAGAGCACTGACCACTCTTACAGAGGACCCGGGTTCGATCCCCAGCACCCACATGGTGCCGAGAACCGTCTGAAACTCCACTTCCAGGAGAACTCCAGTTCCAGGGGAATCCGACACCATCTTCTGACCTCCGCGGCATTGCACGACACGGGTGCACAAACTTGCATGCAGACAGTACATTCATACACATACAGAAATAAATAAAATTAATAAAAAAAAATTTTTTAAAGACCTCAGGAAAGAACTCCTTGAAAGATACTCCCCACAAGTTTCTGTCCCATGGTTTTCCAACCCCCTGACTACCTGGTTACTTCCCTTACTGGGACCCATTTTCACCCTAGGAGTCCTCCTGACTATTGCACCCTGTGTCCTGTGGTTTTGTATCAAAAACCCAATCAATACACTCACTGAGGTCGCGGCCAAGACTGTTCTAGTCCAATACCAGGCCATCCCAGGGTACCCCCTAGAGGACTTTGACATTACTGCTCCATTTTAATTAAAAAACAAAGGATGGGTTGTGGGAATGGAACTTTGTGTGTGGCTTGTAGCAAGAACTTATAAGACCTGTTCCAGAAGATCTCTGGTTATCTGATATCTCTGTGGGCATTCAGAATGGCCTCTGTGAGTTATCCGTAGCAGGAAGATTTGGGATATTACAATGATTCTTGCTTTGCCCTATCTCTGCAAAGTTCCAGGCCCCTTCCCTTGAGGCATATTGAGCAAAATGTCACACCTCTAGTTACCTGTTGCACAAACCAGAGCTCTGCAGCCCCCAGATTAGAACCAAGGTGGGTCACCCCTCCCTTCTGCCTGCCCCCCACTTCCTTGCCCAGAGCACAGTAGCCTTCATATACAGACCTCAATGACAGAAAATAAGTGGGGTTACTATACTCCCGGCTCTCTGCATGTGAGTCTACTCATTTTTCCACGGGTGATCTCCTGAGGTTTCCCTCCCCCCTTCTTGTGGGAGTGAAGCCTAGAGACTGTTGTCCTGCAGGCAGGAGACAAGTCCTGGAGCTGAGCCAAGAAGGGAAGAACAGCGTGTGGAATGCAATCACATGTGACACAAAGACAGTGAACAATGACAAGCTGGGGCTCCACCAATGCTTCTTGGGCAGCCCGGCCCCAGATCTTGAAGGAGACCTGGCTGTCCACCCTGAGACCTTGGCTGTGTGCCTGCGAGGGACCAACCCCAGATGGGCTCCACTGGACAGTAACCTGCAGATAAGAGCAGACAGCAGAGCTAGGAGCCAGGGCAGATGGGGATAAAGAGCTTTCAAAGGCTTCTGGGAAAGGAAGAAAGAACCAGCCACGAGGAGAAAGAAGGCATCAGAGTTGACCATTGTCACCCCACATAAGGGCCTTGGCCACCTCCCAGCTCTGGTACCTCTGAGAAGCCAACCACCTTCCCTCTCAGCCTCGGCTCTGCTCTGACCTCAGAATAGTGGTCGGACCTCTCTGAACCTCTGTTTCTTCCTGTGTGGAGTGAGTTGCTATGGTGACAACACTGGGAACCACCTAGAGATCTTTCCACAGAGCCTGTCAAAGGCTGAGACTGTCCAAAGATATGAGGGAAATTCACATACAAACCCATCTGAGTGTCCCCCCTGGCAACACACACACGTGAATAAACATGCTACTGTTCTTGTGTGTTCATCTTGTTCATCAAACACTTAAGGAGCCTTTGAGACAGTGGTCACCACCACGGCCCTGATGTGAAGTAGGAAGATCAGAAGCTCAGAGTCAGCCTCTGCTACACACACAGCAAGGTAAAGGCCAGGCTGGGCTATGAGAGACCCTTCCTCAAAAAGTAAAGGAGGGGTGGGCGTGGTGGAGTTTGCCTTTAATCCCAGATGGAGGCCAGGTGGGGTGGTGACAGCACTTCCCATACAAGAACTAAGACTCCAGTTCAGATCCCCAGAACCCAGGTAAGGAACCGGCCTTTGGGGTGAACTGTAACCCCAGCTCTTGGAAGGTAGGAGGATCCTGGGGTGCGTCTATATGCATGTTGTTTCCTTTCTCATGGTAGAAGGTCCAGGTGGGTGTCACGGTCTACAAAAGAGCTTGGTGTGTGCTTCTGTGTGGACAAAGCACCTCAAAAGATCTGTGACTCACCAGGTACACAGGTATCTATTCAACTGGAAAATAATCTTCCTTCCTATCTATTATTTGTATATGTATAACTGGATCTCACTCAGCCTAGGCTGCCTCTAACTCCTAACTCTCCTTGAGTACTAGGATCACAGGGGTGGGACACATACCTGCTGCATGTGCTGCTGGGGATGACAGCTAAGCACTGTAACAACTGACCTACAAGCACTCTACCAACTGAGTAACACCTTCTCGGTGTATATTCTTTTCTATTTTTACTTTTTATTTTATTTTTTTGAGACAGGGTCTCATCTCATTATGTAGCCCTGCCAGGCCTGGAATTTGGCATGTAGACCAAGCTGGCCTGGAACTCACACAGTTACATCTGTCTCTGCCTCCAGAGAGCTGGTATTACAGTTGTCCAACAGATTCTAGAGACGGATTACCTTCCTGTAGACATTTCTAAACTTTCTGCTGGGAGAGTGGAGCTCACTTCCACCTGGGCCTGGCCTAGGTGGTTGTCTAAAATGGCCTTGAGCCTGTGCACAGACATTAGCTACGACCTGGGGGTACCATGTGAGGCCTCTAGTCCCCATAAAGGTATTTCTTCATGGCCAAGGGGACCTCAGACCCATCAGGCCCCTCAGGGTCCGGGTCCACTTAGGCCCAGCCCTTGTCCTGCCAGGCCTTACCCCATCCCAGCTGCCCCCCTCTTCCTCCCACCCCCCTCGGTCCCCCCACGCCATGGAGTCAGCCCACCGCATCCAGGCATTCAGCATGAACGTCGCCCTAGGCCTGGCTTTCTGGAAGCCTCCTTTCCGGCGCTCTCCGCCCTTTGCTCACACCACCCCCGCAGCCGAGCCTCCGGTTTGCGTCAGAGTTCAGACCCAAGTCCTCCTCCCACCCGCCACGCATGTGAGGCCGGTTGGGAGGACGGGGTGCTCTGGATGCAAGGGGCCAAGGAAGGGTCCAGCCTGGGCTATGCAGCCAGTAGATCCTCCCTTTCAGTCAGCACGGCGGATGCCCCAGGCCGCGGTGAGCTGGGCTGCTCCCGCCTCTGTTCTCGGCGGGCTTGTGTTCCCTTAAGAACACCCGTGTCGACACACCAACAGGCGCGGGCGGGCGGGGCCGGGTTTGTGAATGGAGCGGCGGGGGTGGGGCGGGAGGGAGGCGAGGGGCGGGGCCGCGGAGGGGCGGGGCCCCGGGGAGGGGCGCGCAGCCGCCGAGTTCAGACACAGGTTTGCCGCCCAAGGTCTCCCGCCGCGCCAGGTCTCCGGTGTCCCGGATCCTTCTGCAGGGGCGCGCATCAGTGGGGCGAGGGGACCCCGAAACCGCAGGGCGTAGGGTCACGGCCCGCGTCGCCTCCCCTCCTCCGCCGTGGAGCGTGGGCCTGGGCGTGGGCCTCGGTGCAGATGGCGTTTCAGCCCCAAAATAGCTGCCCCCCCACGTCTCCTGCCCTCCCTCCAACTCGAAGGGGGGGACGCGGGGGCTGAGACCCACGGGGCCGCGTGGTCCGGGGACACCCGGGTGGGTGCCGGACGGGGTCCCCGGCTGCGTCCCGTCCTCCTCACGCGCTAAAGGCCAGGCCCGGCTCATGGTCCCACAGCCCGTCTTGAGGAACCGGAACGCCCGCGCCCACGGCCCGGCACCGCATCCCCAGGGCGCAGACACCACGGAATCGGGACTGGAGACCCCCGTGCGCGCGAGCCGTGCACCCATCCCAGCACCCGGGGGTTCGCGTAGCCATCGGTCCACACCCGCACCCCAGCATGGACTGTCTCTGCACCGATCCCTGGTCCCCACGCGTGTGCACACGTCTCTCCGTTCTGCAGCCACCAAGACCCCCCAGATCCGATCCACGCGTGCTCAAACCACCCCAGGCGTCCCGGAGCCAACGTATCCCCGCGCGTGCCCCGCATCTACGCGGCTCCTACCTCCCACGCACAGGAGAGACATGGCTCCGGCGGCCGCGGGCGGCGCAGCGCGGGGCTCAGCTCACTGCCCGGCCCGGCGGCCGCCAGCCATGGCGCTTCAGCACCGGGGCGCGGACAGCGCCTGACGCGGGTGACGCTGCGGAGGGCGGAGCAGGGACGCGTGACGGGCGGGAGGGCAGCGCGCCTTAAAGAGCCCGGCGCCCGGAGCTCACCCCCGCCCCCGCCCCCGGCCCCGCCTCTCTGTCCAGGTGTCCACCTTTCTCCTTCCGGCTCTCCAGGCCTGTGCGCCTTTCCCTGCGCTCAGCCGGGGAAACAGAAACCTGTTCATCCATCAACGCCAGTGTCCAACGTCCTCCAGGAAGACTTCCCAAATTTCCCTGCACTGGCTCTTCTTTCTTTTCCTTTTTTTTATTTTATTTTTTTAAATTTTATTTATTTTTTATATGAATGTACTGTCTGCATGCAGGTTTGTGTGCACCCCTGTCGTGCAATGCCGCGGAGGTCAGAAGAGGGCGTCAGATTCCCCTGGACCTGGAGTTAAAGATGGTTCTCTGCCATGTGGGTGCTGGGAATCGAACCCGGGTCCTCTGCAAGAGCAGTCAGCGCTCTTAACCGCTAGGCAATCTCTCCAGCCCCCCTTTTTTTATTTTAAATTCTAGTGCTACGCTGGGCATGGTGGCACACACGTTTAATCCCAGCACTGGGGAGGCAGAGGCAGGCAGATCTCTGTGAGTTCAAAGCCAGCCTAGTCTACATAGTGAGTTCCAGGACAGCTGGGGCTACAGGGAGAGCTTGTCTCAAAATAGACAAAAATAATAGTAATAATTTTAAATTGTGATTACATATTTATTTCTATGGAGGTAGTGCATGCATGAACCACAGTGCCTCTGCGCGGGTCAGAGAACAACATGTGGTTGTTGATTCCTCCTAACATCATGTGGGTTCCACGGATCGAAGTCAGGTCACCAGGTTTGGCTGAAAGCCCTCTATCCACTGAGCCATGTCATAAACCCCTTGTTTAGGTTTTTTGAGAAAAGACCTCCCTGACCTGGCCTTCTCTGTGTTGACCAGGCTGGCCTCGAACACATAGGAGATCCTATGTGTGGCTGTGCGCCTGGAGACCAGAGGACAACTTTGGGTGGTGTTGCTCAGGCGCACTTCACCATTTTTGGTGTGTGTGGTAGGAAGGGTGTGGGGGTAGGGTCCCGAGCTGAGCCTAGAACTCACTGATTCTGCTGGGCTGGCAGCTCCAGGCCGGGGAGCCTCCTGTGTCCATGGGCTTCCAGGCGATAGGATTGCAAGGTTGCAGCACCATGGACAGCATTTTATGTGGTTTCCAGAGACAGACCTCTCACATCCTCAGGCTTGAGTGGCTTGAGTCTGCATGGCGCATGGAGATGGCGACTGCACAGCTACAACCCTCTGCCTTCCCCTCTGTCCCCAGCCAGGTTCTCTTCTTTTTTTTTTTTTTTTTTTTTT
>VZQC01002755.1:3764912-3864416 GCA_009823505.1 Rhizomys pruinosus
TTTTTTGGTCTTTTTGAGACAGGGTCTCCCTGTAGCCCCAGCTGTCCTGTAACTCACTCTGTAGACCAGGCTGGCTTTGAACTCACAAAGATCCGCCTGCCTCTGCCTCCCAAGTGCTAGGATTAAAGGCGTGCGCCACCAGGCCCGGCCTAGGCAGTCTTCTATACTGAGTTATAGCCCTTCTTAGTCTCGTCCTGTCAACCCTGTGCCCCATTCTGTCCAGCATTACTGCTGTCCTCTTTCCTCAGGTCAGTCTGTCCCCTCCCTGCTGGCAGCCTTGAGAGACACAGCCAGTTCTGCATGGTGATACAGGGAAAGGAATGCAGCCTGGTATACCAGTTTAAAGAGCAAGATATCTGAGAAGAGAACTTGACCTGCTTAGGACAACTGTCTCCACTTCACAAACCACACGCAGTTCCCCCCACCCCAGCCCTCCTACACAGAGCATTCCAAGGGGTATCACAGCTACAACGGCAATAGACAGGAAAATTGAGGTTCAGAGCTCAGGTTATAAGTAGGTCTAGCACCCTGAGGATGACAGGATGGAGGCCGGCTTCTTCCCTCCATGCTGTGCAGGTAGATCCCAGGAATTGAACTCTGATCTTCTGGCTTGGCTGCAAGCTCCTTTACCTGCTGAACCAGCTAGGCAGCCCCCAGGACACAGTCATTCATAGGAAGAGGGGTGTTGAGCTGGAGGGATAGCACAGCCATTAAAGGCTGAGGCTAAGAACCGCAAAAAAAGGAAGAGAGGGGTGTTATAATAGGAAGAGGGGGGGTTCATGGGATGCACAACACACACCAGGAGTGGGTGTGGTGTCTCAGAGACACCCCTCTTAGTTTTATACGTTAATGGCTCTCAAGTTCTACCTTTGACGTTCTTAAATTCCCTTCCTGACTTCCCCCAAAACTTTTTAAATATATTATGTGTATGAGTGTATTGCTTGCATGTAAGTAGGTGCCCCTATGCTGTGGTCTGGGGAGCTGGAGTTATGGAAGGTTGTTAGCTGCCACGTGGGTGGAGGACTCGAACCCGGATCCTCTGCACTTCACCCCTGAGCCATCTCTCTAGCCCCTACCGTGGTTTTTCAGTTTTTCAGAACATCCATTACAAGGTTCCCCGGAACCAACCGTGGTGTGCAAATTGGTGCACGAGAGACATGTGTCCCTGCAGGAGGTGACACGAGTGTCCGTGGACGGCCCAGGCTACAGGGCGTTTGCAGGGTCAGCCTCGGGCTTCGAGAACCTTCCGGGCCTCCCGCCCCGCCCCACAGGGCCCTGACTTTCGGTAAACGCTGCTCAGGAAGCGGAGGGGCCGCACAGGAAGGAGCCGGGGACTTTCCTGCCGCAGGTCCGCTCCGCCCGCCTCCCTGGGCGCGGGCCCGCAGGTAAGAGCCAGGGTCGCGGGGCACCGGGCGAGCAGGGCGGGCAGCAGGGGGCTGGGGCCGAGCGCGCGGGAGCCGCGTGCCGGGTAGACCACGCAGGGCCCACACGGCGGGCCAGGCCGGGAGCGCGCATGCGCACGCGTCCCCCCGCCTCCACCGCTGCGTCGGAGGCGCGGACCCAGGGAAGCGCGCAGGAGCCTCCAGGACGCCGTCCTTCTCCAGTGTTTTTATTTACTTTAGTGTTCAAATTGCCTTTCTCCCATTTTATTTTATCTGTGGAGCCAGATAATCCCGCTAACAGCCCAGTGTGGTGTGGAATTTATCGTGTAGCCTCCAGAATGGTTTATTGCTATTATTACTGGGTGTTCTCTCTTTATATCATGTTATAGCATTTTGAGTGACTGCGTGTGCCCAGAGGAGAACTTCGTGGAATCAGTTCCTGCCTCTGGTTGTCAGGTTTATTTTTTGAGATAGGATCTCATGGAGCGTAGGCTGGCCTTGAATTTCTCATGTGGTGGTATGCACCACCACACTCTGAGAATTTAGTTTCTATTTATTCATTTATTTTTCTTTTTGAGACGGACTCTCCCTGTAGCCTCAGTTGTCCTGGAACTCAGTCTGTAGACCAGGCTGGCCTTGAACTCATGGAGATCTGCCTGCCTCTGCCTCCCGAGTGCTGGGATTAAAGGCGTGCGCCACCATGCCCGGCTTGGTTTTATGTATTTTTATATTTTATTTTTATTTTGTGCGTAGGGGTGTATTAGCTGCAAGTATGTCAGTGCCCCTGTGTCCTGCAATGCCCATGGAGGTCAGAAGAGGGCATCAGATCCTCTGGAACTGGAATTACAGACGGTTGTGAGCCGCCATGAGAACCCAGGTCCTCTGCAGGAGCAGCCAGTGCTCTTAACCACTGAGCCATCTCTCCAGCATTGATGGTTTAGTTTTTAAACTTTATTTTTGTTTTGCTTTGTTTTGGTTAGTTGAAACAGGGTCTTGTGTAGCTCAGACTTGGGCTTCCACCTCCAGATGGTAAAAACCTACTTGTTTTTGTTGCCGTATTTACTGTGTGAATGTGTGGGTGTGTCCAGAGTCACAGCATAGTGTGGATGTCAGAGCCCAGTTCTGGGGTCGGTTCTCCCCTTTCATTCTTCCATGGCCTGGGGGAACTGAACTCAGGTTGACAGGCTCCTCCACGAAGCTCCTTTACCCACTAAGCTGTCTCACCAGCCCTGGGGTTGTAGAGCTGAGCTTCCTCTGCTAGGGTCTGGCTAGGAAGGGGATTGATTGGCGATGTCTGTCCTGGGCGCAGAAAAGTAAAAAGCATTGGAGTTGATAAAGATCCAGGTGCTGACCCCTGAGTCCCCAGCCTGGCCCTCCTCTGGGGGCTTGGGGCTCCTCTTCCTGTTCACACCCAGCTCCCTCCTGCCTCTCCAGAGTACATGGCGCCCCCAAGTGAGGACACACCCCTGATCCCCCAACGCTCCTGCAGCCTCTCCTCGTCGGAGGCCGGCGCCCTGCACGTGCTTCTCCCGCCCCGGGGCCCTGGGCCTCCCCAGCGACTGTCCTTCTCCTTTGGGGATCACCTGGCCGAGGATCTGTGCGTGCAGGCTGCCAAGGCCTGTGGTGAGTGGGTCCTTGCGGGGTGGGCCAGACGCTGTGTGGCAGGAGCTATCAGCACTGGTGCTGGGCTCTTGAGAGATGAGATTGCTGAGGGAGGGTCCCAGGCTCAGCCTGAGCTGACGGGCCCATCTCTTCAGGCATTCTGCCGGTATACCACTCCCTGTTTGCTCTGGCTACCGAGGACCTGTCTTGCTGGTTCCCCCCAAGCCACATCTTCTCCGTGGAGGATGTGGACACCCAAGTCTTGGTCTACAGGCTCCGGTAGGAAGTGACCCCTCCATCCACATTCACATGGCGCTGTTGAAACCAGAAAGGGTGTGCTATCAGCCCTGGGTCACACAGCACATCAGTGGCCCACCCTGTGAAGCCAGGGCACAGTCTGCACCACATCCTGAGCCCCCTTCACTTCTACAGCTTTTACTTCCCTGACTGGTTTGGGCTGGAGACCTGTCACCGATTTGCACTGCGCAAAGATCTCGCGGGAGCCGTCCTGGATGTGCGTGTTTTAGAACACCTATTTGCGCAGGTTGGCCATCTTGGGTGGGGAAGACCAGGGCAGCATCCGGGCTCCAGCTTGGGGGGGACCTTGGCTAACTGCCTCCCCGTGGCTGCCCCTTAGCACCGCAGTGACCTGGTGAGTGGCCGCCTCCCGGTGGGCCTCAGCCTCAAGGAGCAGGGCGAGTGCCTGGGTCTGGCCGTGCTGGACCTGGCCCGGATGGCGTGTGAGCAGGCCCAGCGGCCCGGCGAGCTGCTGAGGACCGTCAGGTGAGGGTCCAGGCCTGGGAAAGGACCAGATAGCAGGGAGGGGCGCCCCTGCGGCCCAGCCCAGCCTGCCGGTCCTCACTAGAGACCGGTGTCCTGCAGATCTGGGGCCCTGGCCTGTCCTGACCAAACGCCTTGGCGTCCCTCAGAGCTCATTTCCCACTCGTACTCCTGCTCCCCCCAACCCCCGCCTTCCCCTTCTGGAAGGTGGGCCGGTGAGTTCTCGGGGCCCTCTCACCCTGAGGGTCTTGCGTCCCCCGCTCGCAGCTACAAGACCTGCCTGCCGCCCAGCCTGCGCGACCTCCTCCAGGGCCTGAGCTTCGTGACGCGCAGGCGCATCCGCAGGACCGTGCGCCGAGCGCTGCGCCGCGTGGCAGCTTGCCAGGCCGACCGGCACGCGCTCATGGCCAAGTACATCATGGACCTGGAGCGGCTGCACCCGGCGGCCGCTGCCGAGACCTTCCGCGTGGGGCTCCCGGGGGCGGCCGGCGGCCAGGGCGCACAGGGGCTGCTGCGCGTGGAGGGAGGCAGCGGCGTCGCCTGGAGTCCGGGAGACCCGCAGGTGCGCGGTGGGCAGGGCTGCTGGAGGGGAGGAGAGCGAGGGCCAGAGGGAAGGGCATGGAAGATGGGCGGGCCTTCAACGTGGGCGGGGCCTCCGGGACAGGGGCGGGGGCTCCGAAGTGGGGATGCACAGGAGAGCAGGGGCTTCAGGATGGGGCGGGGTTTCCAGGACGGGGGGTTTCTCCTGGGTGGGCTGTGGGGGCGGGGTCTCCAGGACGGGGCGGGGTCAGGGTGAGGCCTTGGGGCTGAGCGGCCAGGGACAGTACCAAGAGTGGGGAGGTGGAGGAAGTGGGGGTGTGGAGTGAGCCGGGGCGACCTGGGGAGGGCGAGGCGGGGCAGGGCTGGACGTCGCCTGTTCTTAGCTTTTCCAGCCCTTCTGTGACTTTCCGGAAATCGTGGACGTCAGCATCACGCAGGCCCCGCGGGTGGGTCCGGCGGCAGAGGTCCGGCTGGTCACTGTCACCAGGACGGACGGCCACATCCTGGTGGGTCCCAGGCAGGTCCCGGGCAGACCCCTGGGCAGCGTAGTGGCTGCGGCATGCTGACATCTCCCCACCCGCCCGCCCGCAGGAAGTCGAGTTCCCGGGGCTGCCCCACGCTCTGTCCTTCGTGGCTCTGTTGGATGGCTACTTCCGCCTGACCTGTGACCCCAGCCACTTCTTCCACCGGGAGGTGGCGCCGCCCCGGCTGCTGGAGGAAGTGGCCGAGTTGTGCCATGGCCCCATCACGTGAGCATCACAGTGGGGTGGCCCCGTGGTACCTTGGGGTCCGGGGCAATGTCTGGTAGCACCTGGGGCTCTGCAGCAGACTGCTAGCGACTGACTCAGTTTCCCTCCGCATAGGCTGGACTTTGCTGTCCACAAGCTCAAGGCGGCTGGCTCCCTCCCAGGCCTCTACGTTCTCCGACGCAGCCCTCAGGACTACGACAGTTTTCTCCTCACCGCCTGTGTCCAGGTTGGTTGGTCCGTGGTGGCCAAGAAGGGCTTCCCGGGAAGGAGATGGCTTCAGCTGGGACAGAATCGGGACATGTCAGTTGCTCCTAGAAGAGCTCAGGCATATGACAGGCCAGGGCAGGAGGATCACAGGACCCAGGCCAGCCTGGGCTACACAGAGAAAATCTGTATTTAAGAGGATGGGGTGGTCAGTAGTTAAAAGGCATTTGAGTCACTCACACAGGAGAGAGCAGACTCACACTAGTTCACTTCTGACTTCATGCCTGAGCAGTGGCACACACAAACATATGAATAAACAAATGTAACTTTAAAAGTTAAAGAAAAATTGTGCAGGGAACGAATTCCCAGCGCCTGCAGCAGCACGTGCAGAGGTTTGGAGACAGGACTGACACGCAGTCTTCAGAGAAGCCTGGACTAGAGGGAGGCTCTGTGCTTTCCTCCGTGGCTCGGGTTCACTCTCCCTTTGCAGACTCCACTTGGCCCCGATTACAAGGGCTGCCTCATCCGACGGGAGCCCACGGGGACCTTCTCCCTGGTCGGCCTCAGCCGGCCGCACAGCAGCCTTAGGGAGCTGCTGGCAGCCTGCAGGCACTCTGGAATACACGTAGATGGTGCTGCCTTGACGCTCATGTCCTGCTGCCCCCCCAGACCCAAAGGTGAGTCTTCCTTTGTGACTCCTTCCCCAGGATCCACAGAATGAGGGGTTTTGGTGAGAAAATGTGATTTATTTATTAGCTCATCAGGTATGGCTTGATCCAGCAAGCGCTGGAGTTGATTGAAGTCAGTAGTATTGGTTTGTCCCGTCTATCTCTGTGGGTGAAGTTTTCTCAGACAGCCCTCCAGCTTCAATGGTCCCCCCAATGGCACAGAGCTCAGCTTTTCACAGAGCTGTTGGTACCCCTTATACCACAAACTTGAGACTCTTCTTTCACCCTGGAATCCACATATCAAGGAATTTCTAGGGGTTCCATGAGCCGAGATTGGGGTGTCAGTAGCTCGTGGGGACCCTTCCCCTCTGACCACTGCTTTCCTGACTCTGCCCCCTAGAAAAGTCCAATTTGGTTGTGATCCGGAGGGGCTGCAGCCCAGCCCCCACGTCCCCTGGCGGGGCCCCAGCCTACTGCAAGCTGACACAGCTGACCTTCCACAAGATCCCCCTGGACAGCCTGGAGTGGGTGAGGGTCCCCACAAGGCAGGCAGCACACAGCGGGCTGAGTGGTCCTCCTGCTGCCCCCTGGGCTACCCACCAACTCTTGTCTGCTGTCTCCTCCCCACAGCAGGAGAACTTGGGCCATGGCTCCTTTACCAAGATCTATCGTGGCCAGCGTCGTGAGGTGGTGGACGGCGAGGCTCACAACTCTGAAGTCCTCCTGAAAGTGATGGATGCCAGGCACCGAAACTGCATGGAGGTACCTGTCCTGTCCTCCCAGCTCTCAGGGGAGGCTGAGGCAGGAGGATTGCCCAGAAGATCAAGGCCAGCCTGGGAGACATGGTGGGACTCCATCTCAAACAGTCATGAAATGTAGCCATCCTGACTCAGCCTCACTGTAAACAGAAAACCCCCCAAAACCAACAGCTACAGAAGCTGCCGTGCAAAGGTCCTGAGGCTGAAATGTGTCTGCAAAAGAGAGAGGAGAGGAGCAATTGGAGGGGGAGGGAGACAGGTGCGGACACAGTATCCTGTAGGGGCATGATCATTGGTGAGAAGTCAACTCTCCCCAGCAAGGTGTGAGAGACCAGAGGTGGCTTCTAGCAGAACTTCCAGCCCCACCTGAAAGCCATCTGTATTAGTGACACACTCTGGGGCCAGCTGGGGCCACTGGTGTCCACTGATGTAGGAAGGGTCCGTGCCTCTCCCCTAGTCCTTTCTGGAAGCTGCCAGTTTGATGAGTCAAGTGTCCTATCCGCACCTGGTGCTGCTGCACGGTGTCTGCATGGCCGGAGACAGTGAGCCTCCCCCACCCCTAATGGCACCCCCTCCAACCTGCGCCTGGCTCTTCCTGGCATCCCACAGCAGCTTATGCTTGCCAGCTAGACGCTCTGCTGCTGCATTCACAGGGTGTGGGGGGAGGACGCTCTGCTGCTGCATCTACAGGGTGTGGGGGGAGGATGCTCTGCTGCTGCATCCACAGGGAGTGGGGGGGGAGGACGCTCTGCTGCTGCATCCACAGGGTGTGGGGGGAGGACGCTCTGCTGCTGCATTCACAGGGTGGGGGTCGAGGACGCTCTGCTGCTGCATTCACCGGGTGTGGGGACCAGGTTTGCTCAGCACCACCCCTTCCCCTCTGCCTGCCCTTGCTGACCCCCCCAGGCACCATGGTCCAGGAATTTGTGCACCTGGGAGCAATTGACATGTACCTGCGCAAACGAGGCCGCCAGGTTCCCGCCAGCTGGAAGCTGCAGGTGACCAAGCAGCTGGCCTACGCCCTCAACTACTTGGTGAGTGCCGTCGTAGTGGGAGAAAGAGCGTGCCCTCCGTGGCGTGGCGTGGTTAGGAGTTTGTTCAGGACACCAATAGGGTTTGACAGAGGAAGAGGTGTTTGGGAGAGCAGTTATTTATTCAGTCATCAACCCCCCCTGGTACCTCCCTGTGTTCCAGGAGGACAAAGGCTTCCCGCATGGCAACGTGTCTGCCCGGAAGGTGCTCCTGGCACGAGAGGGGGCTGATGGGAGCCCACCCTTCATCAAGCTGAGTGACCCCGGTGTCAGCCCCACTGTGCTGAGCCTCGAAAGTAAGTGCAGACAAGCCTTACCTCGAGGCTGTGCCCCTTGTGTCCCAGGCTCAGGTGCAGAACAAGAAGGGTACCTCTGTTTTGGATGACTGCTCACTCCTGCCTCATTCAGTGCTCACAGACAGGATCCCCTGGGTGGCCCCCGAGTGTCTTCAGGAGCCTCAGACGCTCGGCTTGGAGGCTGACAAGTGGGGCTTTGGAGCTACAGTGTGGGAGTTGTTCAGTGGGGTGCCCATGCCCCTTGCCGCCCTGGAGCCTGACAAGGTCAGAGTCTGCTGGGGCCCCAGGCTGGTGGGTTGGGAGGCTGGGGGAAGGCCTCCCACAGGCCCCCTGGTGACCAGCCTGCCCTTCATGCCTCAGAAACTAAAGTTCTATGAGGACCGCCAGCAGCTGCCACCCCCTAACTGGACGGAGCTGGCTCAGCTCATCCAGCAGTGCATGGTGTACGACCCTGGCCTGCGGCCCTCCTTCCGCGCCATCCTGAGAGATCTCAACAGCCTTATTACCTCAGGTGCCAGACGGCCAGGACGGTGGTGGGTGCTACGGAGAGGGAGCAGACACCTGCAGTTGTGTCCTGGGGAGCTTGGGACTGCAGCAGTCTGCAGGAGCCGAGACAGCTGCTGTGACAAACAGGCCCCTTGCCTTGAGACTGAACATTCAGTAAGATTTTGCCTTTCAGGTACTAGCCTCCAGCCTCCCAGGCACTAGGATTTTTTTCCCTTTAATTTTTCCATTTTGGTCAGCACTCACTGCTACCAGGCCCCCAGCCTCCCCGTAGCTGCTCTGCTCGCCCAGTGTCTACACAAGGAGGGAACCTTTGCCCAGGGGGATCTTTCCCACTGCTCACAAGGTGCCCGTGGGCTTTGCACAGAGAGGGCAGGCATCCAGGTGGAGGTCACACAGCAAACTTGTTTTGGAGAAACTGAGCAATACACCCGGCTTACTGATGTGTGTGGGCTCCTAGATTATGAGCTTCTCTCAGACCTGGCACCTGGCACCATGGCACCCCGAGAAGGGCTGTGGAGTGGCACCCAGCTCTATGCCTGCCAGGACCCCACCATCTTTGAGGAAAGACACCTTAAGTACATCTCACAGCTGGGCAAGGTGAGTGGGAAGGCTAGGTGGGCAGAGCCACGCGCGAGGCCTGAGGTGTCCCAGCCTCGCCCTCCACCCACAGGGCAACTTCGGGAGCGTGGAGCTGTGTCGCTACGACCCCCTGGGGGACAACACCGGCGCCCTGGTGGCCGTGAAGCAGCTGCAGCACAGCGGACCAGAGCAGCAGAGGGACTTCCAGCGGGAGATCCAGATTCTCAAGGCGCTGCACAACGACTTCATCGTCAAGTACCGAGGCGTCAGCTACGGGCCCGGGCGGCAGAGCCTGCGGCTGGTGATGGAGTACCTGCCCAGCGGCTGTCTGCGGGACTTCCTGCAGCGCCACCGCGCGCGCCTGCACGCCGGCTGCCTCCTGCGCTTCGCCTGGCAGATCTGCAAGGTGCTGCTGGGGCGGGGGCGGGGGCGGGGCCAGGGGGTAGGTGGAGGAGCGGGGGCAGGGCTCACAGGCCTCCCCGCAGGGCATGGAATACCTGGGCGCGTGCCGCTGCGTGCACCGCGACCTGGCCGCTCGCAACATCCTGGTGGAGAGCGAGACGCACGTCAAGATCGCGGACTTCGGCCTCGCCAAGCTGTTGCCGCTGGGGAAGGACTACTACGTGGTCCGCGAGCCCGGCCAGAGCCCCATCTTCTGGTGCGAAACTCCGCCCACCCACGCGTGGCCCCGCCCTTCGACATGTCTCGCCCACACTGGCTCCTCCCTCAGCTGAAGCTGTTCTGCCCCATAGAAGCCACTGCACACCGTGACCGCGCGCAACAGACGCAGGCCACGTTCTGCCCTGCAGCTCTGCCCACTGCATCTCCACAGTGTCTCTGTCCCCTTTAGCGACGCCTTCTCCAAGCTCTGGCCCCTCCCCCTCCTGCCGCCGCCACGTGCTGTACCCAGGCCCCGCCCCTCTCTGCTCTGGTCTCCTTCCCCCAATGCGTTCTCACCCGCCTGGCTCCCCTCCAGCCTTAGCCTCTCCTCACCTTCGGGCTGCTCCTGCTCAGTCCCTGCCCTAGCTGTATCCCGCCCATCACAGACCACCGGCCCCGCCCCTCCTACACATCCCCTAGGAGTCTGTCCACATTTTACTCCGCCCTCTCCTATCTCTGGCTCCTCTCCCTCAAGCAACTTCCGCCCTGCTCAACAGGCCCTCGGTTCCAACCACCCGTCACCCAATGCTGGCTCCCTCTTTTCTCTACCCCCGCTTCCAGTAACACCTGCCCGTATGGCCACGCCCCTCCGGGCCGCCTAGCCCAGCCTTTGGGCAAGAAGTGCTGCTGAGCAAATGAGCTAGAGTTCACCTTAGCCGCGCCCGCTAGCCTCGCTCGGCTCCGCCTAACCCTAACCCCTGCCCTACCCCTCCAGGTACGCCCCCGAGTCCCTGGCAGACAACGTCTTCTCCCGCCAGTCGGACGTGTGGAGTTTCGGTGTCCTGTTGTATGAACTCTTCACTTACAGTGACAAGAGCTGCAGTCCCTCCGCTGTGAGTTGCCAGCCCCGCCCTCCCGCTCCCTCCAGCCCCGCCCTCCCGCTCCCTCTGGCCACGCCCTCCCGCTCCCTCCAGCCCCGCCCTCCCGCTCCCTCCAGCCCCGCCCTCCCGCTCCCTCTGGCCACGCCCTCCCGCTCCCTCCGGCCACGCCCTCCCGCTCCCTCCGGCCACGCCCTCCGGCTCCCTCCAGCCCCGCCCTCCCACGCCCTCCGGCTCTCTCCCACGCCCTCCGGCTCCCTCCAGCCACGCCCTCTCGCTCCCGCCAGCCTCGCCCGGCCCCGCCCCCTCCCTCTGGCCCCGCCCCACTAGCTCTCTCCTGCAGGAGTTCCTGCGCATGATGGGCCCTGAGCGCGAAGGGGCTGCGCTCTGCCGCCTGCTGGAGCTACTGGCGGAGGGCCGCCGCCTGCCGGCGCCTCCGGCCTGCCCCGCTGAGGTGAGCGCGGCGGACGGGTTTTCTAGGGTTCCGCTCTGGATTGAGGTCCTGGCTCTGAGTTGGCCGCCTGCTCCCTGTATGGCTAATGACAGACCCTTGGCAGAGCTTCACTTAGCCTGTTTCCAGAAAGGGAACAGCACCCTGTACAGCATGAGGGCCGCTCAGGCGCGGACCCACATACAGCTGGCGCTTCATAACGTGGTCCTTTTGAGACAAGGTCTCTTGCTGTATACCTTAGGCTGGCTTCAGCCTGCAGATTAACTGGGATGACAGACACATTCCACCACAAAACAGTTTGTTGTTGTTATTTTGGGGTCCTTTTTGAAATACAGTCTCCCTGTAGCCCCAATAGACCAGAAAGTCGCCATGTAGACCAGGCTGGCCGTCTATTCACGGAGATCCTCCTGCCTCTGCCTCCGGAGTGCTGGGATTAAAGGCTTGTGCCACCACACCTGCCAACAGTGATTTTTTTTAAATGATTTTTTTTATGTGTTTGAGTGTTTTGCCTTGTACATAAGTTCACCCATTCTTCCAGAGCCGACAGAGGCCAAAAAAGTCCCCTGGATTTGGAGGTTGTTAAGCTGCCATGTGGGTGTTGGGAACTGGGTTCAGGTCATCTACGGGAACAGCCAGGCTCAACAGAGCCATCTCTTCACCCCAACATCCATAATCTTAAACTTATTTTGTGCTGGGAACTGAAGCTAAGGCACCACCCACGCGTGCCAACCACTCTTCAACTGAGGACTCGGGCGCCCACTCAGGGCGAAGTTGGGAAGTGTTCCCTGTGGGAGACTGCCAGCGAAAGCCCTGGGCCAGGATTTAATTTGGTGCAGATGTGGGGCCATGTGTGACGGCGTGTCATCAGCAGGCTGAGGCAGGTTTACCACAAGTTTGAAGCCAGTCAATGCAACCGAGCAGGGCCGCATCTCAAGAAAGGGAAAAAGAAGGGTGCAGGGACAACTGGTGGACGGCGGCCCAGCAGCAGACTCTTAGAGAGGCGTAGAGAGCGAGCGGCATCTCACTGATCCAGGCCCCTCAGACTGCTCAGCTGTCCATCCTTGTCTCTCCAACCCTCAGGTTCACGAGCTCATGAAGTTGTGCTGGGCTCCCAGCCCTGAGGACAGGCCGGCCTTCAGCACCCTGGGCCCACAGCTGGATGCCCTGTGGCACGAGAGCCTCGGGTAGCCACCAGGAAGCGTGCAAGTGACCTCATGCCCACACACACAAAACACACATGCACACACAGACACTCACACCTCACTTTCTGTGGCCTGCGCAGCGCCTGCCCCGTCTGACCCTCAGAAGCTTCCCAAAACTCCCTCACCAGGCCACGGTGCCACTCAGCACAGCAGCCATAGGCCTGTTCAGCTCCTGAGGTTTGAGGCAGATAGCAGAGCCCTGCCCCCAAATCTCAGCCCCTCCAAGTCCCATGCTGTCCTCCCTAACCAGGGACACTACAGTCACAGCCTCTTTGAAGACACCACCTTGCTCACCCTCCTCACCAGATGGACAGGCTTGACTGACAATTATTTTCTTCTGAAAAACTCCTACGCCCTGCCCCTGCGGGTCTCCCTGCCTGTCGTCCTACACCGACTGCTGACCGCAGGTCTGGGACCGCAGCTGTGCCCTGCCCTTCCCTACCCCACAGGTTTGGTTTGCCTGGGTGCGGCTCAGCCTCTCTGTGGTTGACACAGGTTGGGTTCTGGTAGTATTTGTAGAATGATTAAAGGAGTTCTGTGAAAAGCAGGCTTCATGGCTGGATGTGCTGTGGGAAGCATGGTTGAGGAATGTGTTTTAGCCTTGGAGGGGTGCAGACTAGGGGTGGAGGGACTGCGGGAGAGGCCTTGGCCATATGGCAAGGCCACCCCACTCCCTGCAGCCCAGCTGCGTCCTTGGCTCATCATGAGAGCTGATTACAGGCCTGGAAGCGCTGCCGTGGGTGTCAGAGGCCAGGGCTTCCGCTCACAAGAGGCCTGTGCACACCCTCCTGTGCATGCACTCCCTCCTGTGCGTGCACACCCTCCTGTGCCCTCCTGTGCGTGCATTCCTTCCTGTGCACACCTGACACAATTCTCCATCAGCCCCCAAAGGGAAGAAGGATTGTAGGATGCTGCTCGAGGCTAACAGCTGGACACACCTTTCCTCTCCCAGCCTCAGTTTCCCACTTTGCAAAATCGAGTCATAAATACGCCCATCTCCTTTGTAGCCTAGCCCAGGGTGACCTGGAACTCCCAGCAATCCTCCTGCCTCAGCTTCTCAAGTGCTACCAGGGTAGTTAGGCACCACCATAAAGCTGCAAGGGGGGGGTGGCTTGTTTAGAGAGGTTGAGGAAGAAAAGACTCCTGGCACAGTGCTCCTCTTGAGGAAGATGCTGGCCAGGACACAGAGACCTCGGCCATGACCCACGCCTCGACCTTCCGGGATTCCGCAGCCAGTGTTCCCGCCAAGGCCCCAGCTGCGCGGCCCAGGCGACTATAAGGGCCGTCCCCGCGCCCCAGCCCCAGCCACCCGCTGCCATGCACGTGCTACTGCCCGCTCGAGTGCTGCTCCTGCTGCTCGCGACTCTGGGGCTGGCTCTGCGGCCTGAGCAGCCCCCGGAGACGCGCGACAGACTCTGTGGACACCACTTCGTGCGTGCACTGGTGCGCGTGTGTGGGGGCCCACGCTGGTCCCCCGAGGCTGCGCAGCCCGTGGAGGATCTGGACCGTGAGTTGGGGCAGGCAGGAGGGACAGGCCCTGGAGAGATGCAAGGCAGAACTGAGCACTGTGGGGACCCCTTCCGGAAATGTCAATACTGGGATCTTTGATTTCGTAAAAGATTCTATTTTGACTTTATGTGTATGAGTGTTTTGCCTGCAAGTGTGTAAGTGCACCTGTGTTATGCACGTGGAGCCAGAAGACGTTTCATCCCCAGGAACTGTGAGTGCTGGGAACTAAATTCGGGTCCTCTGCAAGAGCAGCCATGCTCTTAACTGCTGAGCCATCTCTCAAGACCCCTTCATGGATTCTTGTTGCTATTCTTTTTTTTCTTTAACTGTTTGAGACATGTAGTCCTGACTGACCTGGAACTTGGGGTATAGCAGAGGGTGACCTTGAACTTCTGATCCTCCAACTTCTACCTCCCGAAGGCCTGGGGTGACAGTCATGTGCCACCACTCCTGGAATTTATTTTATTTTATTTTACTTTTTGGGATTTTTGAGACAGGGTCTCCCTGTAGCCCCAGCTGTCCTGGAACTCACTATATAACCAAGCTGGCCTTGAACTGACAGAAATCCACCTGCCTCTGCATCCTGAGTGCTGGGATCACAGGCCTGCATATCCAGCCTGGCTTTATTTTTTATTTTTAAAATGATTGCAGGCCGGGTGTGGTGGCCCACACCTTTAATCCCAGGACTTGGGAGGCAGAGGTAGACGGATCTCTGAGTTCAAAGACAGCCTGGTCTACAGAATGAGCTCCAGGCCAGCTGGGACTAAAGGGAGACCCTGTCTCAAAAAGACCGGAAAAAAAAAAAACAGCAACAACAACAAAACGATTGCATCAGGCTTGGTGGTTCAACCCTAGCACCATCATAAAACAAAACCTCATGAAGGGTCGCATTAAAATATTTTATTCATTTATTGGGTTTGTAACACAGAATCTCACTATGCAGCCTAGACTGCTTCCAAACTCATGGAAATACTGCTGCCTCAGCATTCCAAGTACTGGAATATTAAGGAAAAATACCTTTCCTCCTACCTCTGAGCCCTACCCCAGCCCCTCACTGGGGATTCTAGGCAGGGCTCTACCCCTGAACCACAGCCCAGCCCCTCACTGGGGATTCTAGGCAGGGCTCTACCCCTGAGCCATACCCCAGCCCCTCACTGGGGATTTTGGGCCGAGTTCTACCCCTGAGCCACACCCCAGCTCCTCACTGGGGATCCTAGGCAGGGCTCTACTCCTGAGCCATATCCCAGCCCCTCACTGGGATTCTAGGCAGGCCTGGGCTGCAGAGGAGGGCTGTGATATCTCCAAACACATGCACAGGGCACAGTGGCTGGTGAGTGGTCCTCAGCCTTCTGTAGCTGGGGAATCCACCGTTCCTTCTCTGATAAAGTCTGGATTCTCCTCATGAGCCACAAGGTGAACTCAGCCCTGGGAACCCAGGATTTAGGGCACACGGTGTCATATAAAGTGTGAGTGTGGAGGCTGGAGAGATGGCCTAGCGGTTAAGAGCGCCGACCGCTCTTACAGAGGACCCAGGTTCCATCCCCAGCACCCACAGGGCTTCCGAGAACCATCTGAAACTCCAATTCCAGGAGAACTCCAGTTCCAGGGGAATCCGACACCCTCTTCTGAACTCCGAGGCATTGCATGACACGGGTGCACAGACTTGCATGCAGACAGTACATTCATACACATACAGAAATAAATAAAATTAAAAAAAAAAAAACCTTGTAAAGTGTGAGTGTGGGCCGAGCTCAGGTCGGCGAGCACGCAGCAGGTGCTCTGTAACTGCTCCTTGGTTGATTTGGGCGGACTGTGCACTTTCAGGTGAACTGCTGCAGTGGCTGGAGGGACGCCATCTCCTGCACGCACTGGCAGCCGACTTGGACCCAGAGGCAGTGCTGGACCCTCAGAATGGTCCCCAGGTACCTCAGCGTCACCGCCGTGCCACCAACCCTGCACACCGCTGCTGTCTTGCGGGTTGCACCCAGCAGGACCTGCTGGGCCTTTGTCCCCACTGAAGGAGCCAGGAGACTGGAAAGCATTGTCGATTACCCCAGGGTCAGAGAACTCACCCCCTCCACAGCCGAGTGATTTCATCAGCCAGCGTGGGCTCAGAGGAGCTCCAGTTCTGCCCCCCTCCCCTCCTCACTGTCACCCCAATAGTCAATAAAATGAAACAGCAACTTCGAATACTTTGTCTAGAAAAGTGACAGGCCAGGGCAGCCGCTGGGTGGGATTACACGCCATTCACCCACACACAGGCCAGGGCAGCCGCTGGGTGGGATTACACGCTAGTCACCCACAGACAGGCCAGGGCAGCCGCTGGGTGGGATTACACGCTAGTCACCCACAGACAGGCCAGGGCAGCCGCTGGGTGGGATTACACGCTAGTCACCCACAGACAGGCCAGGGCAGCCGCTGGGTGGGATTACACGCTAGTCACCTACAGACATGCCAGGGCTATGAGAGGCCTCGTGACAACTTGAAAGTCCCCAGAGAAACTGAGGCCAGGTTGGAGCCACAGATGGGAATATTTAACCCCAGTCCCCCAGGCTCAGGTCACAGCACAGGAGGTCTGGGAGCTGGGGCAGGTGTCCCAGGCTTGTCTAGGCCAACTGCAGCCTCTGTGTCACAGTGTGTACCCCTAGGCTACCTGCTGTCCCCTCCTCTCACCTCTCCCTCACTTCACAGCCTGGAATTCACTAGTTCACCCTGCCCCAGGGCCTTTTCGCAGCTGCACTCTCAGCTGACTTCCCTCCCCCACCTCTGTGCAGGCCACCTTCCACAGATACCTGACCTCTAAGCCAACCCTGTTCCCACCGTGCCCTGGCTTTAACTGCTAAGGCTGCATCTGGAAGAATTTTACTGGATTAGTCACAGGTTGTTTTGGTTACCATAAGGTGGGTTGTAGCAGAAGCCCTTCCTATGGGATGGGATTCTGGGCAAGGTGTGGAGTATATAGCAAGTGCATAATAGACTGCAGGAGGGCTGGGCTGGGGCTCGGTGGGTAGAGTGCTTACTGGTCAGTTAGCAGAGTGCTTGTAGCTCAGTTGGTGTAGTGCTTGTGGCTCAGTTGGTGTAGTGCTTGTAGCTCAGTGGGTAGAGTGCTTGTAGCTCAGTGGGTAAAGTGCTTGTAGCTCAGTGGATAGAGTGCTTGTAGCTCAGTTGGCAGTGCTTGTAGCTCAATGGGTAGAGTGCTTATAGCTCAGGGGGTGGAGGGCTTGTCTGGCATGCAGGAGGCTCCAGGCTCCATCCCCAGCTCTTCATAAACCAGATGTCCTTCTAACATTGGCAGGGTGGAGGAGTTCAAGGTCATTCTCACCTCCAAACCCTGCTGGTGGTGGAGGTGGAGGGCACCTGAGCTGTATGAGACCCTGACTAAAGTAAGGAAGACGGACCATGGATCAGAAGTGGAGTCCTCGCAGCTGAGGCTTCCATGTCCCACCCAGCCAAGGGCCACCTTTTACCTCAGGAAATCCTGGCAAGACCTCTCTTTGCAGGAGTGAGCTGAGGGCAGAAGGGAGCTAGGGAGGTGTGGGAGCCATGCTGCCACTGCGGGAGAGGCCTGCCAGGCAGCCTGGGGCACACCGTATGCTGGGGCTACGCTGGGGAAAAAAATAAAGGGACGGGCGGGGGCCAAGTCCAGCCAGATACACAGCTGTGAAAATGTCCCAGTGAAATGCATCCTTTTGTAAGTTAACTAAAAATTAATAATAAAAAAAGAGAGTGGCAGGGCTGGAGAGACGGCTCAGCAGTTAGGAGCACTGGGTGCTGGTGGAGAGGAACTGGCTTCGGTTCCCAGCACCCACAGTGCAGCTGACAACCATCCACAACTCGTTTCAGGTGATCCACCGCCCTCTCTGGCCTCCTCAGGCACTGCACAACACGGGTGCACTTACATACATGCAGATACATAAAATACACACGTTCATACATATAAAATAAAAATCAATAATTAATTAAAATGTAGTAGAGCAGGCTATATTAAAATGTGTGAGGGCTGGAGAGATGGCTCAGCAGGTAAGACTGCTCTTGCAGAGGACCCGGGTTCGATTCCCAGCACCCACATGGCAGCTAAGAACTGTCTTTGACCACCTCCAGGCCCATGCAGCCTGAATTCCTGGGGAATCTGACGCCCTCTTCTGACCTCCGCAGCATTGCACAACACGGGTGCACAAACCTAATGCAGACACTACACTCATCCACATACAAAAATAAAATTAAAAAATATATATAATAATAAATAAAGTTTTAAAAGTGTGTGAATGGTTCTAAAAATAAAAATAAAAATAAAGGGGCTGGAGTGATGGCCTAGCGGTTAAGAGCGCCGACCGCTCTTGCAGAGGACCCGGGTTCGATCCCCAGCACCCACATGGCGGCCGAGAGCCGTCTGAAACTCCAATTCCAGGAGAACTCCAGTTCCAGGGGAGTCCGACGCCCTCTTCTGACCTCCGCGGCATTGCACGTCACGGGTGCACAGACTTGCATGCAAACAATACATTCATACACATACGGAAATAAATAAAATTAAAAAAAAATTAAAAAATAAAAATAAATAAAAATAAAAATAAAAATAAAGGCACCTGCCACCAAGCCTGAAGACCTGAGTCTGGTCCCTGGGTCCCACACAGTGGAAGGGGAACCAGGTCCTGCAAGTTGTCCTCTGACCCACACACACACACACACACACACACACACACACACACACACTTAATAGCTGGAAGGGGAGCCAGGTCCTGCAAGTTGTCCTCTGACCTACACACACACACACACACACACACACACACACACACACACACTTAATAGCTGGAAGGGGAACCAGATCCTGCAAGTTGTCCTCTGACCTACACACACACACACACACACACACACACACAGACAAATAGCTGTAATGAAAAGTGGCAAAAAGAGAAAATAAAACGGGCCTGGTAATGTGGCTCAGTGGCAGAGTGCCTGTCCGGCACTCATGAGGCCCCAGGTTCTGTCTCCGCATCACAAGGTGTCTCCGTTGTTTGGCCAACATCTTTATTCCCCATCTCGTTCTCTCCACCCCAACTACCACCAGGCCTGAGCAGCCTGAGCCCAGACACCTGAGTACCAGGGTGACAGGGAAGGGGTTGAAGGACACAGTATTCCACTTGTATGGATGGTGGAGTGACCCCTTCTATCCCTGAGCTGTTCCCAGAGTTACTGGTGGGGCAGTGTGAGAGAGACTGAGTCTTCTGAGAACCCCAAGATCTCTGAGTTCTGAAGTACCCAGGTCAGAGGGCCTAAGGAGGGACAGAGGCCCATCCAGAGGGCTCAAGGTTAAGAGTCCTCTTTGCTGAGCTGGACCTGAACTCAAGAATTCCCAGGCTGGCCTTGAACCCTGGGCAGAGCTCCACCTGAGGCTAGGCTGACCCTGCCACAGCCGCTGCCATTCAGTTTCTTGTAGCTGGACCTGGACGGCCCAGTGTGACCAAAGTGCCGAGTGGGCTTTGCAGTACGTGCTCGAGTTCCCATGGGGGGAGGGGTGAGCCCGGGGAGTGGGCCTAGGGAGGAGTTCCTCACGGGGGTGGGCCCCGTGAGAAGGAGTTCCCACGGGGGGGGGGGGGGTCAGTGGACGCGGCCCTTTTGGCCGCAGTTGAGGTCAGGCCTGCGCAGCGCGTCCCACATGAGCAACATCTCGAAGGGCTGGAAGCGGTGCACCAGCAGCAGCTCGCGGTAAAAGCAGGGGTCGAAGGACGACCTGCGCTTGGTGGGCGAGTGCACGCCCGACGTGCGGATGCCACTGTGCGAGGCTGGCGCCAGGCCCTGCTGCTGCAAACACATGCCGAGGAAGACGTCGTCGATGGGGAAGACTTCGAGCGTGGGCGCGGCGCGGCGCAGCGCGGCGGCGGTGAATCGCGACAGCAGGAAGCCGCCGCCACCGCAGTAGGGCGGGTAGTGCTCAGAGGCCGTCACCAGCCGTGGCACGAAGTACTTGCTCCACGACGCGCGGATCGGGCCGACGTTCTTGATGAGCTGGCCCACGAAGAGGTGGCGGTCCGGGTCCTGGCCTTGCAGGAAGGTGACCATGTTGTCCGTGTGCGCAAACACGTCGTCGTCGCCGTTGAGCACGAAGCTGGCATTGGTACAGCGGGTTTCCTGCCAGCTCAGGAACAGGACCTGCGTGTAGGAGGGACTGCACTGAGAGGTCAGCCGCCAGGGCGCTGCGGACTCAGAAGCAGGCGGATCTCTGTGAGTTCCAGGCCAGCCTGGGGTCAACTTGATACAGCTGGGTTGAGGATCCTCAGCTGGAAAATTGAACTGGCCTGTGGCCACTTCTGTGGATATTTTCTTGATTGTTGAGTGATGTGGGAGGACCCAGCCCACTATGGGTGGTGCCACTTTTGGGCAGGTAGTTGTGTATTGTATAAGAAAGCAGGCTAGCCAAGCGTGGTGGCGCACGCCTTTAATCCTAGCACTTGGGAAGCAGAGGCAGGCGGATCTTTGTGAGTTCAAGGCCAACCTGGTCTACCGAGCAAGTTTCAGGACAGCTGGGGCTACAGGGAGACCCTGTCTCAAAAAGACCAAAAAAAAAAAAAAAAACAAACAAACAAACAAACGAAAAAACCAACCACAGGCTGAGCAGGGGCCAGGGGAGCAAGCCAGTGAGTAGTTCCTCCATGGCCTGTGCTTCAGCTCCTGCCTCCAGGAGGAACTTGGAGAAGCATGACTTCCTACCTTAGGCTCCCTAAGTGATGAACTGTGACCAAAGAAATGTAAGATGATTAAACACTTTCTTCCCCAAGTTGGTATTGGTCAGAGTATTTTGTCACAGCAATTGACGGCAAACTAGAACACCTGGTCTACCAAGTGAATTCCAGGCCAGCCAGCGGCTACCTAGTGAGACCCTATCTCAAACAACAACAAATAACTGAATGCACTATTTGGCAAACCTTTCTCAGTCTCTGAAGAAGTCTTATGCATAGTTCAAAACCCCATTTCCCATGCCCCCCCAACCCCAGTTCCCCCCACATCCCCGCCCCGCCCACCTGCTTAAGGGTGAGGTTGAAGAAGGAGTCCTGGAAGTCCCACTGAAGGATGTCCCCGTACATCTGCGCCTCCAACTCCAGCAGCCTGTTGACCTTGCGCGCCTGGTGGGGGTCCCGCTCCGTGCCCACCAGGAAGATGCGCCGCAGCTGCACCCCGTGCACCTGCCGCTCGCGGCCCCACGTGCTCCGCAGTATCTCCCTCCGCTCATAGTTGCGGGGTGAGGACTTGATGACCAGCAGGAGGAACACTGGGCCCTGGCACTTGTTGGGGGGAGGGTCCTGCAGCAGCCGGAAGTCCCTGCAGTGTTTGTAGAGCAGGAAGTCACGCACGTGCACAGGCATCTCTGCAAAATCTGGGTGCGTGGCCACGGAGAGGTTGGCCTGGCACGGGGTGGGCGGCGGGTGCGCGCGCGGCACGGGCCACGTGGGGACCTCGAGGGTCTTCTGGGGTCGCTCGGGAGCCGGGCAGCCAGGGGGCGTCAGGCGAACCAGGACGAAAAACAGCAGCATGAGCACGGCAACCGCCAGGAGCAGGTTCAAGTTGGGGCGCGGCGGCCGCCAGAACCGCATGGTGGCTACTTCGTGGGCCACGGGCCCGTGGGATCCTAGAACAACCAGTAGCATACTGAGGTTGCTCAGGTTTGCAAGATGTTAAACCACTCCTGTGCACCACCACCCCTGCCCCGTAAAGGATCCCCATAGGCAACGCGACCTGCACCTGCTGGGGTTGAACTGGAACCCAGCTCCTGGGCCTCACAGACCCGCCACTCTGAGCATGCCCCAGAGGAAGCCGATTTCTAGGGAACTCCATTCCTCCCTTAAAACCCTCCTCTAGGGGGCTGGAGAGATGGCTCAGCGGTTAAGAGCACCGACTGCTCTTGCAGAGGACCCGGGTTCAATCCCCAGCACCCACATGGAGGCTAAGAACCGTCTTTAACTCCAGTTCCAGGGGAATCCGACGCCCTCTTCTGACCTCCGAGGCATTGCATCACACAGGTGCACAAACCTACATGCAGACAATACATTCATACACGTAAAAATAAATAAATAAATAAATAACTTCCTTGACCCACCTCTCAGTTTGGGCAGCTTCAAATTTCTCTTTTGGCCCTGCTTGAGACAAACACATGAGGGTGTGCACAGGAAGTGTTTGATGAGGTTATAAATAAAAAGAACACTTCTGGGGCTGGAGAGATGCAGAGGACCCAGGTTCCATTCCCAGTACCCACACAGTGGCTAGGAACTGTCTTTAAGCCAGGTGTGGTGGCCCAAAAAAAGAAAAAAAGGAGCACTTCCCTGCTCACATCCAGGTAGTTCTGAACTTTGCTTTTGCAGCACAAGAATTCCAAATTAAACCGGATGAGGTGGCCCAAGCCTTTAATCCCAGCACCTGGGAGGCAGAAGCAGAAGGATCTCTGAGAGTTCAAGGCCAGCCTGGTCTACATAGTGAGTTCCAGGACAGCTGGGACTACAGGGAAACCCTGTCTCAAAAAGATAAGGGGCTGGAGAGATAGCTCAGTGGTTAAGAGCACCTACTGCTCTTGCAGAGGACTCAGGTTTGATTCCCAGCACCCACACGGCAGCTAAGAACTGTCTTTTTTTTTTTTTGGTCTTTTTGAGACAGGGTCTCCCTGTAGTCCCAGCTGTCCTGAACTCACTCTGTAGACAAGGCTGGCCTTGAACTCACAAAGATCCAGCTGCCTCTGCCTCCCAAGTGCTGGGATTAAAGGCGTATGCCACCATGCCCGGCTAAGAACCATCTTTAAACTGGGTGTGGTGGTGCATGCCTTTAATCCCAGCACTCGGGAGGCAGAGGCAGGCAGATCTCTGTGAGTTCAAGGCCAGCCTGGTCTACAGAGTAAGCCCCAGNAAAAAAAAAAAAAAAAAAAAAAAAAAAAAAGACAAAAGGATTCTAGATTATCTAGATTAGACTCAAAGCAGGACTTATCCCTTCATCAAACACTAACTGGCCCCCTGTGGGCATTCAACAAGTGTTTGTTGGCTGCATGTCCAGCTGGGGCACATACCTCAGGCAGTCTTGGGTTATCTGTGCTGGACCAGGCTGTCCTTGGTCTCCCCAGTGGCACCTGGGACAATTCCAGGCGGTTAACAAGCCTTATCAGGACCTCAGCCCTCCAGCCACTCCACCCTGATTCTGTTTGAGAAACATGCCAGCTTATGGGTTCTGCTGGAGCCAAAGGTTAGCACGGGGTGAGGGTGGGGGGGGTAGACATTGACATCTTTGTTCACCCAGGAGGATGAGCCGAAGGGCTCACCCCAGCCTTGCCAAAGTCTCCTGGGCCAGGACCAGGACGTGGTGCAGCCATGAAATGGGCTCTGACTCCACACCATGACTTTGCTGTGTCTCCCTGACAAGTAGCTCCGCCTTTCTGACTCTCCAGGCTAAGGGCAGTGCTGTGAGGTCCTCCTACCTCGGGGCTCTGCACAGGCATCCCCCACCAACCAGTTTCCCTCAATGGGTGGATTCTGTGTGCAGCAACAAGACCCCCAAACCAACTCGTGGAAGGTATTTATTCATGCACCTACTTAGTGTGCACAGAGTGGGCACTAGGGTCTTTCTGTGGTCTGAACAGCTTAAATAGGAGTGGAGTCAAGGAAAGCCTCACCTCGGAGCTAGACCCCCATTAATGCTGTCTTCCTACATGAAGATACCCACACAATTCTCCTCTGTCAACACAGGGTATTTTTTGATTGCTGAGTGATGGGGGAGGGCTGGGGGGAGGGCCCAGCCCACTGCTGGTGGTGGCACCCCTGGGCAGGTTGTTCTGTATTGTATAAGAAAGCAGGTTGGGCGTGGTGGCGCACACCTTTAATCCTAGCACTTAGGAGGCAGAGGCAGGCGGATCTTTGGGAGTTCAAGACCAGCCTGGTCTACAGAGTGAGTTCCAGGACAGCTGGGGCTACAGGGAGACCCTGTCTCGAAAAGACAAAAAAGAAAAAAAAAAAAAAAGAAAGCAGGCTGGGCATGGACCAGGGGAGCGAGCCAGTGAGAGCAGCGTCCCTCTATGCCTGAGCTTCAGCTCCTGCCTCCAGGTTCCTGCCCTGACTTCCTCCCTAGGGCTCCCCAGTGATGAACTGTGACCTGGGAGATCCATGCTAAATAAACAAACAGCTTCCTCCCCAAGTTGCTATTGGTCAGAGTGTTTTGTCCCAGCAACTGAAAAACTAGCCAGGGGTTGAGTCAGGATGTGGGGAGGTGACGTCATCCCAGCTTGCCTAGGTAGAAGCAGGAAGTCTTCAAATCCATCCCCAGGACATAGTGAGTTCAAAGCCAGCCTGGGATACATAGTAAAGAGCCTGTCTCAATTTTTAAAAGATATTCCTTCCGTGCTTCAACAAGTATATGTGTGGAAGCCCTTTGTCCCAGTCAAGGTCCTGTACCAAGAGGCACCTATGGAGTGAGTCCTGGGGTCAAACTAAAGGAATTTGGGGGGGGGTTGCATTCAGGTGGCAGAGTCAAGCTGCTGCCATTTGGGGAGGGCGAGGTTTTGTTTTGCTTTGTTTTTTGTTTAGAGACAGGGTCTATCTGTAGCCCCAGCTGGCCCATGTAGACCAGGCTGGCTTTGATCTGCCTGCTCTGCCTCCCAAATTCTTGGATTAAAGGTGTGCTCTACCACGTCCAATCTAAAACATGCATCTTCAGTTTATGGGCGATGGGGGAGGCATGGCCGTCCCAGAGCCACCTGAGCTCCATCCCCGGCTCGTACTCCACGAGCTGCTCCACAGCCTCCAACGGAGCCACCTGAGCTCCATCCCCGGCACCTACTCCACGAGCTGTCCCACAGCCTCCAACGGAGCCACCTGAGCTCCATCCCCGGCTCATACAACACGAGCTGCTCCACAGCCTCCAACGGAGCCACCTGAGCTCCATCCCCGGCTCGTACTCCAGGAGCCGCTCCACAGCCTCCAGTACACACAGATAATCTGGGGCTGAGCCAGGAGAGGAAGGCAGGGGCTTTGTGACCCTAAAGGAGGGGGGGGGGCGGACGGAATTGTCAAAGCTTCTGCGCCTTGGGCTGGGGTCACCTTGAAGACACCTGGAGACCCAGTACATATTGTATCCCTATGGCAGATGGCACATCAGCCTGACAAAGTGCATTTGTCTACAGGGGTCACAGCTGGAAGGTCAGGGGACTCCTTGGCGACCCTCACTGTCAAACCAGTCAGATTTGCTCCGGGGATTGTTTGTGCCACCCTGGTATTTCTGTGACTTCCTTTATTAGTCACGGAAGTCACATATTTTCACTGGCTGGAGACCCATGGGGTGTGAGTACAGGGGTGTGGCCTGTTAGCCCCCAGGCCAGCCACATCCCTCAGGGCCAGTCAGCAGTGTGCAGCCCCAGGGCCTTTGAACATGCGGTCCACAGCTTCATCCTCTTCAACCTTCACTTCCTCAGAGCCCTTCCAAGAGAAGGCTGAGTCACCCAGGACCAGATATGCTGCTCAGGGGGACACATTCTGCCTCCCTCCCAACAAGCCTGGAGCCCCAGAGCCGGATAAGACTGAAGGAAAGTAGGCGTTGCCTGCAGTCACAGTGGAAGCTCTGGGAGGCAGGGGCTGGCAGCCACCAGCCCCACCCGTGCTTGGAATGAGAGCTGCTGGACAAGGCTCCACAGTTCTCCACGGGTGTGGCTGATGCTGACAGGTGTCCAGGAGGGGCTGAGGCACACCACCGAGAAAAGGTTTAAGAGCCAGCAGGCAGCAGGCCTGGCAGCCCGTGCCTTTAGTCCCAGCACTGGGGAGGCAGAGGCTGGAAGATCCACATATATTCAGGACCAACCTGGGCTACATGGCCAGACCCTGCTGAATATTAATATTGTCCTGACACATATTAAAAAGCTCAAAAATCAGTTTCCAGACACTTTGAATATTCATGATTCGCTGTGCACTTAGAACACTTGATATTAAGAACCCATAACCTGGGCGTGGTGGCACAAGCCCTTAATACCAGCACTTGGGAGGCAGAGGCAGGAGGATCTGTGTGAGTTCAAAGCTAGCCTCATCTACAGAGTAAATTTCAGGCCAGTTGTGGCAGTAGGAAGACCTGGTTCAGATCTTTAAATAAAAGGGGAAAAAAAGAAAAAGCCACAAAACACAAAAAGCTGTAGATTGAATATTAATGAGCCTCTGAATATTAATGATAAGCTGTTGTCTACAAATGCCCCATATGAGGCTGTGTTTAATGATGGCTCAGCATACATTGGCCATTTAAATATTAATTACCTGTTGACTATTAAATAGCACACATTTAAGATTCATGATCCAAACACTTGTTACTAAGGACTCCATGCTTCCTAGCTACACAGAAAATACTAATGAGATACTTTTACTATTAATGACACTGAATATACATGAGTCTATATATATATATATATATATATATTTTTTTTTTTTTTTTTTTTTTTTGTTCTTTTCGAGACAGGGTCTCCCTGTAGCCCCAGCTGTCCTGGAACTCACTCTGTAGAGCAGGCTGGCCTTGAACTCACAAAGATCCGCCTGCCTCTGCCTCCCAAGTGCTAGGATTAAAGGCATGCACCACCACGCCGGGCATGAGTATATAATTATTACTTGTGACTCAAACATTGAGTGTGAAGCACTTCCTTGGTGTGTTTTAATGATGTAATGAGCCCTTGGCACTGAATATTCATGAGCCCTGCCTCAGTCCAGGTCCTGGGCTCTGCACAGGTCCCCTCAGCTGACCCTGCAGCAGCCTCCAGGAGGCCACAGAAGTCCTGGGGGTGGCAGGGGAGTGCCACAGGGCAGGTGCACAGAGGCCTTTGGAAGGGGCTTAGAACAGTGGGGGGGCGCCTCAGAACGTTTTCCCACAAAGTGAAGGGGGGAGGGGTGAAAGTATCTGAAAAGATTCTCTGTGTGCCCCAGAGGAAAGCGTGGGCTCCACACACAGCGATACTCGGTCTCTAGGACCTCATTCCAGGTGGGCAAGCTGGGCACAGAAAGGTCACCCACCTGCCTGAGGTCACACAGCGCTGGGTGGGCAGAGCCCAGTAGATGGCAGCCCTGCCCTAGCCACAAAAGGGCAGTTCCTGGACAGATTGTATTAACTTGGCTTTGATAAGAATGGGCACCTCTGTTTTTACAAGGACCCACAGAGTGATGTTGAGCACCAGATGGCAGCCCTGCCCCAGCCACCAAAGAGCGGTTCCTGGTCAGATTGTATCAACTTGGCATTGATAAGAATGGGCACCTCTGTTTTTACAAGGATGGGGGAGTTACTTTTATGAACAGAAATGAAGAAAAATGCAGTAAAGTTAATGCTTTGAATAGCCATGTGCAGGAAGTGGGCACTGGCTCTGGGCTGGGGCAGGGACTGCCAGGTGTCAAGGGTGAGGAGCAGGCTGCCCCACCTTTATAGGGACGCTTCCTGGTCCAGGCTTGGCCACCCTGTGAGTGATTCACTGCAGGGTGCCCTCCCTACTCCAGGAACTGGGGGACAAGATGGAGGGGGGAACCAGGATCCAGTTTCCTAGATGGAGGAGCCGAGGCTGGGAGGTGGGCCGTGTTCCCCGCTTGCAGGTCAGTCCCCACCCAGACATTTATAGTACAGAGAAAGACAAAGTAATTCTCCCCAAAAAGATAAATGTCAGACAAAATGTCATGTAATTAAGATTAAAGTAAAGTAAACACCCAGCTTCACATACCCTGCTACTCATTGAGTCACACCATGCTGGGTGCCAAGGGTTGTGTCAGCCCCTCCCTATAGAGAGGGAAACTGAGGCACAGCCAAGTGAGACAAGTAGGTGCTTTGTCCATGTTGGAAGTGAGTTCCCCAGTAGGCAAGGCAATCAGGCAAAGCTGGACTCGCTCCAAGAGGCTTTAGACAAACGTTTGGGTCCTGGGGGCAGCCGAGGCTCCTCAGAGGGACAGAATTCAGAACAGCCTGGGCAATGGAGACCTAGTCTCAGAAAAGTCGAGAAGCAAAGCAGAAATCTCCACCCCAAGCTCAGAAGCATAACTGCCACCTGAACCTTTCCAATTTAACCTGGTGATTAGCCGGCTACCCACTGTCTTGACCTGACTTGTCCTTTTCTGCTCTCCTCCACGCAGGGGAAACTGAGGCAGATCCAGGCCTCAGGGTCCGGTGGGCTCTGCCTGGACCTTTCCGACCAGTTCCCGGACGCTGAGACCCCGCCCACCCCAGTCCCCAGCACTCACCTCCCGCCGTGCTCAGAAGCCGAGCAGGACAGTCCCAGAGGAACGGTTTTCTCCTGGACTCTGCCCCGCCCCATCAGCCGCTTCCTGCCTCCGCCCCCCCTTCCTCCCTCCGTCCCGCCTCCTGAGCGTCCTAGTGGCCAAAGAGAAAGTTATCGAGTTTCCCCCCCCAGGACTTCGCCACTCTCCATCCAGCTCCACTGCCAGCCCACACCACGTCCCACGGGCCTCCCTCCAAACCCTACCTGTCTGTCTCAGCATCTGAACTGCCCTCCCACCTCTGCCCCTGCCCAGGCCTCACTCATCACCATGACTGGCCCCTCCACCCAGGGGACACCTCATCTCCGCCTCCCCCACTTCCTCACCCCACACTCCCCAGTGGAGGTGTGCAAGATCCCTGCTGCGGGGCCACAGCTTAGCCAACCTATGCAGTGGGAAGAACGATCCCAGACTGAAGATTTCAGAACCCGAGAACCTGTTGGTAGGCTGCCCCCCTTGCCAGTCAGACCCCCTGTCCATCTCCCTCCTCCATAGTCACCCCAGAAACTAGACCCCAATTCTGTGCTTGAGGTCTTGGAGGCTACTGGAGGAAAAGTGGTCCTCATGGGGCCAGGGGAGGTCAAAGGACAGGCTCCCTGGGTGCTGTGGACCCCTGTGGGGTCAGGAGCAGAACCGATTGTCACTTGTCTCCTTAGTCTGCACAACAGCAATTCCCAGAGAACCCCGAAGGGCGCCCAGGTCCCGCCAAACGGCGCCCAGGTCCCAGTGAAGGGCAGGCTCCTTCTGGAACTGAACTTCACTGCACCTTTACGAGACCTCCTGTGACTGACACTTCAGGCTGCCTCTGTGACTCAGCATAGACTGCTTGCTGATTTGGTCACCGCATTGCTGAGGTTTGGGAGTCACCATGTGGAAATGACCACCCCACCTGGAGGCTGCACCCTGGATACCAAGGGGACCCACCCTCCTCAGATAGTGTCCCTGGGCTTGGCCCCAGGTGAAGGTCAGGACTAAGAAAAAGGGACCTGTGTTTTAAAGGTGCCCAGCCTTCCTTACACCCCGGAGAGCAAATGAATGCCTAGTTTATCGGATGGGCAAGGGACCAAAGGCAGATAAACCCGGGTGGGTGCTGCAGGGTGATGATGGGGACAGTGCCCCCCCAGGTGTCATATGGAAACATGGCACCTGCAACCAGACACGTGGCTCCTGCAGAGACCATCCTGAGTGGACCCACCACGGCCTGTGAGCAGTCTGTGACCCAGCATTTGCCACATGAAAACAGGTGACTCCAAATGGTACTTTGAGTTTGCAAGATGGAGCCCTGCTACCCAGACCTCCTCCTTGGGCAGAGTATGGGGGTGTCCAACGAGAGGAGGGCCTCACCAGGGCCTTCCTGGTGCCAGCAGGGCTCTCCCGCTGAGCCATGCCCCGGCGCCTCCCTGGGGGGTGCTAGGCAGGGGCTCGGAGCCACTCACTGGCCTAGTGTGGACTGAGTCCTGGGTGAGCTGGGGGTTAAAGTGCATTGTGGGTACCAGAACTCACCTTCCTCCCAGCCTTCCTTCCTGACAGAAGACACACACTGAAAACAGGAGAGTTTTCCATTCTGTTTTATTAGAAAAGTGTTTACTTAACATTAAAAGGCCAGGGACCTGCGTGGGAGAGGGGGAGGAGGGGGTAGGGGGGTCTCCATTCAACCAGGCCTCCTCATCAGATCCAGACCTAGGGAGCTGGAAGACCCTGGCATTTGAATCCAGCAGAAGAGGAGAGTCCTAGAGCACCAGGCCCCACGCAGAGTTGGCCACATCTCAGCAGCTCACCAGATACATCCCTAGAGTGACAAGACTGGCTCTACCCGGCTGCCCAACCCCAGTCCCCATCTACATCAGGCCCCCCACCTACACTTGGCCCCAGCTCCCCATCTCCACCCAGACCCCATCTCTACCCAGCTCCCCACCTCCACCCAAACCCCCGTTTCCACACAGCCACCATTTCCACCCAGACCCCCATACCTGTGGCAAATCTCCGCTTGACAAGGGACATACGGTAGCCACCCCCCAGCAACTCCAGGCCGACCCCTGACAGTGTGGCTCCCTCGCTGGTGAACTGTGCAGCCACCGGGCTGGGGGTGCTGGGCCCCGACTGTGGCTCCCAGCTAGCAGACAGGCGGCCAGAGCCTGGGGAGGCCTAGGGTCAGCTTCCCACATGACCCCTCAGCCCTCAGCAGTCCCCTGCCACAGGCCCTCAGCACGGGCAGGTCATGGCTGTTCAATGACCCCTTGCAGTCTTCCTGCCCGGGGCACCCCAGCCCCTCACATGCTAACACAGATCCCTTATCGCACAGGACTCACCCCCTGCCTCAGACACATCTGGAAGCTTCCACAGAAACCTCTTCTCCTCCCCATTCCTGGCAGCAAGAAAAGCAGGGTCAGGACTTCCCCTGTGTAGCCCACCCCCATGCTGCCTGGCCCTGCCTCAGTTTCCCCTCAGGTGAAGGGGTGGGCGTGCAGCAGTGGATCTCCAGGGCATAGGGATTGCTGGCCTGCTTGTTTCCAGTCCTACAGGGGCACTGTGGTGTGACACTGGCTGGTTCTGGCTGGCTGGCCAGCCCTGGCCCTCACCAAGTGGCTGCAGGCTGCAGGCGGACGCTGGTCACCGGCTCCCCTACGGGTAACACCATCTGGACATTGGTGAGTGGCGTGGGCACAGCAGTGGCACCGGCGCGGTAGCTGTATTCCACCGAGACCTGCGTGAGCTTGGGTCCGCACTGCCAGCGCGCACTGAGCTGCAAGGGCAACAACGCGGGCCCGGGGCGGGAGAACTGCAGGAGAAGACACGTGGGGACCCTTGGTCACAGCTCTGCGTGGCCGCCCTCTCACTGCTCACGGGGCTGGTCCACCTCTCAGCACCACCCCAAACCACGTCCTGGAATTCGCCACGCCGCCAGCAGAGGGCAGGAGAGCACTCCAGGGCACAGCCGTGTGGGCGGGGCTTGGCCGCCTGATTTGCATGTGCCTGCCCCGCCCCGCCCCACCTGGTACCGCAGCAGCACCACATTGTAGTAGGAGGCGTTAGGATTCTGCTCTGCCTGGCTCTGCAGGGTCTCGGTCAGCGCCGCCATGTTCAGCCAGAAGTCTTTGGTGTCTGGGTCGCTCTGTGAGGGGTCACTGCAGAGACGAGGGCGGGTGGACCCTCTGAAATGCCCTCCCAGCCCTGCACTGCCCCCCATGGGAGAGGAAGCAGGCAAGGAAGCGAAGGTCCAGAGAGGGCCAGCCACCTGCCCCACGCCACGGACCTGAAGATCAAGTCCGCAGTAGGCTGGAAGTGCTCGATGGGAGCCGTGTGCACCAGCCGGAAGCTGAGGACCGGCGGGGGTGGGGTCCCGCTAAACACATGCACGATGCCCGCTGGGAACGTCATGGTCAGCTCCCCGGTGACTCGAGCCAGGCAGCTGGGGACCGGGAGATGGGTCAGATCCTCCATGGCACCTCATCCTCCCATTCTCGGACCCACTTGCAGCCCCCAAACTTCTGCGTGCATACAATCCCCAATCGTTCCCATGGTCCTTCTCTTGTTACCTCCTGGGCGGCAAAAGGGAAAATGGTAGACCGCCCCAGATCCCTTTTCTCCTAGGTCACTGGGATGCTCAAGCCAGAATGGTTCCGGTGTTTTGACCTAACATTCCTTCTGTGGTTTGACATGACTGTTGTACCGAGTCTCCACCCCAGGAACGTAAAGTCAGATTTTGGATCCTAGGTTCACCTCTAACTTGTCGTTCCCCAGCCTCCCTCAAGTACCCACCGCGGGTCCCGCTGCCCCGGAGGGAGGCCTGGTCCAGGCTGCCCTGCGCCCGCGGTGCATACCTGGCGCTGTGGCCAGGGAAATAGGCGTGCACATACTCTGTGAAGGCAGCGGCCACCGGCAGGGCATCCTGGGAGCCCAGGACCACAGGGCTGGGCCCTCGAGAGACACCTGTGGGTGGGATGGAGGGTTGGGCAGGGGCACCCAGCCCGACCCCCTGTATAGTCCAGCCACCGAGGGGCCCCACACACCGTGTCCCGTCTGCGTGGCGAAGCTGGGCCGTTCGGGGACGATGCAGGGCGTGGAGGATTCCAACGAGGTGGGGCTCAGGGAACGGGACTGCGGGAGCAGAGTCAGCCGCTAGTCTCGAAGCTGCCAGGGTCCCTATCCGCCCCACCCGGCACCCGCCCGGCACGCACCAGGTCCCCATTGCTCCTGGCGAGCGGGCACGAGGCCTTCCTGCAGCGTAGTCTCCGCGGGGGCACGGCCAGGCCCTCCCGGGTGCTGGCGGCTGGCTCTAAAGGGGAGGACACACTGACAGAGCTGATCACCAGGGCCCCTCATGGGGAGGGGATGAGCCTGGGGACCCCCTCCCCGTCCTCACCCGTCCTCACCCTCCTCCGTCCCCCAGGGACCCGGCGAGGGCACGCGCCGCAGAGGGGAATCTCGAAAGCCGCTGGCCTCGGGATGCCCCCTGCAGCTGGGTGGGCTCTGTGGGGTGCCAGGCCGGGGGACCCAGGACTCAGGGGACGGCCCCGGTGCTGCGTGCGATGGAGAGTCCAGGCCCGAGTCCTCCACATTCTCCGGGGACGAGGAAGAGAAGGGAGATGGGCTGGAGGTGAAGCCCAGGCTGCTGGAGCCTAGCAGAGGAGGAGGTGGTCCATAGATGCCCCACCCACCTTGCAGTCACCCTTCATCTTAGGGGAACCTCACTTCTGGCCCCGCCCACTCTGGCCAAGCCTCCTCTATACCCCGCCCACCCTAGTCAAGCCTCCACTCTAGCCAAGCTTTCTTTGAGCTGCCCACTCTAGCCTGCCTCCCACGGCTCCCCCACTCTAAAGCCCCCCATGACTCCTCCCACTTTGGCAATGCCACTCCCGACCCATCCTGCCCCCTTCCTACCTCTCCAGCCCCCTCACCCTCACACTCCTCTCCCTTCCCCTTGTCCATCCTCCCTGCAGCTGGCTGCGCACCCGTGAAGTCCTCGTGGTCGAAGGTGGACTCCAGCGGCGGCCCGAAGAGGCTCTTGGCCAGCGGCTCGTCTGAGACCGGAGGCTTCTCCACACAGCTGCAGACGGAGGACGTGTGAGCACCGGGCCTGGGCTTGGGCTCCTCCCATGGTGTCCACAGCCCACCAGGGAATGCCCTGTTCCAGGCTCAGCTCCAAGTCCCCCGAGGCCCCGCCCACCCTTGGGAGCCACGCCTCCTACTCCCTGACATCACTGTCACTTAGCATAGCTCTCAATGATGTCTGATTCTTTAATGTTTTGAGGCAGGTGATTGAGGCAGGTTTTCACTTTGCAGCCCAGACTGCCCCAGAGCTCAAGCCTCCCAGTGCCGGATGACAGGCGTGGCCAGCTTCATCTGCAGTTCTTGAATGAGCCCTACAGCGTCTCAGGGGGTGACCCCGGACCCAGCGCAGCACACGTACACAGCAGGCACTCACTACAGCACATGTACACAGCAGGCACTCACTACAACACATGTACACAGCAGGCGCTCACTACAGCACATGTACACAGCAGGCGCTCACTACAACACATGTACACAGCAGGCACTCACTACAGCACATGTACACAGCAGGCGCTCACTACAGCACATGTACACAGCAGGCACTCACTACAACACATGTACACAGCAGGCGCTCACTACAACACATGTACACAGCAAGCGCTCACTACAACACATGTACACAGCAGGCACTCACTACAGCACATGTACACAGCAGGCACTCATTCCAGCACATGTGCACAGCAGGCGCTCACTACAGCACATGTACACAGCAGGCACTCACTACAGCACATGTACACAGCAGGCACTCACTACAGCACATGTACACAGCAGGCGCTCACTATAGTACATGTACACGGCAGGCGCTCACTACAGCACATGTACACGGCAGGCACTCATTCCAGCACATGTGCACAGCAAGCGCTCACTACAGCATACATACACATCAGGCGCTCACTGCTGCACATGTACACAGCGGGCACTCACTATAGCACACATATATAGCTGTTGCTCATTAAGTGTCCAGGGGGATGGGCTGGCCCATGGAACCCACCTGCCCGTCCTCGGGGCCGAGCGGGGCCTCTGGGGCTTGGCAGCAGCGTCCCCTAGGAGACACAGGCAGAGCCTTGGGTCACGGTGGGCACAGCCGTGCAGCCAGGGTGACCCCAACCCTGCCGAGGGGTACTTACGTGATGAGTGACGTTTCATGGTGCCCTGAGAAGAGTGTCAGACAAGCCAGCAGGACGTCAAACAGGGCTATGCCCAGCCGTTCCGCGCCCGCCCCCAGGCCTAACCCGGCCCCTGCAGCCCGTCGCCCTGGCCCCCCTGCACACCATCGCTCCGCCCCTCCCACACGTCCCACCTCACCCCGGCTCCTGGCGGCAGGATGAGCGCGCTGGCGGTGGCCCTGAGTTGGGCAGCGGCCTCGGAGCTGGAGGCCCGGGTGCAGGCGGGCGCGGGCTTGATGTGCACATAGAACTTCCTGGGCTCCTCGTCGTCGAAGTCTGAGTCGCTGGACGAGAAGCGCGAGGGCTCGGTGGTGCCTGGGTCTCGGTCAAGGAGCCTGGGGGGTCAGCTTGCCCTCCCCGCTTGGCGCTGCACACATCCACCTTGCATGCGTGCGAGGCTAGACCCAAGGCCAGTGCCAGGCTAGACCCAAGGCCAATGCCAGGCTAGACCTAAGGCCAATGCCGGGATAGACCCAAGTCCAGTGCCAGGCTAGACTTAAGGCCAATGCCAGGCTAGACCCAAGGACCTAGGGCCAGTGCCCTCCTCGGCTAACACGGGGCAGCCACCGCCTCCCATCTTCACGTCGTGAACCTCAGAGCGGGTCTGTTCTAACCACAAGACCTGGGTCTGTTCTAACCACAGGGCGCAGGAAGCGAGCGGCAGGATACTACTCTGGCACACATCTGGGCGGACAGTGAAGCCTTCCTCGTCCACCTCTGGAGGCACCTGGGGGGAGGCCAAGTTCCCAACTTCCCACCTTGCTGACCCTTGTTGTGCGTAGACTCGGGGGAAACGGGCTGGGTGCCTCTGGGGGGATCCTTAGTTCCAGTCCCCAGAAGGGCCCCCTCACTCAACCACAAAGCCCCGCCCACAATGCATGTCTGGTCCCCCCGACCCGGACCTCCCCCCCCCACTCACCCCGGTTTCAGATTCAGATTCTGGGACATCCCTGGAGATACAGAAGAGAGGTTAGGACCACCAAGCCCAGGGAGCCCCAAGGGGATGTAAAAGAGGGTGGCCCACCACACTACCCCAAACTAGCCCACAAGGCAGGGACCCTCAGGACTAAGGGTGTGCTGGGCACGGCTATGCCTGGTGTGTTCTCAAATATCTGCACAGTGAGGAACTAGCCTGAGAAAGCATGGAGTGTGCAGGCTAGCCTTGGCAAAGGAAGGGCGTTGTGGGCCTGGCAGGGCTACACTGGGTCAGCAGAGCAAAAGGGAGAATTCCAGGCTAACATTGTTGAGCTACCCTGGGCCAGGTGTATTCCTGGACTAGCTTGGGCAGGGGATAGGCCTGTGGGCTAGCCTGGGCCAGGGCCAGTTAGTTCTCACATGGCTGCACGTGGCTCACGACGGCTGAGTCCCGGGAGGCGGAAAGCCTTGGCTGCCCGGAGTCGCCTCATTGCTGGGGAGGAAAATGACACCTGAGCTCTGAGGTCCATCACTCCTCGGCCTCCGCCCCCTTCACCCCCACGGTCTAGCCTGGGCACCCGGGCCCAGACGTACTTGCCTTCCTGTAGGGCGGCCGCGCTGTATGCTTCGAAGTCCAGAGGTCCTAGGGAGAAGAGATGGAGACCCCTGAGAGGCGGGGGACCAGGGGTCTCAGGACACATGGAGCCGGGGAGGTGTGGGAAAGGCAGCCTGGGACGGATTAGCAGGCCACAGAGACCAGGATAGGTCGGCCGCGAGGAATAGCGTGCTGGAGCCGCGCACTTGTGACCAGCGCCAGGCGTGCCCTCCACCGGTCGGGGCGCGCTCACCTGGCTTCTCGCGGCCCGTGCCCTTGCTCTCAGCGAACTTGCGCAGCAGCATCTCGACGTGCACGTTCTCCAGGTTCTGCTTAAACTCCTCGTGCACCTGCAGGGGTGGGGGGTGGGGGGTGGGGTGAGACCCAGCCACGTCCAGACCCTGGCCCCGCCTCCTCACGCGCGGCCCCGCCTCCTCTGCACACCGCCCCTCACCTGCCCTATCTGCACGTGTGTGTCCTCCACTGAGTGCGCATAGGAGCCCAACAGCGCCTTCATGTGCTGCAGATGCGCTTCTTCCATGGCCTGAAAGCGCTGGGGGGAGGGGAGGGGCATGGGACTGAATTCGGGAAGAGCCAAAGAGCTTCCTCTTAGGACTCTGGCTATGGGGGCGTGGCCAGGCAGTGCACAGACACCTGCATGTATTGATTGCGTCCTGGGATGGAAGGCCGCAAGGAGGAAAAGCATCAAGGGGACCCAGCCTTCTTGGGACAGCATTTGACACCTGCATTCAGCCTGAGGCCGCCGCGCCCACCTAAGAACTTTCCTGTTCCCGATCCTACGACTGAAGCTGCTAAAATAAGGTTTCTATTTTTCCTCTTGAGACAGGGTCTCATATTACCCAGGCTGGTCTTAAATTCTATATGTGGCTAAGGAGGACCCTGATATCCTGACCCTCCTGCCTCTACCTCCCTGGTGCCAGGGTGACAGACTTAAAGCACGAAGCCCAGGGTCCCAGGTAGGGCCCTAGGACTCCTAGGAGCGGGGAGTCACAGAGTGTGCCCATCCAGGGTCAGCGCATGGGCCCTGGCTGCTCACCAACGCGGAGTCCAGCATCTTGGTCTCAAAGTCCATGCGGGCCGAGTTGTACTTGTCCACTGAGCGGCGCAGACTCTCTGCCGCCTTCTTGCTTTTGGTTTCTGCCTGGGAGGCAGAGACAGGACCACCTTGTCATGGCAACAGCCAGGCGGCTTGGCCACCCTGCCAGGCCATCACCTAGCAGGCAGTCTCTTGGGAACCCTGGACCCACCGGCCACATGGCGCCCACACTGCTGTGTGGCGCTCGGTCTCTCTCTGATCCTGCGGCCTGCATACCTTGTCCATCTCCTTCTGACCCTGCGGCCTGCGTACCTTGTCCATCTCCTTCTGACCCTGCCCACCTTGTCCATCTCCTTCTGACCCTGCCCACCTTATCCATCTCCTTCTCACCCTGCCCACCTTGTCCATCTCCTTCTGGCTGGTGTTCTCTCTGCGCAGGCGCTCCAGGTCCATGCAGCGGCTCAGGTAGTTCTCCCGAGACTTGGGCAGGAGCTGGCTGACTCCCGCCAACACCTGCACTGCATCCAGCGTGCCTAGAACTTCCTCCTTGCACTGCGGGTGTGAGGAGAGGGTGGGCTGGGGACTAGGCTCGGCCCACAGAACTTACCTAGGATCCTGCAGGAGGGGCTGGGGGGCGCCTGGCACACGAGCGGTCCTGGGCTCATCCACACACAAAGCCGCAGGCATGCGTGCCATCCTAGGCTCATCCACATGTGAAGCCACAGGCATGCGTGCCATCCTGGGCTCATCCACACGCGAAGCCGCAGGCATGCGTGCCGTCCTGGGCTCATCCACATGCGAAGCCGCAGGCATGCGTGTGGTCCTGGGCTCATCCACACACAAAGCCGCAGGCATGCGTGCCGTTCTGGGCTCATCCACACACAAAGCCGCAGGCATGCGTGCCATCCTGGGCTCATCCACACGCGAAGCCTCAGCCATGCGTGCTGTCCTGGGCTTATCCACACATGGGGCGCTGTCTGGCCCTCCCGCCCCACCTTCTTGTGGGTCTTCATCTGCTCCTCCCCGTAGCGCAGCACCTCCTTGATCAGGTCCTGCAGCTTCCGAGTCAGTTCCAGGTGGCACAATGCCAGCTTGTCTGAGGAAACTCGGAAGATCTCCCAGAGTGGGGCGAAGGTCCTGGGGATGAGTAGGCTGGTCGCTTGGGTGGAGCAGCCCCAACAGCCTCCACGCCCCTCACCCCTCACCACTGGCATCCTGGCCCTGGGGATGCCCTGGGTCAGCAGGCCTGGAGACCCAGCACACTTACCCCATGGGAGTCCCGTTGCTGGCCAGCTTGGACAGCTTGGCCAGGGCCTTGGAGTAAGTCTCCTCAATGCTGGCCCTGGGCGGGGGAGGATGAAGATGAAAAGACTACCTCGGGCCTCAGTTTCCCTATCTGCACAGCATAGCTCTCAAAGCAAACATTTTGGAAATTCATGGGAGAATTTTATTTTTCCTCAAGTAATTATTTTTCTTTTTTTCTTTAATTTTATTTATTTTTATGTGTATGAATGTACTGTCTGCACGTAGGTTGGTGCACCCCTGTCCTGCAATGCTGCGGAGGTCAGAAGAGGGTGTCGGATTCCCCTATAACCGGAGTTAAAGACGGTTCTCAGGTGCCACGTGGGTGCTGGGGATCAAACTCAGATCCTCTGCAAGAGCAGTTGGCACTCTTAACCACTAGGCCATCTCTCCAGACCCAAGTAATTCTTTTTCTTTTCTTTTTTTCTTTTTCTTTTTTTTTTTGGTCTTTTTCCAGACAGGGTCTCCCTGTAGCCCCAGCTGTCCTGGAACTCACTCTGTAGACCAGGCTGGCCTTGAACTCACAAAGATCCGCCTGCCTCTGCCTCCCAAGTGCTAGGATTAAAGGCATGCGCCACCATGCCCGGCAGTAATTATTTTTCTAATTTTACATGTCTGCTTGCAAATGTATTCTATCCTGCAATGTCTGTGGAGCCCACGAGAGGGCATTGGATCCCCCGGGACTGGAATTATGACAGTTGTTAGCTGCCGTTTGGGTGGGGCTGAGCCATCTCTCTGGCCCAGGTAAATTGTTTAAAGAAACAGTTGGCTCATGTAGCCCAGGCTGGCCTTGAACATGCTATAATTCTCCTGCCTCAGCTCTCCCCAGTGCTATGAAACTCCACTTTGCCTGTGGCAAATACTTTCTCAAGCTGCTGTCAGGACTGGATGGATTTTCTTTTAATTTTTTTTAAATTTTATTTATTATTTTTATGTGTATGAATGTACTGTCTGCATGTAGGTTGGTGCACCCATGTTGTACAGTGCCAAAGTGGTCAGAAGAGGGCATCAGATTCCCCTGGAACTGGAGTTAAAGACGGTTCTTAGCCATCAAGTGGGTGCTGGGAATCAAACCTGGGTCCTCTGCAAGAGCAGTCAGCACTCTTAAATACTGAGCCATCTCTCCAGCCCCTAGATGGAATTTTAAACCATCAGGATGGCTCCATGGGTAGAGGGGTGTGCTGCCAAGCCTGACAACCTTAGTTTGACCCAAAGAACCCACATGATGGATGGAGAGAACCAAATAGTCCAGTTGTCTTCTGGCTGCCACATGTGGGCAGGACACAGCACCCCACCCCTGAAATGATTTTTTTTTTTGTTTGGGTTTTTGAGACAAGGTCTCCCTATAGCCCCAACTGGCTGGCTGGGATGTCACAGAGATACATCTGCCTTTGTCTCCCAAGTGCTAGGATTAAAGATGTGTACCACCACACCCAGCAGAAATAATTTTTTAAAAATCTTTTATTTTTATTTTATGTGTGTATTGCCTGCATGTGTGTAGGTACACCTGGTTGTGCAGTGGCCAAGAAGGATAGAAGAGGGCACTGGACCCCTGGAGCTGCAGTTACTGATGGTTGTTAGTTCCCATGTGGGTGCTGGGGTTCGAACCCAGGTCCTCTGCTGGAGCAGCCAGTGCTCTTAACTGCTGAGCCATCTCTCCAGCCCCAGAAATAAATTTGAAAAAATAAAATAGAGCTGGGCGTGGTGATGCACGCCTTTAATCCTAGCACTTGGGAGGAAGAGGCAGGCAGATCTTTGTGAGTTCAAGGCCAGCCTGGTCTACAGAGGGAGTTCCAGGACAGCTGGGGCTATAGGGAGACCCTGTCTCGAAAAGACAAAAAAAAAAAAAAAGAAAGAAAGAAAAGAAAAGTAAAGCCAGGTGTGGCAAAGCACACCTTTAATTTGAGCACTCAGGAGGCAGAGGCAGGCAGATCTCTGTGAGACTGAGGCCAGCCTGGACTACATAGTGAGTTTCAGGCCATCTGGGAGTCACAGTGAGACCCCGTCTCTAAAAGACCAAAAAAGTAATAAAGTAAAATAGAAGTAATGGAAGGTGGCAGGGCAGAGATGGACCTGCAGGATTTGGGGACCAGGATTGGGCCCCTTTCTGCCCATTTTCTGCTCCTTTGGGTCCGGACTGCAGTGGGCTGGGCCAAGGCAGGAGGATCCCAGGCCTTACCTCTCTCTGATGAAGTCTGCCAGCTCCCTGGTGGCCACCGGCCCCTGCTTCACGCAGTGGTACAGGACATCAAACCCATGGTTCTTCTCTCCCTGTGAAGGACAAGGGAAGCTCTGGAGGGACCAGCTACCAGGTTACCTAGCAACAGGCAGGCTGGGAACCAACCAGCCAAATGCTACAGGGATTGGGTCAGACCTAAGCCAATCGGCAGGCTGCGGTTTCTGCTGGCCAGAAGGACTGGTTCATAGACTTGATTGTTCCAGTTAGAGGGAAGCTGGGTTGTTGATTTTTTTTTTTCAGGTTCTTGAGGGAGGGAGACCCATAATCAACTGCAGTGTGTGTGGAGGTTGGTGTCTCCCTGTGGCCCCAGCCCGCCTACAACTCACTATGTAGACCAGGCTAGCCTCCATCTCACAGAGATTTGCCTGCCTCTGCCTCCCAAAGGCCTGTGCCACCACACCCACACCCAGGGACCCACCAGGTCAGCCTCGTGCCCAAATCTCCCAGGCACTATCTATCTTCCCTCCCTCAGTCACCCCTACAGGTTATCAGCAGCTGGGGCCCCAAAGATCCCGGGGTGTCCTGTCTCTACCTGCTCTTACTGCATTCCTCCTGGCCTCACCAGCTTAGGGATCTGCGAATCTCTCCACATCTCCACGACTGCTTCAATACCAATCTCCTTGAAGGGTAACCATTTACCCCCACCCCCGACCTGGCATGGATTCTGTGTGTGCTCTGAGCCACTTCGGGTTGGTATCTGCACCTCTCTGGGCCCCATTCCCTTGTCTGAGCCATGGTGATGACAGCAGAATCCCACAGGCAACAGCTCTGTGGGTGAGATGTGTCCAGCACTGTACTGGCCACAGAGGCCTCTTGGGTAATTCTGAAGGCTCTGTAAATGTTCAGGCTAAGCCCACCTGCTGGTCCAGGGATGCCCGGGCAAGGCTGCACCAGGCACCGCCGCCCAGGCCAGCATCTGAGGCTGATGCAAAGCCAGACACTGGCTTGCTTCCCGGACTGGCCCTAAGCACTGTCTGCCTCCCCCAAAGTGGGTGGAAAGCTGAGGCTCGGTCAGGCCTGTGTCTCTGATCAAACCTGTGGTGGCAGTTGGTGAGGGACCAGAGGAGGTTCTGGGCAGGCGTGAACCTGCTCCTCTGGTCCTCATATCCCTACAGTCTCCCCAGTGCTTGATAGGAGTCCTCCCTAACTTGGGTCAATGGGACTGGGGTGCCACTGTCTGCCTTGCTAAAATCAAACCCAGTGGGCATTGGGTTTGCTAAGCTCAATCCCCAGTGAGGGGCTGGGGTGTGGCTCAGGGATAGAGCCCAGCCTAGAATCCCCCAGTGAGGGGCTGGGGTGTGGCTCAGGGATAGAGCCCAGCCTAGAATCCCCAGTGAGGGGCTGGGGTGTGGCTCAGGGGCAGAGCCCTGCCTAGAAGCCCCAGTAAGGGGCTTGGGTGTGGCTCAGGGGTAGAGCCCTGTCTAGAATCCCCAGTGAGGGGCTGGGGTGTGGCTCAGGGGTAGAGCCCTGTCTAGAATCCCCAGTGAGGGGCTGGGGTGTGTCTCAGGGGCGGAGCCCTGCCTAGAGACCCCATGAGGTCTGGCTGTGGACTAGCATAGAGCAACAGGCCCTGAGTTCCATCTCCAGCATTTAAAGAATAAAAACTACCCAAAACAAAAAAAAAAAAAAAAAAAAGGCTGGGTATGGTGGTGCACGCCTTTGATCCTAGCACTTGGGAAGCAGAGGCGGCAGATCTTTGTGAGTTCAAGGCCAGCCTGGTCTACAGAGTGAGTTCCAGGACAGCTGGTGCTACAGGGAGACCCTGACTCGAAAAGACCGAATAAATAAATAAATAAATAAATAAATAAATAAATAAAAATAAAAACTTAGGATGTTTCTAGCATGAACAGATGTCCCAAGACACAGAAATTTCCTTCCCTTCCCTCTCCCACAGCGGGACACCTAGGCTCTGAGAGCCCCCGTCCTGGGGTGCTGCTGAGCCAGGCAGAACCCTCCACCTGCTCTGGGCCCCTTCCCTGGAGCTGAGCTATCTTTGGTAGCCTGGGAGGGAGTTGGGCGGTTTCTATTTTCTCTCCCATAGAATTGTCTTCCCTTGGGAAATAAAACTGTAAATACTGAGTCCCTACTGTGAGTGTTCCAAAATGTGGGTGACTTCTGTCTCTCTGTAGCCAGCTCCCTGAGAGAGGTCCTGCTGGGGGGGGGGGGCTGGGGGAGGTCAGCACCTCCCGGGTCATGAGGCCGTTGAGAGGACAGAGGGGAGGTCCTAGTGAGCTTTGCAGGTGGTGGGGAGAGGCCCCTTTAAGACAGGGGAGGAAGTAAAAGGAGCCCCAGCTAAGGAGGGAGCTGGGGAGGGAGCCCGCTTGTTGCTAGGGGCAACCAGTTGCTTAGCAACCCCCTTCCACTTGGTAAGCCATAGGCTTGCTGGGGAGGAAGGGGCCTTGCAGCCGGTGTCCCTGGCTCCTACATCAGCTATGGCTCCCCAGTTCCCCACCGTGATGTATACCCTTGGTCTGTGACCTGCTGCCACCATGCTCTGGGGCAGACTCAGGCTGGAGTAGCTTTTGGGCATCTTGCAACAGCAGCCCTCAGGGCCACCTCGCCTCAGGGTCCCGGCTCTTGCAGGAGCCAAGATGGGGGTATCCTGGCTCTCACTCTGTGTCTCCAAGAATGCAAACTTCTCTCTCTCTCTCTCTCTCTCTCTCTCTCTCTCTCTCTCTCTCTCTCGGATCAGATGTGGCCCTGACTTAGTTTGTCCCCAACCTGCATGAGGGAGCAGAGGTGGTGAGGGGGTCCCAAGCCAAGAAACCCGTGGATTTCCCAAGATGGAACAACAACAAACTAGTACTTTTGTTGAGAGTGGGTCTCTCTGCAGCCCAGGCTAGCCCAGAACTTGTGGTCCTCCTCCCCCCAGATCTGGGATCCCAGGTCAGCCCTCCACAGTTGCCTTTGTCCTTTTTTCTTGAATGGTTCTCACACATACTGGGACTCGAGGCCGGAGCTCCCTGAGTCGTGGCTTGTGACTTCCTTACCCAAGGTCACAGGGCACCCTGTCCAGAAGCCCCCACCAAAACAAGAGTGGTCCCCCAAAAGGAAAAATAAAAGAAGCAGGTCTTACCCAAAAATGTTCCCCAAAATATGCCATCTCCGTGGCCTCTGTGGAGAGCCCTGCTGGTCCCTGCCCAGAATCTGTCTGGAGAGAGAGGCAAGTTTAAGGCGCTGAGTCATAGCCACAAGGGCCTGAGAAGGGGAACTTCCAACCTGTTACACAGAGGATGGACAAAGGAAAGCACCAGGCCCCAAGAAGCCTCTGTCCTCCTCCTGTAGCCACGAGGGACAGACCTGGCCACACCTATCCACAAGTCATGGGGCCAGGAGTGGACTAGAGCAACAGCAACTGAGGAGACAGGAACTGGAAGGAAGGGTCTTGAAGTATGGACAGGAGTTTGTGGGCAAGGGTCAGACTGGTATTTAACCCCATTCTAGACAATTTCATAGGGAAACTGAGTCCCTTCCCAAGAAGCAGGGGGGTGGCTACTTGCCAGGGTCTCACAGCAGAAAGGGACAGTGGATCTGTTGACTGGAACAGCTGGGGCGGCCCCTATGGAAAAAGAATCTGGACTGACCCGCTGGGGAGTCTGAGGTCTCTGCTGGGCCCTGTCCTGAGACGGCTCACAACCCCCCATCAGGGGTCCCATGAGTCCCACCCCACCCCCAGAAGCCACTGTTCACCTAGCTCTGAGTCACTATCCAGGTTCCTGCCTCAGTTTCCCCACCTGTAAAGGGAGACGGATCACCTAGAAGGGGTCTTGCTGGACACCCTGGTCTCCTGGCACATCAGGGTGGCCATGCAGTGTGGGAGGGACACCGGGAGCTGTCACAGGAGCCGGCCTCATTCATAGTTCATGAGCGCACTGGGCAGCACAGCGCAGCCAGACCCAAGGGGCCTGGGACAGATGGGCTAGGGCCTGATGACCACAGGACCAGGATAATCCACCCTACTGGGAAATGACCTAACTGCACTGTGGGGTGGCCTCCCCCCAGCCTCAATTTACCTTGAAACTTAGCTATCTCTTCATTGGTTTGGTTTTTAGACAAGGTCTCACTATGTGACCCCAACTGTCCTGGAACTCGCTGTGTAAACCAGGCTGGGCTCCATCTCACAGAGACCTGCCTGCCTCTGTCACCCAAGAGCTGGGATCAAAGGTGTGCGTGGACGCACCCAACCTGGAGCTGGCTGGGATTCCAGTGGTATGCCCACCATTCTAGCGCAAGGCACTTTTTTTTTCTTTTTTTTTTTTTTTTGGTCTTTTCAAGACAGGGTCTCCCTGTAGCCCCAGCTGTCCTGGAACTCACTCTGTAGATCAGGCTGGCCTTGAACTCACAAAGATCCGCCTGCCTCTGCCTCCCAAGTGCTAGGACTAAAGGCGTGCGCCACCACGCCCGGCCGCAAGGCACTTTTCTGAGAGTGGGATGTGGGCACCCCTAATCTAGCATGAGTGTCCCAGACAGAAAGAAGCCTGGGACCAGGCCCACTGGGAGGGACATGAGGACTGAGGTTCCAGAGCAGGGACAAGAGTTCACTGGGCAAATAGGGATTTCATTTTCCAGATGGACACCCCACCACCACCCTGGAGCCTGGCCTGGTGCGACAGCTGGGGAGGAAAACCCCAAATTTCCACACAGTGTTTTTGAGTCCCCCCTTCCCGCTCAATTCTTTTGTTTCAGTGTTTCTCCCCCGGGCGGGGGGAGGAGTAGTGTTTCACTCTAGCACATGCTGATCTCTAACTCATGGCAATTCTCCTGCCTCAGTCTCCCATGAGCTTGGGTGACAGGCTGGGGCCACTATACACACCTTCCTGGCCTCTGAACCCCCTCAAGGGTGCTGTGGGGCGGGGGACCCGCTAGCCCCAGGGTTAACTTCATGTTAAGCAAAGTCAAGTACGTCATCGTCCTGCACACCCACGCCAGCACACACCCGACACTTCTCCTCCGCTCCTGAGCCACCCTGGGCCAGTGGCTATAGCCTGGAAGAAGGCTGATGAACTTCTGCCTGACGCCCAACTGAAGAGGCTTTTGGGCCACAGGTGCCATTTTCTGAAAGCCACCAGTGTCACCCCAGCTCACGGATCTGATGAGACATCTGGTCCCTTGGCCCCCCTGAGCATGCGTCCTATCCTATGACCAGCCCCACCAACAGAGCGGATGAGACGGAGCAGCCAGCCTCAGCCCCAGACCGCTTGCAGGCCTGGCTGCTCAGAACTCCTGTTAGTCTCCAGGTCCTTTGGACAGTGCCCAGCCCAGCCCACCGCCCAGAGCAACACAGGGAGCTGGCAGGCTGGGTGGCTGGGCTGATGGCCGACCTGGCCCAGGAAGTGACATCTACCGCTCATCCAGAACCACGGCTGTGGGGTTCCTTCCTGTTCTGAGGGGGCAAAGATGGGTGCTGGGGTCAAACTCACCGATGGTCATCACCAAAGGAGAGGTTAGGGCCCCTGGGGGATGGAGCAGGCACTGGGAGGCCCTGCGTCCCGACACTTCCCCTCGCACCAAGTGGAGACCTGTGTCTCACACACAGGAAGCCCCAGCCCTGGCTGCACCCAACCAACCGCCAACTGTCGTCTCCTCCTCTCCTCCCCACCCAAACCCCTGGGACCTCCCCAGATAGTAATTAGAATAGGAGCCATGAGGGGAAACTGAGGTCTGGAGAGCCATAGACCACCACACCTGGTGATATGTTAATATCAAATATTGAACGATACCCCTCAACCCGGAATCCTTTTTTTTCTAAGCCCTCTCATTTGAAAAGCAGTAAAAACACCACCGCAGACCCCTAAAAATATTGTGGGCCTGAGATGGTTCATTTACTGCAACCCAGGCTTTCCTGGCCTCTGCAGCACTGGGAGAAGGCCCAGAGACACACAGACACTGACCCAAGGTCACACAGCACTCCAGCTCCCCCACGCCAACTCCCCTAAACTCGGGGCTCAGGTGTGTGAACCTGCTGAGTACAGATGAAATGGGGGGCACCAACAGAGCCAGAGCCTCCATCTCTGGTGTCAGGTGTGGGGCGGCTGTGTCTGGGGAGCCTTGACCCCTGCCGGGGACCTCCAGCCACGCCTGCCATCTCAGCCCAAGTGATCCCAAGGAACCACAGTGTCCCTCTGTCCCCAACATCAGCTGGCAGTACATGCCTCAGCCCGTACTCCACAGGGAAACTGAGGCCCAGGCCCCAAGCCACAAGATGACACATGCTCTGGAATTCCTCTAGCTGAGCCACCTCTCTGGATGCACACACATTAAGTACCCACTGTATACTGGAGTCCTCTGGGGTGCCAAGGACCTGTTACGCCCTTCATAGATATCTTACTTCCTGGTCAGCTGTGAGCCTATTTCACGAGCTCTAGACCCTTATTAATATCATAGGCAGTGAGGTGTTTACAGTGTGCCCGGATGCCCACAGCACCCAGGGCTTCTGTCCATTTCACAAGGCAAAAGCCAGACAGACCCAGCAGGGAGAGGCAGATGCAAACTGGGGTGTCACACACCCACCCGGGGCCTCACCCCACTGCCCTCCAATGGACAGGAGCACATCATCGACCTGTCCACTCCTCTTCCACCTGGAACCCCACCCAGGAACCGGCTGGGCCCTAGCGTGGGTGATGGTATGTGGGTCAGGGTGTGTGTGCCCTGGGCAGCCTCTCAGGTGCCGCCGGGGTGACAAAGCCCCTATTCTTACTGCAGCCTGGGATGGTTTGATGGTCAGAGAGGGATGGCCCACTCCCCACCGGCAACGCCATATGCCCATCAGCAGATTTCTATTTGTTTTCATGGGTTTTAACAGGCAGTCTAGCTGTGTGGCCCAGACTGGCCTCAAATCCTCATCCTCCAGCAGCCTCAGCCTCCCCAGGGCACGGATGACCACATCAGGCTCAACCCATTTTAAAGGGCAATAAACTGAGGTTCTCCTAATAGCCCCTTCCCCAACCACTTCCACCTGTGGCCAAAGAGGGGGGTCAAGAGGGGAGTGTCTGTGTGTCTGGGATCTGAGGCAGACAGCCTGGACCTTTCAATGTCTTTTTTTCAGAAGAGGAGACAGAGGGTCAGGGGTGATGTCCCCTGCCCAAGGTCATCATGGGCAGGTGGCCGCCTCTATGCCCAATGCAGGGGTGTCCACGCACAGGCTCCTCCTCCTCCACATCGCAGCCCACCTCAGCCACCAGGCAGATCCTAATTCACCTCCACTTATTCTGGTCCCTGGGAACAGATGCCTGCTCCATCCCCGCCCCCCCATCAAGGGAGGGAGTTCCCAGTGTGGGCTCCAGGGCGCTGTAGGCCTGGCCAGCCAGAGAGGGGACCCCCCTCTGCCTCTCTTCCCAGAATCCCAGCCTCGGGGTCCCTGTCGAGGTCCCCCTGCAAAGCCCCCTCCTGGCCCCTTTGCAGTGCTTGCGAGGCCAGCAGCAAGAAGGGGGACCCCAGCTCCCAGGTTCCGATGGGGGGCGCACATAGAGAAAGGGAAGCGCGTCGCCCCATCTCAGAGTCTGAGACAGTCTGAAGGCTAAAGATAGGAAGGGAGAATTTGGGGTACCCTGGGGGTCCCCACCTCCCAGCTTGGGTTGGAAGGGAGCCGCGCCCCGGTTTCTGCAGCTCGGCCCTTGTAGACAGTTCTTGGCTGAGAATGAAGGGATCTGGGGGTCCCCGCTGAGAACGCAGGGATCTGGGGGGGGTCCCCGCTCCGCCCCTGGGGACACTCACCGCCCAGCTCCGCGCCCCGCGCCACCGCCACCTGCGCGCGCTCCGGACCCGGCGCCCCGCCCTCCCTGCGCGCCGCGGAGCGCGCCGCCGGCCCCGCCCACATGGGGCGTGGCTTTAGGAAGCCACTCCCAACAGCTCTCCATCAGCTCCGGGCACTGATTGGCTAAGCCATGCCACTCACCCGCAGTTCATTTGCATAGCTAAAAGTGACGAGCAACTTAACAGACTCAGCATCACCTTGAGATTCCCTGGAAAGGAGGCAGGGAGCAACTTTTCCTGAGCACCTACTGTGTGCAGGGCTCATGGGAGGGCCCTACACGGGGTGATGCTGAGCCTCATTTTACAGAGAAGTTAGGCGTTGCTTTGGAGCACACAGTCACTCTGCTCAGTCCATTCATTACTAGAACCCAAGACTGACACACACCGGACATGCGCTTACCACTGAGCTACCCCCCCCCGGGACAATTCTGAGAAGCTCCAACCCCCTAGCCCGGGTTTTCATAACACACAGTCTGTCGGCCTCATTTCAGCCTTCCACTCAGTGACTCCAGCCAGGTCTGTTGAGCCACCAGCCTCTCTCGCTCCCACGCAGTAACTCAGACCAGGCTACACACCTGGGGACACCTGAAGAGCTTCCCAAACCTTCATCCCTGACACTCCAGGGCCTCAGACACCCCCATCTTCTCCAGTTCTACCCTAAATGATGCTTGGCTCTGATGGCTACTATGTCTATTTAATTATTTTACTTTAGGCTCAGTGAAATGGCTTAGTGGGTAAAGGTACTTGGGGCCAAGCCTGGAGTTCAAACCTCGGGACCCATATGGTGAAAAGGAGAGAATCCACTTCTGCAAGGTTCCCTCTGACCTCAACGTGTTTGCTGTGGCGTGTTCATGCCTACCCATACAATCATCCATCCATCCATCCATCAATAAATATTAAATATTTGACTTGAGAGCCTTCTAGACTTAGGGTCGCCATAGTGCAGGCCCAGAGCTACACCTCGGAGTAGTGTGGCCTTAGGGTCACCATTGTGAATCACAGACAACTAAAATCACACCTATTCAGGCTGGAGAGATGGCTCAGTGGTAAAGAGCACCAACTGCTGGGCGTGGTGGTGCACACCTTTAATCCTAGTACTTGGGAGGCAGAGGGAGGCGAATCCTTGTCAGTTCAAGGCCAGCCTGGTTCCAGGACATCTGGGGCTACAGAGAGACCCCGCCCCAAAAAAAAACAAAAAAAAAAAAAAAAAAACCACCGACTGCTCTTGCAGAGGACCCAGATTCCATTCCCAGCACCCACATGGTGGCTAAGAACTTGCTTTTTATTTTTGTATGTGTATGAATGTACTGTCTGCATGTAGGTTTGTGCACCTGTGTCATGCAATGCCGCGAAGGTCAGAAGAGGGTCTCGGATTCCCCTGAACTGGAGTTAAAGATGGTTCTTAGCCACCATGTGGGTGCTGGGGATTGAACCTGGGTCCTCTGCAAGAGCAGTCGGTGCTCTTAACTGCTAGGCTATCTCTCCAATAACTTACTTTAAGCCCGGCGTGGTGGCGCACGCCTTTAATCCCAGCACTTGGGAGGCAGAGGCAGGCGAATCTCTGTGAGTTCAAGGCCAGGCTGGTCTACAGAGCGAGCTTCAAGGCCAGCTGGGGCTACAGGGAGACCCTGTCTCAAAAAGACCAAAAAATAAAAATAAAAATCACACCTTATTCACATTTTCCAAATGTCCTTTTCCTGCCCTGGGAGCCTGCATGACACACCTTCAGGTGTGGTCAGACTTTTCCACTTTTTAAATCATTTGTGTGTGTGTATGTGTGCGTGTGTGTGTGTGTACACACGGAGGTCAAAGGAGAAAGAATCTTCTTCCACTTTATGTGGGTCCAGGGATTGGCTTGGTGGTCAAGGCTTTTCCAGCCGACCGTCACTCAGCGCCTCCTGATTGTTGTTGTTGTGGCTGTTCTGTTCAAGATCTTCCCAGCTTCAGCCTCCCAGTGTTTCATAGGTGTGTGCCACCACGGCCTGTCAGTCACTCTTTTACATGACTCAATAGTACTCCGTGTGAAATGAAAAACACTCAGACACATAGAATAACTTTCTATTGCATAGTACACTTCCCAGTGACAGCTCATCACTGAGGGAAGTCAAGAAGGAACTTAGGGCAGGAGCCTGAAGCACAGACTGTGGAGGAACGCTGCTTACTGGCTTGCTTCTCTGGCCTGACTGAAACTACTTTCTCCCCCCGCCCTCCTTCCTTTCACAAGGTATCCTTGTAGCCCCATCTGGTTGAGAACTCAGTATGTAGCCCAGGATGGCCTTAATCTCACAAACATCCACTTACCTCTGCCTCCTGAGTGCTGGGATTAAAGACTCACCCTGCTCAGCCTGCTTATAGAACCTAAGACCACTGTCCAGGGGCAGCACCCCTCCACACACACAGTCTGTGCTGGCCTTTCCTTCATCACTCAGCAGTCAAGAAAATTGGCCACAGACATGCCCACAGACCTGTTCAATAGAGGGAGAGAGAAGGGTCCCTCCTCCCAGGTGTCAGATTGCACAGAAGCCAACCATGACAGGTGTGTTAACGCAGCAGTGTAAGAGTTCACGCTGGTGATCCCAGCACTTCAGAGACAGGAGCAGACTCCTGTCCGCACTTCAGTGTTGAAGGCTAGGTCCATTTGCTGCGGTGTCCATCAGTAACTTCCAGATTAAGGGGCGACTTGGGAGAATATGGACAGGCTAGAAGAAAGTGGTCACTCATGGGGTGTTTCCTTGAAGAGGATTTACTGCAGGCCCCACCCCTCCCTACCTGGCCAGCAAAGGTGAGGTCTGCTGTAACATGGGCTCTCTCCAGGATGTTCTGTCATGACAGATTCCATAGACCCAAGTGATCATGTACTAAGCCCATGTGTGCCAGTCACATTACTCCCATCCCTGGTGTGTGTTCTGGGAGAGAACCCAGGCCCCACTAAGCTCTTCACCTTTTGTTGGCTTGGGGGGAGGGGCAGGCAAGGACCCCAACATCAGGAGTTATCTGGTTTTTAAAATATTTTATGTATTGTCTGAATGTAAGTGCACCCATGTCATGCAATGCCCATGGAAGTCAGAAGAGGGCGCCAGATGCCCTGGAACTGGAATTACAGTGCCATCTCTTCAGCCCCTAACTAGGCCCGGTTCTCACAGCCCTAGCCCTGCCCCTGCCCCTGCCCCTGCCCCGTGGCTATCTGGGAGCTAGGGACAGTGTTAGTACCAGTGATCCTGTGGTGGGCGACCAGGGGGGCTCCCCGGGGAGGGTATGTTTAGTGTCAGTCCTGGGTGAGTCTGGGCCAGTCGATGACAGTATAGGGACTTCAGGGGGGACAGGAAAAGGAGGGGATCGAACCAAAGGTCAGGGAGAAGAGCTAGGATGGAGGGGAGGTGAAGGGAGGGGAGACCACCCCAGCTGAGATAAAACACGCCCAGCTACTGGGGAGGGGGCTCTGCTGGTTTAAATCTGTCTACATCAAAAGAAAAGTGAGGGCTGGGGTGTCGTCAGCGGTGAGTGTCTACTCGGGACCCACGAGATCTTTGTCCCAAGCACTGCCAAAGACCAAGACCAAGAACAGAAAAAATCTGTTTTCTAAAAAATAGGGTTTGGGGGCCAGGTATGGTGACACACCCCTTAATCCCAACACTCAGAGGCAGAAGCAGGCTAATCTCTTAGGCCAGCTGGAGCAAAAAATATTTTCTTAACAGGGTAAGTTTGGGGCTCCAGAGATGGCCTAGCAGTTAAGAGTGCCGACTGCTCTCTCAGAGGACGGGGTTCAATTCCCAGCATCCACATGTCTAACTCCAGTTCCAGGGGAATCTGACACCCTCTTCTTCTGATCTCCGCGGCATTGCAGGACTCGGATGCACAAACCTACATGCACACAGTACATTCTTACACATAAAAAAATTTGGAGGCGCACGCCTTTAATCCTAGCACTTGGGAGGCAGAGGCAGGCAGATCTTTGTGAGTTCAAGGCCAGCCTGGTCTACAGAGTGAGTTCCAGGACGGCTGGGACTACAGGGAGACCCTGTCTCAAAAAGACAAAAACAAAACCAAAACCAAAACAAACAAAAAAAAAAAACAGGCTAAGTTTACAATGTTTTACTGGAGCTTCATGTATTTTTATTCTTTTTGGTCTTTTCGAGACAGAGTGCCCCTGTAGCCCCAGCTGTCCTGGAACTATGTACACCAGGCTGGCCTTGAACTCAGAGATTGGCAGCCTCTACCCCCAAGTGCTGGGATTAAAGGTGTGTGCCTCTGCACCTTTATTTAGCTGAATAAGATACTCACTTCTACTCACCCACCTGAGGCAGGTTCTCTCAGATTTTCTGAAGGACAGAAGTACTACCCTTAACAGTTTCTCAGCAGAAAAAACGTAACTTCAAGTATTTTTAGGCATTTATTAAGTGGAGCATTTACAAGTGGAGGCAGAGTTGGCCAGGCCGAGGGTCTCAGGAAGGATGGTCAAGGCCGGCCCAGGTGCCAAGAGTGAAGGCCGGGCTGAGTGGCGGGGCTAGAACTCCACCTTGCAGGCAGGGAAGGCCTCGTCCTGCATGGACACCATGCTGTTGCTGCCTAGCACTGTGATGCCCAGTGCTGGGTGCTGCCCATGCGTCTCCTGGTACCATCTGTGCATGACTACTGAATCAAAGGTGGGGATCAGTGTGACCTGTGGGCAGTGGACATTGACAGGCATGGGTGACAGCCACTTCTACCCTTGGCACTACCCCACCCTCCCCTCCCCCACACAGCTCCTCACCCTGCGGCAGGCAGCCCAGCCCAGAGGGCACCCAAGGACTTTTCTGAATCTCACTACATGACCCAGGCTGGATGGAACTTGCCATCCTCCTATGTGCCAGGGTGATAGGGACATGCCTGCACCATCGCCTGGCTCCAGGACTGCAGAACCCAGCCCTGTGCGTAGACGCTACAGATGGGACTGCACAGCTGCTTGGCACATGGTGGCTGCCAGAACCAGAGGTATGCACCTTGATACCATGGCCACACATGGCTTTGGAGAGTGCCCAGCCCTTGGGGGTCACTTGTCAGGTGTGGACACAACCCAGCCCACCTGTTTCCTAGGGCCAGTTCTTCAGAACAATGACATCTCAACCCTGTGGCAGGGGTCCTTACCCCTCAGCAGAGAGCACATCTGGGGCAGGGGACAAAGTCTCAGATGCCCTAGGGTAGCGGGATTGAGGGCTCAGAGGATGGGGGAGGCAACAGAGAGCGAGGCTCAGAGGCCTTGGGGCAGGGGGAAGGAGGGCTCAGAGGCCTTGGGGCAGGGGGAGGGAGGGCTCAGGGGCCTTGGGGCAGGGGGAGGGAGGGCTCAGGGGCCTTGGGGCAGGGGGAGGGAGGGCTCAGAGGCTGTGGGTATGCAGTACCGCACCTGCAGGTCCAGCTCCCACTTCTGCTTGCTTGCCAACAGCGCATCCAGTACAGCACGCAAACCCTCCTCCTGGCGCTGGCCCTGCCCACTGATGACGTAGCAGAGTGCCCGGACGCGCAAGAAGAAGTCCTGGTCCAGGAGGCCTGTGCCACCAGCAGGCAAGTAAGCGAGGTCCAGGTAGACTGGGGAGACAGAGGTGCGGCTGCTGGACCCTGTAGAAGAGGCACGGGTGGGTGGCAGCCCCAGCAGGGTGGCACAATGGTGGCACACTACCTGCCAGGGACCCCTGCAGCAGGTGGTCCTGTCACCTCTTACTGGGAGCCACACCTGGATCCCTGCACCCCACAGGCCCTGGGGTTTTGTCTGTGGATCTGAAGCCTGTGACTGGGGTGTCCAGAAGTGTCCTGACCACCAGGGCCTCTCCGGGCATGTGGCAGCAGCATGAGACAAAGCCATGGCCGACCCTCAGGTGACAGGCACAGCAGTCAGGCCTCAGGCCCTGCTGAGCACCCGCAGCCCCACTGTCATAAGGGGTGAGGTCCTGGGTGGGTCTTGGTGACTACCCGCCACTAACCAGGTCCAGCCCTGCTTCATGCAGATGGTCTGCTGGGATACTAGGGACCCAAAACAGAGCCAACATGCCAAGGGACACAGGACGTCCTGGACGGGGCAGAGGCTGACAACAGCCCAGGAGGAGCAGGCAGGGCAGAGATGTTTCTAAAGTGAAATTGGGACAGGGCTGCTGAGCTGCTTGACAGGTGGCACCACGGCGAGCTTTGCTGTCTGCAGGGCCGCAGGTGAGGCGACGGCAACAGCAGGATGCAGCTGCCGGTCCTCAGGTGTGCCCCACAGCCCAGCTGTCCCCAGTCCCGAGGCTCGCTGACCCTTTCATGCCAGCATGCAAGGCAAGGCCTGAGCAAGGGCAGAAGAGGCCTTGGTGGGAAGGGCCCAGCAGGGCCTGGAGGACGGAGTGCAGAGGACCCTGGGTGGGGAGGGCCCAGCAGGGCCTGGAGGACGGAGTGCAGAGGACCCTGGGTGGGGAGGGCCCAGCAGGGCCTGGAGGACGGAGTGCAGAGGACCCTGGGTGGGGAGGGCCCAGCAGGGCCTGAAGGACGGAGTGCAGAGGACCCTGGGTGGGAAGGGCCCAGCAGGCCCTGGAGGACGGAGTGCAGAGGACCCAGGCTGCCCCCCTCCAGCCTCCACCAACTGAGGGTTGAGTGACAGCTGCACCCCCACACCCGCTGGGCCACCCGACCCCTACTGGACTGCTGAGCCTCTGGATCTGCAATCTCAGAGTGTGCAACACAGCCCTGTGGGCCGGAGACCTAGAAGCCACAACAGAACCTCCCACGGGCAGCCCATGGGCAGTCGTGGTCCAGCTATGCAGGCCGTGGAGCCTGGATGGAAACAGTCAAGGATGCACCACAGCGCTCCGCACAGCACTGCAGCCTGCACAGCACTGCTTGCACAACCCTCTGGGTGGACCTTGTCTGGGATGACTGATGGGGGGTTCAGGAGCATCTGGTACCAGCACAGGACTTTTTTTGTATGTGTATGAATGTACTGTCTGCATGTAGGTTTGTGTCGTGCAATGCCACAGAGTCAGAAGAGGGTGTCGGATTCCCCTGGAACTGGAGTTAAAGACGGTTCTCAGCCACCATGTGGGTGCTGGGGATCGAACTGGGGCAGGACTGCTTTAATAGATGGCACCTGGGCTGGAGAGATGGCTCAGCGGTTAAGAGCACTAACTGCGGGCTGGAGAGATGGCCTAGCGGTTAAGAGCGCCGACCACTCTTACATAGGACCTGGGTTCGATCCCCAGCACCCACATGGTGGCCGAGAACTGTCTGAAACTCCAATTCCAGGAGAACTCTAGTACCAGGGGAATCCGATACCCTCTTCTGACCTCCGTGGCATTGCACGACACAGGTGCACAAACTTTCATGCAGACAGTACATTCATACACATAGAAATAAATAAAACTAATTTAAAAAATTAAAAAAAAAAAGAGCACCAACTGCTCTTGCAGAGGACCCAGTTCGATTCCCAGCACCCACATGGTGGCTAAGAACCATCTTTAGTGCCAGACATGGTGGTGCATGCCTTTAATCCTAGCACTTGGGAGGCAGAGGCAGGTAGATCTCTGTGAGTTCAAGGCCAGCCTGGTCTACAGAGTGAGTTCCAGGACAGCTGGGACTACAAGAAGACCCTGTCTCAAAAAAAAAAAAAAAAAAAAAAGATGGGACCTGACTTTAGCAACTACAGCACCCAAGATAGTGCACAGTGCAGCCCGAGAGGCAGGGCAGCTGGCCAGGCAGGCAGGGGGTCCAGAGACACTCACCCAAGCTCCGAGCGGCCGGGGCTGTCTTGGGCATCCCGGGCTTCCTGGTAACAGGGGCACGTGTCTTGTCCATGGGCTCACTGCGGGCACTGAGTGGCCTGGCAGCACGGTCCCCAGAGGGACCCTTGGTCTTGGCAGCAGGCGTAGCTTTGGGGGCCGCAGCGACAGAGCTGGGGCGCATAGGGACCCTGCGGGTGCGGCCAAGGTTCATAGAGTTCACAGGCCGGGCATCTCGAGCTGGCAGTGCCTCAGGATCCACCATGCAGATGCCAGGTGTGCTGGGGAGTGGCTGTGGCACATGGGGTGCAGGTGGTGGGTCCCGGGCTGCGCACTCACAGTTGTCTTCAGAGTCTGCAGTGGGTGCCGGGTCAGAGTCCGATAAAGTGGGCAGAGACTCGCTTACAGATGTGGGTGGCGTCTCTGCAGGCCGCTCTTGAGAGCGCGCACTACTGTCAGAGCTGCCTGGGGATGCGGGCACCAGTGGTTTGCGGTGCTCGAACTCACAGGGAGACACAAGACACAAGTCCACGTCATGTGGGGATGCAGATCGGCGGGTGAGGCGTAGAGGGAGGCTCAGCCCCGTGTCGCCTGGCGTTGGCAGCACCTGCTCAAAGGACACAGACAGCGACTCATCCACCTCGGTGGAGTGTGGTGATCCCAGCTCTGCAGGCAGCGAAGGTGTGGTGAGTGTGGGCGTAGTAGCCGTGGGTGACACATCGGGCACAGGTTCAGGGCGCAGCGGACTGAGTGACAGGCATGAGCCAGACTCGGGGCTGTGATGAGGCCCTACAGGCATGGGAGACGGTGATGGCTCCATCCTGATGGGAGTCGGGGTAGCCTGTGGCTGAGGCCTGTCTTCCAGCTGTGCACTGCTCCCTGTGGAGACCACTGGAGAACCAGGGACACAGGCTGTGGGTGACTCTGGGGGACCTGGGACACGCCGCCCACTCTGCACCGTGCGAAGCTTGGTGCTGGCGGTGGCAGTGGCCGTGGTGGCACTGCCCCGGCTCACACTGGCAACACTCGGCCCTGGGCGCCGTGTGTCCCTGGCTGCAGGGCGCGAGGGTGTGGGCCCAAGTTTGGCATCCTTCTTGCTGTCCCGGCTGGTGGCAGGGGCGTCACTCCTGGAAGAGCTGCTCTTGGCAGGCTCCCTGCGCACATCTCTTGAGGCCAGGCTCTCCAGGCTGTCCGCCCTGGGAGGAAGGTCTCGGGCAGTGAACACCGGCCGGTGCAGGCAGGGCAGGTGCTGCAGGCGCTGCAACCCTTCCAGCAGGCGTGCAGGTGGTGTGCGGCCTGGGAACAGCACACGAACCACCTTGTCTGCAGGCGCTGCGGGCCACCACACGAGCAGCGCACAAGCTGGAGCGGTGGGGTCTGCAGCCAGCGGGTGCAGCACGAAGAGGTCCAGGCGGCCGACCCCAAGCTTCTCAAACAGCACTATGGGCTTGGAAGGCTTCGGGCCATGCCGCAGCCGAAGTGGAGTGATGCCCAGGCTGCGCAGCAGGCCCCGAGTGCACACAGCCTCATCCTCCCCGCCCCGCAGCCGTGAGGTTGCCTCCTGTGCGTTCAGAAACACCACGCCAAGCTCGGGTGACAGCAGCTGGCGCAGCCGCTCCTCCCGGGGCTCCTCGCCAGGTTCGGTGGCCTCTCGCTCTGCCAGCTTGCGGCGCAGCAGGCTGTTGAGGCCGGGCAGGCTGTCAGCGCCCCCATGTGTCACCAGCACGGCGTCCACTCGGTCTAGGTGTCGCACCAGCTTCCAGAAGCTTGACTTGGGGTTGGAGCCGCCATTCACCAGCACCGTGAAACCATTCACAGCGAAGAAGGCTGCATCACCCAGGCCACCCGGGAATATGTAGCAGCAAGGCCGTGCCAGTCGCAGAAAGCCACCTGCCACCGGCGGCTCAAGCAGCTCAAAGGGCGATGGGGGCTCGAGGGACTCAGCCACATACTCCAGGAACTCTCGGAGGCCCTCGGAGGCTGGTAGGCGGACAGGTGGGTTCAGCTGCAGCCCGGGTGCCCTGCGGCCCAGGCCCATCCAGTCACCAAAGGTCGGGCAGGACACCGTGAGTCCTGAGTGGTCTGTGGGCACCAAGGCCAGTGCATCCTGGATCTGCAGGAGCAATGCAGGGTTTCCTGTAGCCCAGAGTCCCCCTGTGAACCACCCAGGGACCCCCATCTGGCCCTCTGCACCGTGGGCCCACCTGGCTCACCTAGGTACACAAGCTCTTTTCCCGTTCCCCCTGCTGGCCTGGCCCCAGGCCCTTTGCACCTTCTGCTCAGCTGGGCACTGGCCACTACCCTCAGGGCAGCAAGGCCACCTGGGCCAGGGAGTTTGGGGCCCTCTGACCACCAGAGTCAGGAATCCAAAACGGATCCCTCCGCAACATGCGAGCCCAAAGCTGCAGCACACAACACGAGAGAAGACAGTAAGGCGCACTCACCTCACTGTCCCCCAGCACCTGCAGGAAGTGGTGGGAGGAGAAGCCCCCAGTCTGCAGCAACAGCTCCCCGGTCTCCTCTAGGCACGGGCCGGCTAGCACCAGTAGCTTGTGAGGGGCAGGGTCCAGCAGAAGGTTCCGGAGCTGTGCATGAAGATCTTTGTGACTGCACCCTGTCTCCGCCTGCCCTGGGCACTGGGGGAGCGGCTGGCAGCTGAGCGGCTGAGAGGAAGGCCAGCCCCAGCCCGGCCCAGCACCAGCAGCAGGCCTGTCCTTCCCTGACGGGGGTGCCCACCTACCCAGCTCCCAGTCCTCGGGGGTGCAAGACCCAGTGTTTTAAAGTTACATGTGTGGGTGTATTGCCTACATGTATGTTAAGTGCACCTATGTTGTACAGTGCCTGCAGAGGCCAGAGGAGGGTGTAAGAGCTCGGGAACTGGAGTTTGGACAGTTGGTGTCCACCATGAGGTGGGAACCCAGGTCCCTGCAAGAGCAGCCAGTGCTCTTAGCCCCCGAGCCATCTCTCCAGCCCCCTTCTTAGAGACAAGGTCCTCTATGGAGCAAGCCCTTCAGTCCCCAGTCCTGTTTCCGCCCCAATGTGGGGTGGCAGGCTGCACGCATTTCTGGCTCCAAAGGGCAGAGGAATCGGCTTGGGGAGGTCTGCAGTGGAGCACGGGACTGTCCTGGTCGTGTTTGAGCAGATAACTGCGAGACAGGTGCAGACCGGCAAGACGGGCTTCCTGCCCGCCCGGATCATCTCCTGCCCGCCCGGATCGTCTCCTGGGCCAGGCTGGAAGGGGCTTCCTGCCTGCCTAGATCGTCTCCTGGGCCAGACTGGAGAGGGCTTCCTGCCCGCCCGGATCGTCTCCTGGGCCAGGCTGGAGGGCTCCCAGGAAGGCAGCCTCACTATGTCCTGCAGCCTCCGGCTGGGCTGGCCTAGACACACCACTTCCCTTTTCTCCCCAAATCCAGAGTCGGCCTTTCCTGCCCAGAGACAGGAAGCTGAGTTACTGAGTGGGAAGTTTGGTGCAGGGGTACTGAGCCAGGTGTGAGGACTGGACGGGACGGGACGGGACGGGTGGGTGGGTGGGCACCCCCTGTTCCTACCTCATCGCACAGGGACTTGTCTGAGGGGTTCAGAAGAACCAGCGTCTCCAGGGTCTCTCCGCGGTGGTGCAGGCTCCGCTGGCCTGTAGGGTGATGGGGCCAGGCTCCCACTCAGAACAGGCTGGCAGGGCCGAATCCCAATGCTGAGAGACCCTCAGGTCCTCAAGGCCAGGACCCACCCAGAGTCCCAGTCTAGTTTAGGAGGGAAAGCCAAGATGCCCAGCAGCCTTGAGGGGACAGCAGGGTTGGGTGAGCCCCCTCCTAATGTACAGCACAGAGCCCATGGCCTCGAGGGCTGAGTGTCCCCAGAGCCCTGTCAGTGGAATAATTGTCTCCTGAGCCAGCCACCTGGCTGAAGGTGTCACTACCCAGGCCCCATGGCAGAGGGGGGTCACACAGCATTAAGGCAGTTCCAATGCTTTCTCCACTCAGGGGACAGGAAGCCATGATTACTCGATGGGACAATCAGATGAACAATGCTTTCCCTGCCTGCAGCAGTCCACAGTGACTCAGTGGGCTGCCCAGGGGCTGGGCTAGTGCTAACACCCACAGTACGGCCAGGAGGAGCCTCACCCTGCTCCCGACTTCTGGTTCCCTATTGGCTGAGCATCCCGAGAGGTTCTCAGCCCCAAGGGCCCCTCCCTGGAGTCTCTGAACCCTCTTCAAAAAAGAGGCCAAAGCACAAGTCCTGATTAGAGTGTCCCAAGGCCGAGGGCAGCATCCGTGGGTCAGGGCTGGCCCTGTCCAACACAGCGGTCATCCATCAGCCTGGCAGTCTGTGCGTGGGCAGAAGGGGGCTGGGGGAGGGGAGCTCACCCTTGACGATGCTGGAGAAGGTGGCAGAATGCCGGGACACAAAGGCCTTGAGCTGCTCATCCAGGTTGCAGACAGTGGGGTCCACGTCCCAGGAGCGGACACCTACAGGTGGCAGGGGACCGAGTTCGGCTGGCCAGAGCCCACCCTTCCTCCTGTCCTGGTTCTCCAGCCCAGGCCTTGGCATGGCACTTGTCACCATCTCCTTCCACCCACCAGCCTGTTCCCATGACGACCTTTCATTTGGGGGGTTATGTATGTACACCTGCATAAATATTCCTGTGTGTGCGTACATTTGCACGTGAGGGTTGGGTGATGTTAATTTCTCTCCCCTTGGTTTGGGGACAGTCTCGCACTGAGCTGTAGGCAGCCATCAGTAGCTCCCAGGATCACTGTCTTCTCACACTGGGACTGTGGGGACACCTGCCGCACCCAACTTTGTTCATGGGTTTGGGGACTTGGATTCAGATTCCAGGCACTTTACCACCCAGGTATTTTCTAATCCCTGGATTCTGGGGGACGGCCCCACACTACAGCCCAAGCTGGCTTGGAACTCAAAACAATCCTCCAGCCTCAGACTCACGGCCTGATTCGACATACCCGGTTCCTGGGCCTGTTCCCACCTCTGGGAAACCCCTTCCAGGCCTCCCTAGCTTTCCACACTGATGGGGTCTGTTCTAGGTCTGTTCCAGTTTCTCCTCAATTGCTGTGACAAAACACTGACCAATACCAACTTTCGGAGGAAAGGGTTTATTTTTCTTACACCTCTCAGGTTCATCACTTAGGGAGCCTAAGGTAGAAACTCACGGCAGGAACCCGGAGGCAAGAGCTGAAGCACAGACCATGGAGGAACGCTTACTGGCTCGCTCCTCTGGCCTATGCTCCAACTGATTTCTTCTACAACAGAGGACCACCTGCCCAGGAGTGGCACCACCCACAATGGGCCGGGCCCTCCCACATCACTCAACAATCAAAAAAATCCCCTATACAGACATGGCCACAGGCCAGTCCAATGAAGGAAATTCCCCAATTGAGGCTCCCTCAACCCAGGTGTGTCAGTTGACACTAAAGCTATCCAGCACAGGGTCCCTTGCTGGAACCCCCCCTTTAGACACTAGGACTGGCTTCCACACAAGTGCCCAGAGAACAGGACTGCTTGTCACCCGGGCCCAACCCCATGCCCAAAGTCTGGCATATCTGTGATCCAGGAGGGTCTTCAGGCCAAGCACCACCATGGGTATTGTGTACACTTCTGGAGGGTTTTGTTTCTTGAGACAGAGTCTCAATTGTACAGCCCAGGCTGGCCTTGAACTCTCTATGAAGCTGAGGGTGACCTTGAACTCCGGATCCTCCTGCCTCCACCTCCCAGTACTAGGATGCCAGGCAACAGATGCTAAGGCTGGAAGCCAGGGCTCCGAGCAAGCCATGCACCCACTCCACCCACTGAGGCCCTTGTTTTTGGAACATGACATGATCCTCCTGCCTCAGCTCCAGGGGTTCTGGGCTGACAGACATGAGCGTGCAGGGGATGCAGCCCCGCCCGGTGTCCCAGCGCGGCAAGTGGCCCAAGTTAGCTCGCCAGATGCCAAGTGTCCCCAGGGGCGGGCACGCCACCCACACGCCAATTAGCAGCGCTAAAGCGTGCCCGGGGCACCGGGGCCCAACCCAGCCTGGCGAGCGGCAGCGACAGGGCACCACTTCCTCTACGGCAGGAGACTCAAGAGGAGGGAGACAGCGTCTCGCCCGGACGCCGGAACCGCGAAGCCAGGGACATCCAGGCGGCCCGGACACTAGAGTGCACCCGAGCCCCGGGAAACTTAGACTCCATTCAGCTAACCCCCATTCGCACCCCGGCCCTCTGCGCCCGGAACCCCTCGACGAGCGACACCGCGCCCACCCCAACCCCAAGCCGCGCCCGGGAACCCCATGACGCACGTCGCTGAGCCCCGCCCGGACCCGGACAATTCCGCGCGGACCACTATGCCCAACCGGATCCCGGAAAGTTGCGCCCCAAGAACGCCGCGCCCCACCCAGACCCCGGGCCGCGGCGCCCTCGGAACCCTCCGAGAGGGACGCCGCGCCCACCCGGACCCCAGGCCGCGCCCCGTCCCCCGCAGCCCCGACCTCGTTCCAGCTCCTCTAGGACAGAGGCCAGCAGCCCAGGGCAGCAACACTCGCCGCCCACCACGAGCAGTAGCAACGAGCTCGGGGACTCTGCCACCTCCGGAGCCGCCGGAGCCGCCATCTTCGCTCTGCCCCGAAGCTCTAAGCGGCCCGCCCCCGCTGGTCCCGCCCCTTAAGGGAGTGCACCGGAAGCTCCGAAGACCCCTCCCGGAAGCGCCCCCATCTCTCTAATATAGCAGGTGAACGGAATGAAGAGCTGCCGGGCATAGTGACGCACACCTTTAATCCTAGCACTCAGGAGGCAGAGGCAGGCGGAACTTTGTGAGTTCAAGGCCAGCCTGGTCTACAGAGTGAGTTCCAGGACAGCTGGGGCTACAGGGAGACCCTGTCTCAACAAGACAAAAAAAAAAAAAAAAAGAAAGGAATGAAGAGTGAAGAGAGAGGGTGAAGTGCTGGAGTCTGAGCAATTAGGCCAGGTGGAAGCCCTGGAGGTGAAACTCGAATCCTATGATCTCTTTACAATCAGCTGTTGACTGCAACAGAGGCCGCACTTTTGTGACTGTGGGGCCTCCAGCCTAACAGATTCAACCACCTCTTCTGGCCCCCATGGATACACACTGTAATAAAGTAATAAATCTTTTGGGTTTTTTTTTTTTTTTTTTTTTGTCTTTTTTTGGTCTTTTCGAGACAGGGTCTCCCTGTAGCCCCAGCTGTCCTGGAACTCACTCTGTAGACCAGGCCGGCCTTGAACTCACAAAGGTCAGCCTGCCTCTGCCTCCCAAGTGCTAGGATTAAAGGCATGCGCTACCACACCCAGCTGGGGGTGGGGGGTTCTTTTTGAGACAGGATCTCTCTGTATCCCCAGCTGACCTGGAACTGGCTATACAGGCTGGCCTTGAACTCACAGGGATCCACCTGCCTCTGACTCCGGAGTGCTGGGATTAAAGGGTTAGTGTTAAGGATGGTTGTTGGCCACCATGAGGTACTGCTGGCAATCAAACCAGGTTCCTCTGAAGGAGCCAAGGCTCTCAATTTTATTTAATTTTATTTATTTTTGTATGTGTATGAATGTACTGTCTGCACGTAGGGTTGTGCACCCATGTTGTGCAGTGCCTCGGAGGTGAGAAGAGGGCGTCGGACTCTCCTGGAACTGGAGTTAAAGACGGTTCTCAGCTGCCATGTGGGCCCTGGGGAATCAAACCCAGGTCCTCTGCAAGAGCAGTCGGCGTCGGCGCTCTTAACCACTAGGTCATCTCTCCAGCCCCAACTTTTTAAAAACGTTTATTAGCCGGGCGTGCCTTTAATCCCAGCATTCGCTAGGAAGAGGCAGGCAAATCTTTGTGAGTTCAAGTCCAGCCTGGTCTACATAGCGAGTTCCAGGACAGCTGGGACTTCAGGGAGACCCTGTCTCAAGAAAAGACAAAAAAACAATTTACTTTAAGCTAGTCGGAGCTATCTCCACTGCTGGGGACAGGACTCTGGGGCTCCACCTGGGCAGGGGCTCAACCTCTGAGCTATGGCTCAGCCCTTCTCTGTAGGATTCTAAGTAGGAACTCTACCCCCTGAGCAATACTCCTAGCACCTCCCTGGGGAATTCTAAGTGCATGTACACTAGGCTCACTTAGAAGTCACAACCTGGGACTGGAGAGATGGCTCAGCAGTTAAGAGCACTGGCTACTCTTGCAGAGGATGGGAGTTCAGTTCCCAGCACCCACATGGTGGCTAACTCTAACTCCAGGAGATCTAATGCCCTCTTCTGGCCTCCATGGGCACTGTACAACACAAGTGCATATACATATTATAATCAATTAATATAATAATAATAAATAAATAAATAAACTTAAGTAAATTATTTTTTCTTCACTGGGCCATGGTGGCAACACAACATTATAGGAATTGCACGACAACTGTTACAGAGGAAACACACCAATTTAGGTGTACGAATGCCGAAAGGGTGACATTGCGAGAGATGGCCTAGCGGTTAAGAGCGGACGTGACTGAAATCTACAGAGGAACGCTCTGGGTGTCGATCCCTCATGCACCACAAATGAGGCGGCCGAGAACCATTTTTAACTGCAATTCAAGGAGAACACCAGTTCCAGGGGTATCTGAAACCCACTTCTGACATTCCGCGCATGTATTATCATTCGAACAACAGAGTGAACAGAGACCTGCATGCTAGACATTATCATATCTCATATACAGAAATAAATAAAAATAAGGTAAGCGAGAGGGTTGGAGGGATGGCCTAGCGTTTGGGAGCGCTGATGCTCTTACAGAGGACCCGGTGTTTGATCCCCAGCACCCACATGGCGGCTAAGAACCGTCCGACACCCAATTCCAAGAAGAACTAACCATCCAGTTCCAGGGGAATCCGATACACCCTCTTCTGACCTCCAGCGGCATTGCCGACCCGGGTGCAACACACACTGCATACGAGCAGACAGTACAATCATACAAACAATACCAAAGATAATAAAAAAAATTAAAAAAAATAAAATATAAATAAATAAAATACTAGGTAGACTCTTCTACTAAGTTTTGTGAGAGGCCAGTCACTGGCCTAACATAACGAGCTAGTCCATAACCAGCTGGGCCTTGTATCAAAAAGACCAGAAAGGAAAGTAAAATTTAAAAATAAGTTAAACATCTCCTGCCTCCTCCCAAGTGCTGGGCTGGCAGTGACAGGCTTCACTATCACCAGTGACACTACAGACCCAGTCTCTCTTGTTTCTGTGAAGGCCTCTGACATGCCACCCAGCCTTCCTCGTCAACAGCTGTAGAATTACTACATCCAATACGCTTTGCCACTAATTAACCGTGGCTTTAGGAATCTGAGATCTCCTGATCCATCCTGATCAACCAGCCTTAGTAGGCTGTTCATATGGTTTTTTGTTTTGTTTGTTTTCTGTCTTCATTTGTTTTTCCTTGAGCACAGTGCTGGTTGCTCCTTCACAGGTGTGTTCCTGTTTTCTTTAACGTTCACCACCAGTAGGTTGGATCCAATTAATTTTGAAACCCCTGGGCCCCCCTTTTGGTTTTTTTTTTTTTTTTTTAAAAAATACGCAACAAGAATCAGCCACTCCTCACGCACATACTGATCCGAGCAGGTCTAGCCCCGCCCCTCTGCCCTCTGTCCTGTGTCCCCGCTTCTCCTGGCTTCAGCCCGGAGCCTTCCCTCTTGCATCTTGCTCACATCTCAGACTCTGCCTTCTGTTTTCTCTCATGGTTTCTGACACGCTGTCCACCACCCCATGGAACCCACAGTGGGAAAGCTTGAGAAGAGCCTAGTGTGGTGGCACACACCTGTCACCCCACCACCAGGGAGGGTGATAGGAGATCAGGATTTTTTTTTTTTTTTTTAATTTCTGTATGTGTATGAATGTACTGTCTGCATGCAGGTCTGTGCACCCGTGTCGTGCAATGCCGCGGAGGTCAGAAGAGGGTCTCGGATTCCCCTGGAGCTGGAGTTCTCCTGGAATTGGAGCTTCAGACGGCTCTCGGCCGCCATGTGGGTGCTGGGGATCGAACCCGGGTCCTCTGTAAGAGCGGTCGGCGCTCTTAACCGCTAGGCCATCTCTCCAGCCCCAGGATTTTTTTTTTTTTGTATGTGTATGAATGTACTGTCTGCATGTAGGTCTGTGCACCCGTGTCGTGCAGTGCCACGGAGGTCAGAAGACGGCCTTGGATTCCCCTGGAACTGGCGTTCTCCTGGAATTGGAATTGGGTGCTAGGGCTCGAACCCAGGTCTCCTGCAAGAGCAGTCGGTGCTCTTAACCGCTAGGCTATCTCTCCAGCCCCAGATCAGGATTTCAAGGTCAGGTGTCAGCCTTTGCTAATAGGCAGCTCAGAACCTGGGCTACAGGAGACCCTGCCTTAAGAGCAACAATAACAACAAAAACAGGAAAAGTGGCCAGTGACAGACATGGCTCAGTGGGAAAAAGGAAAAGGTGCCTGTTGCCAGGTCAGATCACTTCAATCCTTGGAAGCCACAAAGTGGAAAAGGAGGTGCACGCAGGCACGCACGCATGTGCACACACACACACACACACACACACACACTGGTTTTTTGTTTTTTTTCTTTTCCAGACAGGGCCTCCCTGTAGCCCCAGCTGTCCTGGAACTCTGTAGACCAGGCTGGCCTTGAACTCACAGAGATCTGCCTGCCTCTGCCTCCCAAGTGCTAGGATTAAAGGAGTGCACCACCATGCCCGGCCTGAGTCTGGATTCTTCATGGGGAGTGGGAGTGGGGGAGGCATTCGTCAGGGAAGGAGGCTCCCGCCTTGTCAGTGCCCTGGTTGGCAGTCGTCTACACAACATAAAGCAAACTTCCAGCACCCGCATTCTGTATGCACCTCTTCACCCCTTTGTCCTTTCCAGATCTTGGGTTTGGCTTACCGCCCCTTACAGACAGAAAGCCCAGGCCAAGTCCAAGGCCGCCCTCTAGGCTCCATCTTCTTCTTCTCCCCCCCGGCTCCCTCCCTCCCTCCCTTGTCCCCTTTCAGGATTTGGGTTGCACCCCAGAATCTGCCCTGCATCTTACAGAATATCTTTACACCCCACTTCCCGTTCTCACAGCTTGGGGAAACTGAAGCGTGGGCCAGAGTGCGCCAGCACATGAAGGTGCGGCACCGTGGCCTCGGCAGTGCATGCTTTCACGCTCTTCCTGTGTCAGAGAGTTGAGACAGGTTCTCGCTATGTAACCACGGCTAGCTGGGAACTCAGTTTCCTTACGGAGGCTCCCCAGGCGTGTGCCACCTCGCCCAACTTCTAAATCTTACAGCGATTCTAGGAGCCAGAGACTGTGGTGTGAATGATTTCCTCTGACGGCTGGGGAAACTGAGGCTCCAGTGTAGATAAACCCAAGATCAATCCCAGGTGTGGACAGCCACGGGCATGTATGGATGGATGGCTAAGAGTCGTAGACAGATGATCTAATATATCGATAGATTATTGGATGATATAGACAATAAGAAGAGATTATGGATGATATATGGAAAGAAAAAGGGAAATAAAGGGAAAAAGAGAAAGAAAAAGGGAGGGAAGGAAGGAAGTTAGGAAGGAAGGAAGGAAGGAAGGAAGGAAGGAAGGAAGGAAGGAAGGAAGGAAGGAAGGAAGGAAGGGAGGAAACTGAACCCGACCTGGAGACTACCAATTAGCCTACAACTCCCAGGATTCCGCGCGCGACACCTCTCCCTTTCGGACCCGACGGAAGTTGTAAGGCGCGCCGTGCTGGTTCCTGAGAGTTGTAGTCTCCTCTTGGAAGAGGCAGGGCTTTGAAAGTAGGCGGGACCGTAGCCAATGAAGAATCAAAGTTCCTTCAGGGCTAGGCAAGTAGCCAATGGACGCGCGGCGCCATCAGGGCAGGACTTCCGGTAGAGAACTCTTGGTGAGAGCGCGAAAGCCACCTCTTCCTTTTGTGGGTGGCGGCCCGCGAGGAAAGATCGCTATGAAGGCCTCGGGCACAGTAAGGCGGCCACGGCGGGGTCGGGGATTGGGGGTCCGGCGTGAGCGGGGTGCGGGTGCGGGCCGGGATGGTGGCGTGAACGGACGCCGCGGTCCGCTCGCTCCGTACGGGACCCCGCTCCCCGGGGCCTCGGGCTCCTCGCGGGCAATATGGCGGCCGCCGCGTGCAGAGCAGCGCGGGACTGGCGGGGAGCAGGGGCCGCCCAGCCTCAGCCTCGCGGTCGCACTGACCTCACGCCGGAACTGTGGGCAGATCGTGCTGCGCGGGCCGGAACCTCAGCCCAGGCATTAACGCAAGTCCCTCTGGAATGTCCGAGAAGCAGGGACACAGGCCGGCGATCGGAGCACTGGGGAAGTGGAGGCGGGAGGATTAGCCGGGACTTCAGTATACACCACGCCCTCGACAATTTAATTTCGGGGCTGCTAGCACTGGGGCGGTTGAGGCCCTGAGATCCAGGCGGCCTGGGCTACAGCGCGAGTTCCGGTCATGGAGGTTACAGGGAGACCTGGTTTTCAAAATCTGAAATAAGTTGGGTCTCAGTTGACAGGGCTGCGTTTGCAGAGGACCCGGGTTCGAGTCCCAACCGCCACATGGCGGCTGACAACAGTTCGCTCCCCAAAACAAGTTTGAAAAAGCGGCATGTGGTGCACTGCCTGTGTACATAGCAGTCACTGTGCCCTTGAAAAGGCTGGTTTCCGTGGGGAGAGCCTCCTGGCGTGCATCTGGCCCTGGGTTCCAGCCCTGGGGCACCTGGCGTGGTGGCACACCTGTCAGCTGTCGAATCCAGCACTCCGGAGGTGTGGATAGGAGTTCAGGGTCATCCTCAGCTACATAGTGAATTTGAGGCCAGCCTGGGGTGCATGAGGTCCTTTTTATGTTTGGGCAGTTTTGTTTTGGTGCCGCACGCCTTTAATCCTAGCACTTGGGAGGCAGAGGCGGGCGGATCTTTGTGAGTTCAAGGCTAGCCTGGTCTTCATAGTTCCAGGACAGACAGAGCTACAGGGAGACCCTGTCTCAAAAAGACCGAAAAATAAATAAATAAATAAAAACTAAACTGATGCAGGGTGTGATGGTTCACACCTTTAATCCCATCTCTCCTGGGGTAGACGCTGGCAGATCTCTGAGTTCAAGGCCAGCTGGGGCTACAGGGAGACCCTGTCTCAAAAAGACCAACGAAGAAAAACTAAATGAAGGGAGGAGAGACCACCCATAGGCTTGCCTGTAGGGCCTTCCTCAATGCAAGGTGGTGGACTGGGTCCTATCCTGTGGGTTAGTGGAGATCTGGGATTGGCACTGGGCAGACACCTCCCCCATCTGGGTAGCAGGGGCTGTGACTCTGAACTCCTGACAATGGGTTGTAGCCTGGTGCTTTAGCAGGTGGGTGGGGTATGATTCCCCTGCTGTGTAGCCTGGGCTTGCCTGAGCGTGCTTCCTCCTGCTGATGCGGTGCACCCTGGTGTGTCAGGGTGGAGAGGAGAGTTATCTGTTGCCTGGACTTCGGCAGGCTCTGCTCTCCCAGTGGGGCAGAACCTGGGGCCCCTGGCTTACCCTCCTTTGTCTTTCAGCTTCGAGAGTACAAGGTAGTTGGGCGCTGCCTACCAACTCCCAAGTGTCACACACCACCCCTCTACCGCATGCGCATCTTTGCGCCCAACCATGTCGTGGCCAAGTCCCGCTTCTGGTACTTCGTGTCTCAGCTGAAAAAAATGAAGAAGTCTTCTGGGGAGATCGTATATTGCGGACAGGTGAGCTGGCTCCTGGAAACTGGCCTGTGGGTACCAGGCATGGAAGCTCTTCTCACAACCCCTCCTCTTCCCCAGGTATTTGAGAAGTCACCCCTGCGGGTCAAGAACTTTGGCGTCTGGCTGCGCTACGACTCTCGCAGCGGCACCCATAACATGTACCGGGAGTACCGAGACCTGACCACCGCTGGTGCCGTCACACAGTGCTGTGAGTTCCCATCCAGCCCTCCATCTCCCACCCCATGCACCCTAACCCAAGAACTGCAGCTGTCTGTAGCTGCTGTTTAAACGGCGGTGCACATAGCAAAGGTGCCTTGTCGCCTTTGGGAGGCTGTGCAGTGCCCCCCAGAGTGAATCAAGGGGCCCTACAGCCCAATGCTTTCTGCCCTTGGCCTGTGTCTGAACCCTTCTCCCCCCCCCCACTAGACCGAGACATGGGTGCACGTCACCGTGCTCGTGCACACTCCATCCAGATCATGAAGGTGGAGGAGATTGCAGCAGGCAAGTGCCGTAGGCCAGCCGTCAAGCAGTTCCATGTGAGTTACCTTGAAGGAGGCCCTACGCAGGGCTCGGGGGGTGCAGTGCAGGGAGGCATGCTTGGGTGACCCTTTGACACCCCTTTTCTCCACAGGACTCGAAGATCAAGTTCCCGCTGCCCCACCGAGTGCTGCGGCGCCAGCACAAGCCGCGCTTCACCACCAAGAGGCCCAACACCTTCTTCTAGACTGGGCTGCACTGCAAATAAACTACAGCCCAGAGGCCTCGCTGTGTGCTTTTGTGTCCTACAGAGCTTCAGGGGGTCAGGCAGAGGTCATCCTGGGTTGGGTCAGTGCCCCTTGTGTGCACAGTGGAGCAGGGCTGGGACCTCTTTTCTGTTGCTTGTCTGGAACTTGGTGACAGCACCCCTGGTGGGCGCTCAGACCTGCCTGGGGCTGCCCCTGCCAGCCATCTCCAGGCCTGAGTATTTAGGCATGAAGCTAATCCCATAAGTTTGCTAGGTGGGAATCTGGCCAGCCAAGCCCTGCTGACCTAGAATGTTCTCAGCTTCCAGCTGTGGGTTGGGAATCAGCCAGGCTTGCCCAAGTAGCCATGTGGTCAAGGGCCACTTAGTGTTCTGGTGAACTGTTAAATGGAGAGGAGGGGCTCCTGGGCAGGGGCAGCATGGTGCCCATTATGGGTGCAGTTTGGGCAGTTCTGCCCACAGAAGGCCCAGATTGAACAGTGCTCCTGAGACCACAGAGCTTGACTGCGACACTGCCAAGGGTGCTGCCTCGGGGCCCTGCCGACAGCCAGTTCCACAGCCTTTCCATGGGCTGAGGGCTGGGGGCTGACGATGGGAACCCTGGGTCGGCCTTGCTGCGGTGGGCGTCTGTCCTCCCCTGGGGTCTCCACTGCTGTCTATCCCACTTCCTGTCCTGAGTAATGTGAGGGTCCTGCCTACCCCGCCCAGCAAGGGAGCAGAGCGGAGGGGAGTGGGCACGGTGGCAGAGCTGAGAGAAGCCAGGGTTAGGGCACTGGGTGGCTCCTTCACGAGTTCCCGGAACCTCTGAGGGGCCTCCAAGGGCGCCGCACACACGGACAACTTAGATACATAACGGGCAGAGCACCGCGCGGGGCCTGTCCACACAACCCGCCTGGCCTTGGGGCCCAGGGGCTGTAACGGGGCTGCTTGCTGGACACTGCTTAGCCAGTTGGACCCCTACACCCCTGCTCTGCAGCGGGTTCTGGAAGGCTCCTCCCAGTCCACAGCCTTCTGAGACTTAGAACCTCAGTCCAGCACAGTCGGCTTTCCTGGTCCCTGGCACGTTCAGCGTCACCAAGCCTCAGGCGGCCTGATACTCGGCTCCCGCCTTCTCCCACTGCTCTCCGCTCAGCTCGCTCTTTCCCTCTCCAGGCTCCTGGGCCTGCCTGGGAGCTGCTCCCCCCGTCCTGAGCTGCAGTCTCCATCTTCCCTTCCTGGTGGCCTCTGATGAGGCTGAGTCAGTGCTGGCTTCTCCCTGGGTCAACTGTGGGCTGTTTCGGGTGGAAACTAGACTAGGGGAGGGAGTGGCACCCTGCTTTATGGCAGACCCAGGCAGACAAAGCCACCAGGTGGAGCCAGAACCAGAGGGGCCTCAGGGCCTGCTAAGGTCACCTAGACCTTCAAGCCCAGCTTGCATTCAAACCCAGACCCCCCCAGCCCATGGAGAAGGGCCTTAGTGGGCTCTAGAGCCTCTGGGTACTTGACCTGGGAGTTCTCCATGACCAACTTGTTCACCAAGTGCCAGCGGAGGCAGGGAGAGACGGGAGCAGGGCCCAGGGCTGTGTCCCGGCAGCGGAGGGGTCTCCACCATGATTGGAGGATAAGCTGAGCTGCACAGTGAGACCCTGTGGGAGTGAGGAAGGAAGAGTGCGCAGGCCTGGTGACCCACTCCAGGGGGGCTGAGGAGCTCCAGGTCAGCCTGGGCGCCACGAAACTGCCTCGGACAGAGAGCCAGGTGCCTGGCTTACCGAATGACACGGGCTCCTTATGTACGCATGGAGAAACAATCCCAGGCAAAAGTTCTCCAAGGCCCCTGGCTGCCCAGGATGATCTGGAGAGTGAGGTTGGCTGGTTCTTTCCCACAGACGCCCAAGGCGGAGTGGCTTGGGGCGGGTGAGCCCCCTAAACCGGAGGTCAGTGCGTGGACTCGGCTTCCCGAGTGTCCGTCAACGCCCAAGAGCCCTGCGAACTTGGGCCTGTGTGTGCCCTCTCGCAGCCTCCTTCCCCACCTGTCCATCATAGCCCGCGGGAGTCAGGAGAGAGGAAAAAGTTTGGAGGACACCCCCGCCCCCGCGTGGCCTCAGTCTGCCCGGCCCCGGGCGGAAAGGGTGCGGGTCGCGCCGCCTCCACCGCCAGAGGCGGAGCCATGCTGACCCCGGAGACCCATAAATCCCCATCCGGAGAGCGCAAGGAGCAGAGGCAGGGTGGCTGCAGGGAGCGAGGTCCTCCTGCACCGCCGTGCGCCCGGGCACCTGTCACCATGGACGGCGCAGAGGCTCGACCGCGCGCCACCTTCGGCGCCTGGGACTACGGGGTGTTCGCGGGCATGCTGCTGGTGTCCACGGGCATCGGGCTGTGGGTCGGCCTGGCCAGGGGCGGTCAGCGCAGCGCCGACGACTTCTTCACGGGGGGCCGGCGTCTGGCCGCCGTGCCCGTGGGGCTGTCACTGGCCGCCAGCTTCATGTCGGCCGTGCAGGTGCTGGGGGTCCCCGCCGAGGCCGCGCGCTACGGACTCAAGTTCCTGTGGATGTGCGCGGGCCAGCTGCTCAACTCGCTGCTCACTGCGCTGCTCTTCCTGCCCATCTTCTACCGCCTGGGCCTCACCAGCACCTACCAGGTACCGGGCAGCGGGTGCCGGGCGGGGCTGCGCCCAGAAGGTTCTGGGAAGTCGCCCTGGGCACTGGGCGAGGGGCAGGAAGGAGGAAGCAGAGCTGGCGTGCCCACACGGCGAGCAGGGCGGGGTGGCCTGCCGGGGACACCTGTCCCCACATGCTCGGGACGCGCCGCTCACCGGTGCGGACAGCCCCGCACAGCTCAGCGGCCCTAGTGACCGTGCCAAGTGCACGCGAGTCATCGCCGCACCCGGAGCTGAAGCCGGAGGATGGACGCGAGTTCCAGGCCAGCCTGGGCTCCGTAGGGAGACTCCCGACTCAAAGAGGTGTGCGCGCTCAGGCGGGCACCCGGTAGCGATCCAACGACAGGACTGACAATCTGATGGCCCACGCCTGTACTCAGTGCGCAGGAAGTTGAGGCAGGGGGATGGCTCCCTGGGAGGCTCAGAGGAGCTCTGCACACGCAGCTTGGCCCCCTGAAGGGAGCGCAGGAGCCAGCGGGGCGGCCGGGCCCCACGTGGCGGTCCTTGCACCGCTCTCAGCGTGCGCTCCCTCTGCAGTACCTGGAGCTGCGCTTCAGCCGCGCTGTGCGGCTCTGCGGGACTCTGCAGTACCTGGTGGCCACGGTGAGCCCGGCTACCTGCGGCCACGCCCACGCCCCGGCGGGGTCCGCCCCCAGCGATGTCGCCCCGCCCTCTCCACAAACCACACCCCTACCCTGTTGCCCCGCCCACGTTCCCACCTGGGCTCCTCCTGCTGCGCCTAGCCCAGCCCATGGCCCAGCATGACAGACCCACCACCAGCAGGGCCACGCCCACGCCCACTACCAAGAACGTGGCCGCGTCCTTGAGAGCCACGCCCACAGTCCTGTGGTCCACCCGCCGCCTATCCAGGAGTTCTAGGACCCGCCTACCCACATCACTGGCCCCGCCCACAAGGCCTCCGGAGCTCCACCCGCGCCCATGACGGCCCCGCCCGCCCGCCAGACCACACCCACCGTCCCGTCCCGCCCCCCTCCGCCCTTGCCTGGCTCGGTCCCGCTAAGCCCCACCCGCTCTGCCCGGCAGATGCTGTACACAGGCATCGTGATCTACGCGCCTGCGCTCATCTTGAACCAAGGTCTGACTGGGGCAGTGCTGGGTAGGGACGGGAGCCCAGGTTGGACCGGAAGTCCTCTAGGACCAGTCTGACCTCAGGTGTGCTTTTGCAGTGACTGGGCTGGACATCTGGGCGTCTCTGCTGTCCACAGGCATCATCTGCACCTTGTACACGACTGTAGTGAGTGGACCTTGACTCGGCCATGGGGTCTGGTGGGGAGACGCCAGGCCCTTGAGCTGCCGTCTGTCTCGGCGTCCTCAGCTCATAGATGGAGGTGTCTGAGAGGAGGAGGTCCTGAAAACAACATCTCCAGGGCCTGGGGAGGGGGAGGAAGTGTGGACAGGGAAAGATGGATACTGTAATCCCAGCACTGAGCCGGAGGGCTGTAAGTTCTAGGCCAGCCTGGGCTACACAGGCTTCAAAAATAAAAATAGTAGTGATGGGGCTGGAGAGATGGCTCAGCGGTTAGGAGCGCCGACTGCTCTTGCAGAGGACCTGGGTTCGATCCCCAGCACCCACATGGCAGCTGAGAACCGTCTTTAACTCCAGTTTCAGGGGAATCCAACACCTTCTTCTGACCTTCTTGGCACTGCACGACACGGATGTGCCAATCTACATGCAGACAGTACACTCATACACATAAAAATAAATAAAACTTATTTAAAAAACCCCATATTTGAAAAAATAATAAATTAAAAAAATAGTAGTGATAATGGTGCATACCTTTAACCCGAAGAGGCAGGCGAATCTCTGTGAGTTCCAGGACAGCTGGGGCTACACAGGGAGACCTTGTCTCAAAAGGACAAAAAAAAAATAGTGGTTCAAGGCCAGCCTGGTCTACAGAGTGAGTTCCAGGATAGTTGGGGCTACAGGAAGACCCTGTCTCGAAAAGACCAAAAAAAAAAAAAAAAATAGTGATAGGTGTCTGGAGAGACTGCTTAGCAGTAAAGAGCACTGGCTGATCTTAGGGACCGGGTTCGGTTCCCAGGACCCACATGGTGGCTAACAACACCTTAACTCCAGTTCTGGGGGATCTAACATCCCCTTTTGACCTCCGAGGGCATTGAAGGACCCTGGCCTGCTTACATTCATGCAGGCTCATACACATAAAATAATAAAGAAAAAAATTTTTTTATCTTTTTGAGACAGGGTGTCCTTGTAGCCCCAGCTGACCTGGAACTTGCTATGTAGACTAGGCTGGTTTTGAACTCGCAGAGATCTGCCAGACTCTGTCTCCCAAGTGCTGGGATTAAAGGTGTGTGCTACCAAGCCCAGCTTAAATTAAATATGTTTTTAAATAGTGATAAAGATTGGTGCAGGCATATTTGCTGCGAAGGCCTGCACCAATGCATCTCCTTCCTACCTGTTAATTTACTTAATCCTCAGATCAACTGTGGGAAGGTTTTCTGCCCTCATTTTCCAGATGGGAAACTGGAATGGTGCACCGTCCCCTACACCTCAGGGAGCCAGGCTGGGTGAGCCCGGCCAGGTAGCCCCAGAGGCCCTGGACAGCCCCTGCCTGACAGGTACCCCCACCCCCTCTGCCTCGATGTGCAGGGCGGCATGAAGGCGGTGGTTTGGACCGACGTGTTCCAGGTTGTCGTGATGCTCAGTGGCTTCTGGGTGATACTGGCCCGCGGTGCCATGCTCACGGGAGGGCCCTGGACCGTGCTCAAGTTGGCCAGAAACCATTCCCGGATCAACCTCATGGAGTGAGGGAAACTGCCTTCAGACCAGGCCTCACCCGGAAGATGTCTCAGGGAACAAGCTCCACCTAGAAAACTCCAAAACCCACTCCAAACGTTCCCTTAAGAATGGCCCCGTTACCAGGGAGGGTGATGGGATGGGAAGCCCTCACGTGACTGCTAACCTGCCCCATCCTCTGCCCAGCTTTGACCCAGATCCCCGGAGTCGCTACACCTTCTGGACTTTTCTAGTGGGCGGCACACTGGTGTGGCTGTCCATGTACGGTGTAAATCAGGCCCAGGTGCAGCGCTACGTGGCCTGTCGCACTGAGAGCAAGGCCAAGCTGTGAGTTGGCTGGGTGAGGGACCCAGGAAAGGCCTTCTGGGAAAAGTTGCCCCCAGCCCCAACCTGAGGCCGCCCCTCCCCCCAGGGCCCTGCTTATCAACCAGCTCGGCCTCTTCCTCATCGTGATCAGTGCGGCCTGCTGCGGCGTTGTCATGTTTGTCTTCTATAGAGACTGTGACCCTCTCCTCACCGGGCGCATCTCAGCCCCAGACCAGGTGAACCCCCACCCAGGACATCAGACTCTGTGTTCCCCACTTTCCTGTCCCAGGAGTGAGAAAAGGTCCTGAGGCAGGAAGGTGGCGTGGGAGGGTGAGGGAGCCACGGAGGGTGAGGGAGCCTGGGAGGGTGTGGGAGCCTGGGAGGGTGTGGGAGCCTGGGAGGGTGTGGGAGCCACGGAGGGTGTGGGAGCCACGGAAGGTGAGGGAGCCACAGAGGGTGAGGGAGCCTGGGAGGGTGAGGGAGCCTGGGAGGGTGTGGGAGCCACGGAGGGTGTGGGAGCCAGGGAGGGTGAGGGAGCCTGGGAGGGTGTGGGAGCCACGGAGGGTGTGGGAGCCACAGAGGGTGTGGGAGCCACGGAGGGTGTGGGAGCCATGGAGGGTGTGGGAGCCATGGAGGGTGTGGGAGCCATGGAGGGTGTGGGAGCCATGGAGGGTGTGGGAGCCATGGAGGGTGTGGGAGCCATGGAGGGTGTGGGAGCCATGGAGGGTGTGGGAGCCATGGAGGGTGTGGGAGCCATGGAGGGTGTGGGAGCCATGGAGGGTGAGGGAGCCACGGAGGGTGTGGGAGCCATGGAGGGTGCAGATGGGGAGCCTAGAAGTGGAAAAAGAGAGAAAGAGATATTAATGAAAAAAGAAAGGAAAGAAACCATGGAGGGTGAGGGACCAACGGAGGAAAGGTGTGGGGAGCAACACGGAGGGGGAGGAAAGAGCCTGGGAGGGTGAGTAAAGAGCCACGGAGGGTGTGGGAGGCCTGGGAGGGTGTAGGGGAACCACTGAGGGTGAGGGAGCCTGGGGGGTGAGGAGCCACAGGAGGTGGGGAGCCTGGGAGGTGAGGGAGCTGGGAGAGTGGTGGGACCAGTGGAGGGTGTGGGAGCCAGGGAGGGTGAGGGAGCCATGGAGGGTGAGGGAGCCACGGAGGGTGTGGGAGCCACGGAGGGTGAGGGAGCCTGGGAGGGTGTGGGAGCCATGGAGGGTGTGGGAGCCTGGGAGGGTGAGGGAGCCATGGAGGGTGAGGGAGCCATGGAGGGTGTGGGAGCCACGGAGGGTGAGGGAGCCATGGAGGGTGAGGGAACCATGGAGGGTGTGGGAGCCACGGAGGGTGAGGGAGCCTGGGAGGGTGAGGGAGCCACGGAGGGTGTGGGAGCCTGGGAGGGTGAGGGAGCCATGGAGGGTGAGGGAGCCATGGAGGGTGTGGGAGCCAGAGAGGGTGTGGGAGCCTGGGAGGGTGAGGGAGCCACGGAGGGTGTGGGAGCCTGGGAAGGTGTGGGAGCCATGGAGGGTGAGGGAACCTGGGAGGGTGTGGGAGCTATGGAGGGTGTGGGAGCCACGGAGAGTGTGGGAGCCACAGAGGGTGTGGGACCCTGGGAGGGTGAGGGAGCCTGGGAGGGTGAGGGAGCCACGGAGGGTGTGGGAGCCTGGGAGGGTGTGGGAGCCATGGAGGGTGTGGGAGCCACGGAGGGTGAGGGAGCCATGGAGGGTGTGGGAGCCACGGAAGGTGAGGGAGCCACAGAGGGTGTGGGACCCTGGGAGGGTGAGGGAGCCAAGGAGGGTGTGGGATCCTGGAGGGTGTGGGAGCCCACAGAGGGGTGGTAGTCATGGAGGGTGATGGTGGGAGGAACCCTGGGAGGTGAGGAGCACGGAGGGTAGAGGGAAGCCGACAGAGGGTGGGGAGCCACGGAGGGGGTGAGGGAGCCACGGGAGGGTGTGGAGCCACGGAGGGGTGAGGAGCCACGTAGGGCGGGGGTGAAGGGAGGCCACGGGGGTGTGGGAGCCACTGAGGGGGTGGTGAGGGAGCATGGAGGTGGGTGGTGAAGCCATGGAGGGTGAGGGAGCCTGGGAGGGTGTGGGAGCCACAGAGGGTGTGGAAGCCACAGAGGGTGTGGGAGCCACAGAGGGTGTGGGAGCCNGGGAGGGTGAGGGAGCCACGGAGGGTGAGGGAGCCACAGAGGGTGTGGGAGCCACGGAGGGTGAGGGAGCCACGGAGGGTGTGGGAGCCACGGAGGGTGAGGGAGCCACGGAGGGTGAGGGAGCCACGGAGGGTGTGGGAGCCACGGAGGGTGAGGGAGCCATGGAGGGTGTGGGAGCCATGGAGGGTGAGGGAGCCTGGGAGGGTGTGGGAGCCACAGAGGGTGTGGGAGCCTGGGAGGGTGAGGGAGCCACGGAGGGTGTGGGAGCCTGGGAGGGTGAGGGAGCCATGGAGGGTGTGAGCAGTGGAGGTAGGGGACATCAAGGAAGAGATGAGACCACAGTTCGGCACAGGATCCCATTCAGTCCAGGCTGGCCACAACTCACAGTGTGTCCAAGGCCTGGGACTCTCAATTTTGCTCAGCACACCAATAACAGAAAGTTCTTTGTCTCGTGTCATGGGTGTTGGGGACCATCAGGGCAGGGTCAGGCAGGCGGCCACGTCCCTGGTATCACGGACACTTGGTCCTCCACAGTACATGCCTCTACTGGTGCTGGACATCTTCGAGGACCTGCCTGGAGTCCCTGGGCTGTTCCTGGCCTGTGCCTACAGTGGCACCCTCAGGTGAGCATCACGGTGGTCCTGCACCAGGCTGTGCCCTTGGGGGATGGATTGTTCTCAACCTTCAGGGCTCCGCTGGGCTCTGGGGAGGGACTCACTGGGCACAGCTGTTGCGTGTGTCCTGAGGCTGCGTCCTCGGCTTGAACCCCAGCACGGCGTCCACCAGCATTAACGCCATGGCAGCCGTCACCGTGGAAGACCTCATCCGGCCGCGCCTGCCCCAGCTGGCACCCCGGAAACTTGTTTTCATCTCCAAGGGGCTCTGTGAGTTTGAGGAAGCAGGGCGGGGGTCCTTGGGGGGACCTGGCGCTGACCGTGTACCCCCCACAGCACTCATCTACGGCTCGGCCTGCCTCACCGTGGCTGCTCTGTCCTCACTGCTGGGGGGTGGCGTCCTCCAGGTGAGACCCCAACCCCACACCCCACCCCGAACCCCAACATGAGGTCCCAGCAGACCTGGGCTCAGAGGGGCAAGGGAGGCTGACGCAGGAGGATCAGGAGTTCAAGGCCAACCTCAGACACTTGTCGAGATGGAGGCTAGCCTGGGCTACATACACCAGACCACTCGCAGCCTTGGGGAACAGGAGGAGGGAGACTGAGGAACAGAGGAACCTCCAGGCCCCCGGTGGGGCTCCTGGGGAAACTGAGGCCCATTAGTGCTGGTTGTTCCTCCCTGCCCCACAGGGCTCCTTCACCGTGATGGGCGTCATCAGCGGCCCGCTGCTGGGAGCCTTCGTGCTGGGCATGCTGCTCCCGGCATGCAACACCCCTGTGAGTGGGGAGTGGGTGGGCGTGGTCTGGGTGTGGTCGGAAGCCCCGCCCTCACTCTGGCCCAGTCCACAGGGCGTCCTCTCAGGGCTGGCTGCAGGCCTGGTCGTATCCCTGTGGGTGGCCGTGGGGGCCACGCTGTACCCACCCAGCGCTGACACCATGGGGGTGCTGCCCACCTCCGCTGGCGGCTGCACAAACGCCTCCATCCTCCTGGACCCCCTTGGACCCGCCAACACCTCCAGCGGGGTACCCGGGTGAGCAGGCCAGGCTGGGGTTTGGGGAGCCCACCTGATGACAGGGCACGATGGGCAGACTGGTGGCCCAGGAAGGCATCCTGAGGGTGGAAATGGTGTGTGCAAAGGCCCTGGGGTGCATCTTTTCCTGAGGTTACAAGGGGTAGATGGCTTACCAGGAGGAAGGAGAAGAGAAAGTGGAGAAACTGTTTTCTGTTTTATCCTTTTCTGTTTCATTAATTAACTTGGTTTGGTTTGATTTGGTTTGGTTGTTTGGTTTGAGACAGGTAACCCAGGCTGGCCTGGAACTCTCTGGTCCTTATGTAGATCAGGCTGGCCTCCTTCTCACAGAGATCTGCCTGTTCCAGCAGGCCCCACCCGTGAGTGGTTTTCTAAGAATTCAATTCCATTTAATTACAAGATCAGTAAGGAGCCATGCAAGGTTTGGTAGGCAGACGCAGGATGGACAGCAAGCGGCCACCATGCACGGAGCAGGGAGGCTGGGGCTGGAGACAGATGAAGAAGTCAGGTGCTTCCTCTCCCCCTATAGCTCTGGGATGGACGCAGAGCGACCTGCCCTGGCCGACACCTTCTACGCCATCTCCTATCTGTACTACGGGGGGCTGGGCACGCTGATCACTGTACTGTGCGGGACCCTGGTCAGCTACTTGACCGGTAAGTGTGATGGAAGGAGTCCACGGGCATCCTCATCCCCCTGCCTCAGCTCCCCTGAGCCTGGCACATTTGCACAGCTGAAGCTGTGCCACCTTCGAGACCACTCTTGTCAGGGCAGACTGACAGCAGGAACTGAGGCACTGTCTGTGAACCGCCAGGGCTCAGGAGACAGTCCTGCAGAGCCAGGGGCACGGGGCGCTGTCCGTGGTCCTGATGGACGCTCTTGCCTGGTGGGGACACTCCCCCGCCCTGCAGAAATGTGTTTGCCTGTTTCTTTCATGAAAGATGGGGTCTCACTCTGTAGCGCATGTTGACCTCAAACCCATGGCAATCCTCCTGCCTCAGCTTCCTGAGTGCAGAGTGACAGGTATGTGCCACATCCAACCCACATTCCACTTCATTTTTCTTTACCTTTTAAGTCACAATCTCCTGTAGCCCAGGCTGGCCTCTGATTCCTTATGTGTCTAAAATTGGCCTTGAGCTCACCCTCCTGCCTCTGCCTTCTAAGGGAGGGGATAACAATTCTGCTCCACCATGCCTGGTGGATGTGGTGCAGGGCTCTGTGCTGGCCAGGCAACCCCTCTACCAACTGAACTACAAGCACTCTACAAGCTGAGCTACACATGCACCAAGCCATAAGCCCTCTACTGAGCCTGGGTTCGACCTCTACAATAACGTCTATAAAGGTCTTTGGGCTTTTACTGAGCTCTCCTGTGTGAAAGTCCACTCTAGACTCTGGGTATAACAGTGAGTGAACCCACATGCTGGGCACCCCCAACCCTCAGGAGGCAGAGGGAGGAAGATTGCCATAAGTCTAGGCTACAGAGTGAGATCCTGGCTGGGGGGAGGGGTGCACCTGTCACCCCGCCCTTGCTTGGAACTGTGAGGCGGGAGGATTTCCAGGAGTTTGAGGTCAGCCTGGGCTACAAAGCAATCTTGTGTCAAAATTAAACAAAATCAAGGCAGAGGCAGGTGGATCTCTGTGAGTTCAAGGCCAGCCTGGTCTGCGTAGTGAGTTGGAGGACAACTGGGGCTACAGGGAAACTCTGTCTCAAAAAAAAAAAAAATGCAAAATCCAGGCACAACAGCACATGCCTGTCATTCCACGCACTTGGGAAGCTGAGGCAGGAGGATTGCCAGGAGCTGCAGGGCACACTGGGCTCTAGTATGAGACCCTGTCTCAGAAACAGAAACTTCTAAAGAAATCTTTACAGACAGGGAAACGGGGCATGGGACACCCCATGTTCCCCATCTTCCCTGTCCCTCAGGCCCCACCAAGCGCAGCTCTCTGGGCCCAGGACTGCTGTGGTGGGACCTGCCCCGGCAGACAACATCCGTGGCCCTGAAGGAGGACACGGCCACCCTGGAGGACAGCCTGGTGAAGGTGAGACAGTGGCTGGAGTCTGCATGGAGGAGGTTGGCTTGGGGGCTGATTTAGGTTAGGCATGTTCCTGTCTGTGAGGCAGCCCCTTTCCCAGGAGCCGACACACTTGAACAACACTATTTTTATCATATCTGTATTTTTTAAACAATTACTTCCTGAGTGTGGCAGAGGAAACTGGTTTCCCCTTAAGAGATGGCTGTGAGGGATTTTCTTAAAACAACATTGGTTAATTCGCAACCTTACATAAGGAACAGGCGAGTTGGACTGGGGCCCAGCCCTGAGACTCCAAAGCAAGTAGCTAGAAGATGCTGTCACCTGGGATGGAGAAGTAACAGGTGACAGTAAAGACGAACCACAAAGCAAGGTGAAGGATCAGGAGTTCAAGGTCATCCTGGGTTACATAGTGAGTTTGAGGCTAGCTTGCACTACAAGAGACTCTGAAAAATAAGAATACACCTTACTAGCCGGGCGTGGTGGCGCACGCCTTTAATCCTAGCACTTGGGAGGCAGAGGCAGGTGGATCTTTGTGAGTTCAAGGCTGGCCTGGTCTACAGAGCGAGTTCCACGACAGCTGGGGCTACAGGGAGACCCTGTCTCGAAAAGACCAAAAAAAAAAAAAAAAAAAAAAGAAGAATACACCTTACCCCCTCCCACACACAATAAAATAATAATAATAACAATACACCTTTAATCCCAGCACTCTGGAGGCAGAGGTGGTGGTGGGTCTCTATAAGATCAAGATCAGCCTGGTAACATAGCAAGTTCCAGGCCAGCTGGACCCCCATCTCAAACAAATGGACAAACAAATAATAATATAATAAAGTTAGATGTTGAGCCCCACACGGTAGTGCACAGCTGGGATGCTAGCGCTCAAGGAAGCTGAGACAGGAAGGAGTATTACTGCAAGTTTGATGCTAGCCTGGGACACAGTGTGACACCCCCTAACTCAAAAAACAGAATAGGGGCTGGAGAGATGGCTCAGCAGTTAAGAGCACCTCTTGCAGAGAACCTGGGTTCTATTCCCAGCACCCACATGGTGGCTAAGAACCGTCTTTAAGCCGGGCGTGGTGGCGCACGCCTTTAATCCTAGCGCTTGGGAGGCAGAGGCAGGCAGATCTCTGTGAGTTCAACGCCAGCCTGGTCTCCACAGTGAGTTCCAGGCCAGCTGGGGCTATAGGGAGACCCTGTCTCAAAAAGACAAAAAATGAAAAAAAAATAAAATAAAATAAAAAAACAGAATAAAGGTAATTGTGGTGCTGCACACCTTTAATCCCAGCACTGGGGGTTAGGCAGAGGCAGGTGGGTCTCTGTACAGAGCAAGTTCCAGGACAGCTGGGGCTAAAGAGAGATCCTGTCTCAAAAAGCCCCAAAATAAATAAATAAACAAAACAATAAATGCATGTAGGCTTTGGGGCCAATGCTGGGTCCCTGCACGTAGTCCCAGGACCTTGGGGACCCATCTGGGACAGGGCATCCGATGGGGTCACTTTTCTCCCAGGGCCCGGAAGACATCCCTGCTGAGATCAAGAAGTCCACCGAGGCCCACCTGCTGTCCCTGGGGCTAGACAGGGAGGCCACCGACTCCTGGGCCCTGGACAGCATTCAGAGTGATGGTCGAGAGCTGCGGGAGTCCAACCTCTGAGCCTGGGGTGGCCTGGACGGCGTGTGGCGCGGAGCTTCAGGAACAGCCCCTCTCATTGGGGTTGGGCTGGCCTAGGCCCTGCCTCTAGGAAGATTTTTCCCAGACCCCCCTTTCCATAGCTCTGAACGTCTGACAGACTGCACCCCACCACTCCCCCAAAACGAAGTGCGGTTTTGTATCCACAAATAAAGATGTTAGAACCCTTTGGGGAATTACAGAAAAACCCCAGACCTGACACGAGCATCTGAGAAAGCCCAGTTTCTCCCTGGGTTGTGTGAAAATTAGCAAGGGCCAGCAAGGTTTGCCCCATTTCACAGGCAGAGAAATTGAGGCCCAAGCTGGGTGTGTGGTGGTGCAGTCCTGTCACCCCAGCACCCGGGAGGTGGAGGCAAAGGATCAGGAGTTTGTGATCAACATCAGCCACAGAGTGAGTTTGGGGCCAGCTTGGGCTACATGAGACACTATCTCAGAGAAAAAGCAAAAATGTAGGAAAGTGTCTCCACGGTGCAGCGCTGGCCCAGTACACAGAAGGCACCGGGATCCATCCAAGCAGGCCAAAAAAAGTGTTTAAGGCAGAGGCTGGGATGAGATGTGTGCAAGCCAAAGCACCCCAGGGGTGGCAGGAGCCACCAGGACAAATGGGCATCGGACACCTGGATGTGGGACTTACAGTTCCAGAACTGTTAGAGAAAACTTTCTGATGCGATGTGCTGTCTGTCTAGCCTCACCTCGTCTCCACAGTCTCCACAAGCCCCCTCCCCACTTCTCTCCCTGATTACCATGCTGTGGATGGAACCTTGTACATACTAGGCAAGTGTTCTACCACTGAACACACAGCCCGCCTGATGGCTTGGTTTTGGTTTCTCTCTCTCTCTCTCTCTCTCTCTCTCTCTCTCTCTCTCTCTCTTTCTAAGATAGGATCATAGGCTCTTCATGTAGTCTGGTTGCGTCTGGAAGTCTTGCCTAGTTTTTCTGGTGTGCATCAACATTTCACTCTTTTTCATCACTGAGTAATATTCCACTGTATGGACATACTGCAGTCTGTCCTCCATCCCCAGCTAGTGGACATCTCTGTTGTTTCCAGCTTTTGTCTGTAACAAATAAAATTGTGATGGGCATTCACAAGGAGCTGTGTAGATGTGTTCAGTTACTCCTCGGTGTCTGTGGGCTTCGAATCCATGTATTGATTGAACCCACAGATGGAAAATATTTGAAAAAACTTATTTCCAAGATGAGCACATGTCTTTTGGACACATAACAGATGTTTCCATAGGTAGGATCGACCTGTGACCAAGAGGTAGTATACTGAGTAAGACAGGAATGGAGGCTCACACTATGATCCCAGCACTCAGGCAGGAGGCTTGCTGTGAGTTCCACAAAGCAACAGAACAATACAAAAAAAGCAGCCAGTAGGGGTCTGGTGGTGAGGGCTGCTGGTGGAATGTGGGTCGAGGGGCAAGGCCCTGGGTTTGTGCCTCAGCAGCAGAGTCAGGACTAGAGCTGCCCTGGCTCATGCACGTTGTGCAAATATCACGCTTTGTGCCACTGGAAGCCACGCCCCCAGGGACTTTGTTTTCTCTTGAGGATTACCTCTTAAGCGAGATGACTGGATTTTGTGGTAGTTGTTTATTTTGGGGAGAAAGGGTTTGAGGCAGGGTTTCATGTAGCTCAGGATGGCCTCAAACTTTTTGTTTTTTGTATGAATATGAATGTACTGTCTGCATGTAGGTTTGTGAACCTGTGTCCTGCAATGTCGTGGAGGTCAGAAGAGGGTATCGGATTCCCCTGAAACTGGAACTGGAGTTAAAGACGGTTCTCAGCCGCCATGTGGGTGCTGAGGATCGAACCCAGGTCCTGTGCAAGAGTGGTCAGTGCTCTTAACCGCTAGGCCATCTCTCTAGCCCGGCCTCAAACTTTTTCAGACAGGGTCTCCCTGTAGCCCCAGCTGTCCTGGAACTTACTGTGTAGACCAAGCTGGCCTCAAACTCAGAGATCCACCCAAGTGCTGGGATTAAAGGCATGCATCACCACACCCCACACCTTCCACTTCCTATACCGAATTGCACACATGTCTTTTCCATAATGGCATTAGCTGCGACCACAGTGGCTGGAGCACATCTGCTTCTGTGTCTGCCATCCAACATGAGTCCCAGCTCTTTTCCAGTCCCATCTTTGATCCTCCTCATTTAATCTGATTCTCCGTTAAATCAAACAGATCGGAAGTGCTTGTTGAAGGTTATCCGCTGTTTCTCTCACGGTGAGATGCTTTTCTGGAATTCTTCTCTTTCATCGTTTTTGTTGGATGATGAAGGCTCTCTGAAACTCCGCTGTCCTCTGGCCCCCGGGAATTAAAGCCCTGAGCCCCGGGGGGGCGGGCGCCCTTCTGCACAGCTGGCTCCAATCTGCTAATATTGTTCTTAGCATTTCTGCATGAGCTCCTTCCTGATTGGTTCCCAGCCTCTCTCTCTCTCTACCCTGCTGAGGAGCTGATTCCTGAGGAATTCTGAAAGCTGCACACCACACAACAACCTGGTGACTTCCCCATCAGCTCCGGAGACCCTCCCCAAGAACCACGAGCCCTCGGCTGCCCCGCTGCCCACCCAGGCACTGAGTCCTCGGCCGCCCTGCTGCCCACCCAGGCACTGAGCCCTCGGCTGCCCCGCTGCCCACCCAGGCACTGAGCCCTCCCTTGGCCCCTGCTCCTCCCTGCCCCCCACTCCTGTTGACTTCCCTAAAGGGCCAGAAGGTGCCCTCCCCTGGGGTTGGAGGCTGGGTCCGTCTCCCCTGCTGATCTTGGCATCTGAGGCCAAGGCCTAGAGAGGACCCTGCATTCCTGTGGGATCTGGGGCCACAGGAGACCTGCCAGGAAGCCAGATGGACCAGGGCAAGCCCCAGAGGACGCAGGGCCCTCCTTCCTGCCAGGCCAGCTTCTCCAGGTGAACCCCCAGCACAGCCTGCTGTTGGGGTGCTCGCCCACTTGGCGGGGGAGGCAGGAGGACCAGAAGCTATCCTTAGCTACAAAGTGAGGAGGAGGCCAGCTGGGGCTGCATGAGATTCCGCCTCCAACTAGATAGAGTCAGAACACCAATGAGCCGCTGTGTGGGCTGTAGCCTGTGGCTACACCTCTCTGATTTTTCATTCTTTGGACTAAGACCTGATGGTGAAAGGTTATAAAGGGAGCAGTGGAAAGGCACAATTGCCCTAGAAACAGCAAAGCCCAATAAGAGTGCAGATTGTGTTTTGTTTTTCAGATTGTGTTTTTGAAAAAGTCCATGGCTCAGAGAGAGAGCCACTGCCTAGGATCCCCAGTGAGGGGCTGGGGTGTGGCTCAGGGGTAGAGCCCTGCCTAGAATCCCCCTGTCAGGGGCTGGGGTGTGGCTAAGGGATAGAGCCTTGCCTAGAATCCCCAGTGAGGGCTGGGGTGTGGCCCAGGGGTAGAGCCCTGCCTAGAGTCCCCCAGTGATGCGCTGGGGTGTGGCTCAGGGGTAGAGCCCTGCCTAGAATCCCCAGTGAGGGGCTGGGGTGTGGCTCAGGGATAGAGCCCTGCCTAGAATCCCCAGTGAGGGGCTGGGGTGTGGCTCAGGGGTAGAGCCCTGCCTAGAATCCCCAGTGAGGGATGGGGTGTGGCTCAGGGGTGGAGCCCTGCCTAGAATCCCCAGTGAGGGGCTGGAGTGTGGATCAATGGAATAACAGAGGAAGTACAGAAGCAATTCTGGTTGATGCATGCAAATGCTGGACAGACGTCACAGGCGTTAAGCACTGTGGTTGCAGAGGAGCCAGGTTCAGTTCCCAGCATCAATGTGGAAGTTAACAACTGTGACAGTTCCAGGGGCTCTGATGCCCTCTTCTGACCTCCTTGGGCATTCCAAGACATGGGTTTTTTTTTGTTGTTGTTGTTGTTATTTTTTTGAGACAGGGTCTCCCTGTAGCCTCAGCTGTCCTGGAACTCACTCTGTAGACCAGGCTGGCCTTGAACTCACAAAGATCCACCTGCCTCTGCCTCCCAAGTGCTAGGATTAAAGGGGTGCGCCAAGCACACCTGGCTGACATGGGTGCACTTGTATACATGCAGGCAATACACTCATACACAAAATAAAAAGAATAATTTTTTTTGGTATTTTTGAGACAGGGTCTCCCTGTAGCTCTGACTGTCCTGGAACTCCCTATGTAGATCAGGCTGGCCTTGAACTCACAAAGATCCACCTGCCTCTGCCTCCCAAGTGCCAGGATAGGATTAAAGGCGTGCGCCACCACGCCCAGCAAGAATTAAATATTTTTTATGTAAATCTCGTTCATTGCTTTTTTTTCTTTTTTTCTTTTTTCTTTTTTCTTTTCTTTTTTTTTTTTTTTTTTTTTTTGTCTTTTTGAGACAGGGTCTCCCTGTAGCCCCAGCTGTCCTGGAACTCGCTCTGTAGACCAGGCTGGCCTTGAACTCACAAAGATCTGCCTGCCTCTGCCTCCCAAGTGCTCCTTCATTGCTTTTTTTAAATTTGTCTTGGGCTGGAGAGATGGCCTAGCAGTTAAGAGCACCGACTGCTCTTGCAGAGGACCCGGGTTTGATCCCCAGCACCCACATGGTGGCTGAGAACTGTCTGTAACTCCAATTCCAGGAGAACTCCAGTTCCAGGGGAATCCAACACCCTTTTCTGACCTCCGTGGCATTGCACGACACGGGTGCACAAACCTACATGCAGACAGTACATTCATACACATAAAATAAATAAAATTTTAAAAATATTTTTAAAAATTTGTCTTTATTGTTATAGAAGGAAGAGTCAGATTGTTCTGAAAGGTTTGTTACAAATTCTGGCCTGCAATCACACCCTTCAAGCTTCCCAGTGCAGCCCCCCCCCAGCTCCCCACCTTCAGTGAAATCCAGAACATCATTTTGTTCCATGTTAGTCAGTGCACGGGGACAGAGTGGACGGCAGCTTAGGGTGGGAGTACTGCACTCCCAGCTGACTCTGTGGAAGCCTCCCTCTCACCCGCCCAGCACCCCCTGGTCCCCATGTCCTCCTCATCCTGAGTCCCCAGCAGTGCCCGCTCTCCCCAGACCCCACCCTCCTTTCTGGTTCCCACCCCCCTCCTGAGGGCTCAACCCAGCACAAATCCCTTCTATTCCCAAACTGTTTTGTTTTGTTTTTTAGCTGTAGCACCAGCTGCCCTGGAACTCGCCTTGTAGAGCAGGCTGGCCTTGAACTCACATAGATCTACCTGCCTCTGCCTCCTGAGTGCTGAGATTAAAGGCATGCACCAGCTCTTCAAATTCTTCTATAAATTATTTCTTTTTATTTTATATGTATGAGTGTTCTGCCTGCATGTATGTAAGTGTACCCCTGTGTACAATGCCCAGGGAGGCCAGAAGAGGACATTGGATTTTCTTGAAACTGGAGGTAGCCCAGAGGTTGTGAGCTGCCATGTGGGTGCTGGGAACTAAACCCTGGCCCACCGCAGGAGCACTCTGTGCTTTTAACCCAGCCATCTCCACACCCCTCATATAAGTTTCTAAATGATGATGGAAAAGAAACAGTGCACGTGGGAGGCAGAAGTGGTTGGTTCTGAACTACCTCAGACTCTGCCCTTCAGGGGGTGTTAAGAGAGACTTTGGCCCCAAGGAGACCCCCTCCCCGGCCAGACTGATGATAAAAGCCCATGTTTGATGTGGGCCAAGAGTTCCCAGATTGTGACTATCGGGGTACAGAGAGGTTAACGAATACTGCAGATTGGTGGCTGTGGAGGAGAAGGGTCAACCCAAGAAAGTAAACAGGCCCTTGGCCCCTGCTTTGTGTCTGGAGAGGCCGTGTCACATGCTGGGGCCAGCCCCAGCCCTGGCCCATGGAGCCGTCTCTGCTTGGGCGTTTGCTGGGTTCAGCCTTTGCTCAAACATTTGTTTTTGAGACAAGAGGCTTGCAGGTGAGTCACACCCCGATCACAGCTCTGACAACTGAGGGACATACGGGGTTGCAGCTGGCCAGGCGTGTGAGCAGCTGAGAACCTGGGGTGTCTGCAGCTTCAATCCTGGGGGGGGGGGCTAAGTACAAAGCCCAGGCCAGGGACGTGGGAACCTGAGTAAGTTCCCATCCCAGGAATTGGAAGAAAACTTCGCTTATGGTGGGAGTGGGTGGACCTTGAACCTAAGACCTTGTCAGAGTAACCATGGACAGGAAAACTACACAACACACCAGTCTCCTTTGCCGGTGTGGAATGTTCTGGAACTTGACAGAGGACCAGACTGCATAATAAATATAACAAAGGCTCACAAATTGGACAGCACCGTCAATTTCATGTTATATGAACTGGGGTCAAATAAGCCGGGGTGACTGTGCACCCCTAGAACCCCAATACTAGGCAAGCCGAGGCAGGAGGATGAGGAGTTCAAGGTCAGCCTTAGCTACACAGCTACACATTGAGTTTCAGGCTAGCCTGGGCTAACTGAGCACTGCCTCAAAAAACAAGGGGCTGGGGGAGCAGCTCAGTGGGTGTCCTCTAAACAGGAGGACCTGCGTTCAGAGCCCCAGGACCCACGTAGGCCCACAGGAAAGCTGGGCATGGTGGCTGCATCGGCACCAGGAGGCAGAGGCCGAGGAAGCCTGAGGCTTGTCCTGTGTACTGGTGACAGGGTCGAGAAGACCTCAGGAAGACTCCACACACTTACAAATAGCATACACACACACCACACACACACATCCACACACACAACACCATATACACACCATACATACACACACAGAACACAGAAACACCCATACATACCATACACATACACACAGAAATACACACACACACACACACACACACACCATGCATAAAAATTTTAAAGAGCCGATGACATGGCTCGGTGGTAAAGGCACTTGCTGCCAAGCCCAAGGGCTTGAGTTCAGTTCCTGGAACCTACATGGTGGAAGGGGAGAACAGACTCCCACAAGTTGTCCTCTGACCATCACGAAAACTGTGAAACACACACACAAATGCACAATAAATTAAATAATGGTACTAAAATAAAAGTAAATGAAATTATTCAAAATATTTAAACACGACAAAAACAGAACAAAAATAGAAACCATTTCCAGGCACAAACTTGACATGTAGCACTGGAGAGGGAGAGCAGGGTGGCGCGAGTGCCCGGCCAGCCTGTGCCACATGCGAGACCAAATCTCACATTGACAAAGGCTGGAGAGATGGCCCAGCCATTAAGAGCACTGGTTGGTCTTGCAGAGGAACTGGGTTCAGTTGCCAGCACAGACACGGCAGCCAACAACCATCCGGAACTCCAGGTCCAGGCCACCCAATGCCCGCCATGATCTTCGTGGGCACTGCGCTCAGGGGCACACAGGTGTAAATAAAAAGAAATTGTTTGAGAACGCATAAAGGGACAACAGCAACACAAACAAATTAAAACAACAAAAACCAATTAAAGCAATGAAACTTATGTGTGTTCTACCACAATTCTAATAAAGTAAAGTAAAGAAAACAAGAAATGTGTCAACTTTAACCACAGATTTCAACACCAGGACAGGTCACAGCCAGTCCTCGCTGGACTTGGTGAGATTGCCACTCGGAGCGTGTGACCATGAACTGTAGGGCCAGGAACTTGCTTGCAAATTTGGGGTCATTTCAGGTGAATTGTTAACTAGATATTGGCCACACCCCAGCCCCTCACTGGGGGATTCTAGGCAGGGATCTAACCCTGAGCCACACCCCGGCCCCTCACTGGGGGATCCTAGGAAGGGCTCCATCCCTGAGCCACAACCAACCCCTCACTGGGGATCCTAGGCAGGGATCTAACCCTGAGCCACACCCCAGCCCCTCACTGGGGATTCTAAGCAGGGCTCTACCCCTGATCCACACCCCGGCCCCTCACTGGGGGATCCTAGGCAGGGCTCCATCCCTGAGCCACACCCAGCCCCTCACTGGGGATTCTAGGTAGGGATCTATAACCCTGAGCCACACCCTGGCCCCTCACTGGGGGATCCTAGGCAGGGCTCTACCCGTGAACCACACCCAGTCCCTCAATGGGGGTCCTAGGCAGGGTTCTACCCCTGGGCCACAGCCCAGCCCCTCACTGGGGATTCTAGGCAGGGATCTAACCCTGAGCCACACCCTGGCCCCTCACTGGGGGATCCTAGGCAGGGCTCTACCCGTGAGCCACACCCAGTCCCTCAGTGGGGGTCCTAGGCAGGGTTCTACCCCTGGGCCACAGCCCAGCCCCTCACTGGGGATTCTAGGCAGGGCTCTATCCCCTGATCCACATCCCAGCCCCTCACTGGGGATTCTAGGATGGGCTCTACCCCTGAGCCACACCCCAGTCCCTCACTGGGGATTCTAGGATGGGCTCTACCCCTGATCCACACCCCAGCCCCTCACTGGAGATTCTAGGCAGGGCTCTACCCCTGATCCACACCCCAGCCCCTCACTGGGGATTCTAGGATGGGCTCTACCTCTGAGCCACACCCCAGCCCCTCACTGGGGATTCTAGGATGGGCTCTACCCCTGAGCCACACCTCAGCCCCTCACTGGGGGATTCTAGGATGGGCTCTACCCCTGATCCACAGCCCAGCCCCTCACTGTGGATCCTAGGATGGGCTCTATCCCTGATCCACAGCCCAGCCCCTCACTGGGGATTCTAGGATGGGCTCTATCCGCTGATCAACAGCCCAGCCCCTCACTGGGATTCTGGGCAGGTCTCCACTGCTACCCTCTTCAGCTTCGCCATGGGGCCCACTGTGAAGATAAATGAGTTTGCTGTGGCTCTAGATGGGCTGGGCTTGCTGACTGATGTGGAGTGACCTTAGCAGAGGTATTCCGTGTGCATAAGATTGATGCCCAGTTTTGAACATATGAATTTGGCAAGCAAGTGTATGAAAAATGTACCTTCTAGGAGGAGCTTCCAGAAAGTGTCGGCCAGGTGTTTCCTCAGGTGCTGTATCAGAGGACATGGCTTAAAATACCAACAGGAGCCTGGCATGGTGGTGCATGCCTTTAATCCTAGCACTCAGGATGCAGAGGCAGGCGGATCTCTGTGAGTTCAAGGCCAGCCTGGTCTACAGAGTGAGTTCCAGGACAGCTGGGGCTACAGGGAGACCCTGTCTCAAAAAGACGAAAAAAAAATCTATACGAGCAAGAGCTTCTCCTCCCTGTTCTCCCCTTCCTCTCCTCTCCCCTCATCCCCCCCCCCTGTGGAGGTACCGGGGTTCGACCTAGGCCATCAGCATGCTGAGCCCAGGCTCCAAGCACGCAACTGCTTTGAATTTGGGTCTATTCCTGGGCTGCAGCAGTGATTGCAGTTCTTCAGCAGCCATGCTGTGATCACAACTCCTAGCCAGGCCTTGGCCTAGTGTGCTAGGCTGGGATGCCTGGGAGAGTCCCATAGTCGGGGTTCTCCTGGCCTGACACTGGTCCAGCTCTCGCTGGTACTGTGGTTATTGGCATTTAAGCCCACGGTCCCAAAGAGCATCTGTGACTTTGACATGACCTTCTGCATCCAGGTCAGCCTGCAAGAAACTCAGAGTAAATGACGAGGGTCCAGGGGGCTCTGAGACTGGACCTCAGGGGTCATGCCTGTCACCCAGTGCTCGGAAGGCTGAAGCAGGAAGATGATGGCAAGTTCCAGGCCAGCTGTGGCTACAGGGAGACCCTGCCTCAAAGAAAAGAAAAAAAAAAGTCTAGGGAAATGTGACCTCTGTCCGAGACCTAGGGCTACATGAGTCTGACTTCTGTCCCTGGGGAGCCCCTCTTCCACCTGCAGGTCCTGGGAATGTAATGCACTCAGGACTAGTCAACCACCGAGCCATCTTGCCTGTCAGGCCTGTTTTTCTTAAGTTTTAAAATCTCTTTAAATAGTGTTAAAGCTTTTCTTTTCTTTTACAACAATGGTAGCAATGACCGTTAAGTGCACTTTCATTTCTCTTTTCACACAGATGGGTGGGCTCAGGAGTGCTTTCCTGGGGAGGAGGAGGAGGAGGAAGAGGAGGAAGAGGAAGAATGGCCAGGCATGGTGGCAAATGCTCCCTTAATCCCAGCATTCGGTGGGCAGATCTCTGCGAAATTGAGACTGACTTGGTCTACACAGTGAATTCCCGGCACAACGAGACCGTGTCAAAAAATAAAAGAAAAGAAAATCAATAATTAATAAAAATCGAAAGACAGGGAAGAAAAGAAAAGAAAAGAAAAGAAAAAAGAAAAGAAAAGAAAAACGCGGCCAGCGGCTCTGTCCTCGGCCCCTGGAAAGTGGAGCAAGCCGGGTCCCCACCCCGCCCGCGGCACCTGCCGACTCTAGAGTGGAGAGAAGGGAGAACAGCTTCCTCACTCTGTGAATTCGAGGCCAGCCTGGTCTACAGAGGGAGTTCCAGGCCAGCTGGGGCTACAGGGAGACCCTGTGTAAAAAAGAAAAAAAAAAAAAAAAAAGTAATTTGATTTTTTAAAGTGTCATTTAATAAACTGGGACCCTTCTTTGGAGTCCCTCACCTGAGCTCCAGGGTGAACGGCACTCTCCCCCGAGCGCCCTTCCTTTCTTTCCTTAACCCCACCTCTTAGTCATACTGGCTCATGTTGAAATTCTCTTCTCTGAGTCAAATTCCCGGAGAGTTTGAGGGAAATACCGAGGCTGCTGGGGCGTGGAGCTGCGTCTGTCCCTGCAGCCCTGTGGATGTCCCCGCAGGTCCCGGCCCGCCCTCTCGCAGCCCTGTGCCGTGCTGCAGGCAGACCCTTGTGGCAGGTCACCGCACAAAGGAAAGCCGCGGACCAGGATCGGACCCGGAGATGGGGAGCACAAGGCTGGGAGGTGCGGGGTACAGGGGGTCCTGCAGGGCAGCGGGGAGCCGTGGGAGGCTTTAGAGCCCGGGAGGTGCCCTGTGTGACTGAGGGCCCAATGCCCTGAGGGAGGTGGCCTTCTTCGTTAGTTTGTTTGTTCTTGCTTTGTGTTGGAGATTTGGCTTTTGTTTTTGAGACAGGGTCTCCTTTTAGTCCCAGCTCACTATGAGACCAGGTTGGCCTTGAACTCCCAGAGATCCGCCTGCTTCTGCCTCTGCTGGGATTAAAGACATTTGCCTGGCCCTCAATTACATTTTAGGCAAACTCAGTATCTACTCTCTTTTACGTTTTAGGCAAACTCAGTGTCTACTCTCTTTGAGCCTGGACAGTGCAAAGGATGTTATACCCTCTGATGTTTTCAGCCGTTGCGTGCTTATCGGGAAGCAGCTATTGGCCTGGTAAAGTGTATTCACAGCACAAAGTGCTTGCAAACCACCTTGGAAAAAGACTTCCTTCCAGAAACAGGCAGTCTGGCCTTCCCGCACCGGCCTCGTGCGCCCCCTGGCAGCAGGTCGAGGAGGTCCAGGCAGAAGCCATCCGACCACTTTTGAAGTCGCCGTCGCCATATTTTACCCTGGCAGCGGCCATCTTGGTAAGGTCAATGCAATAGACTGTAGCCTCTACATTCCCTCCTTGATCCTCCCTATCTGATTTAGCTCAGAAGGAGATAGTCTGTGAATTATTCCACTTATAAAATAAATAAGAAAAGCTGGCGACTTTGGTTAATGATTTTGGCTTGGATTAGACTAGTAAATCTCGCCTCTATCAAGATGGCGTCACCAAAAACCTCACGAGAGGCGCGGGCTTGGAGCTGAGCGTGCATGCGCACGACCATGTCATCGGGCACGCGACCGGGCCGGCACCGGGGGAAGAGGTAGGAGAGGCTGTAATGTGTGCGGAGCCGGGTGGGCGCGGCTCGGTTCTGGGGTCCCCTCGCGGGAAGACGGAACGGGACGTGTGGTGTGGTGCTCTGTGCTGGACGCTTCGGGCGTGCAGCTGTGACAGCTCGAGGGGCGCCGGGCCCATTCCCGCAGCTAGGCCGAGCCGGGAGGGCTTCTCGGAGGAGGCGACGCCGGCTGCGCGGTCCTCCACCTCCTGCCCTCAGGAACTGGCAATCACATGGCTGCTTCTGAAGGGGGAGTTTGTAGACCTGTTGTCTCACCCTGTAGCCCAGGCTGGCCTCGAACTCGGGGCAGTTCTCCTGCCTCAGCTTTCCCACGTGCTGGTATCGCTGGTGCCTTCTGTGCACAGGACTCCTTTATGCTCTCAACGCAGTGGGGGAAAACAGTTTGTCAAATTATCGTGTAAATGTATGTACGAAAGTAACCAGACCTCTCACCCAGCCCTTAGGACGCTGATGCAGGAGGGTTGTGAGTTCCAGTCCGGAGTGAGAATCAGAGGGTCGAGGAAGCTTGCTGTAGGGGGGACTCCTGAGCTGGGCCGTGGGGTTTAATAGTGGTTTGTTAGGGAGGGGCTGCGCAGCTCTGCCTGGTAGCAGAGGCCGAGACAGCAGAATCGCAAGTTCCGGGCCAGCTTGGGCTGCTAGTGAGACCCTGTGTCCAAGCAGCACAGGAGACAGAATCCTGGGGCATGGCTGATGGGTGCGTCTGGAGACCCAAAGGAGGCCCGTGTCCTGTCTCCAGGGAGACACACAGAGAGGCGTGTCCTCGAGTGGAAACCATAGTAAGTGGGTTGAGTGCCTGCCTCAGTTTCCTCCTGATTCCCCGACGGTGAGCCTCACATCTCCCTGTGCACCCGAGAACTCTGGGCCTGCGGTAGGCCATTTCCCAAGTGCTCACTGAGAGCCAGGTGGGGGGTTGGGGGGGAGGGATGGAGTTTGGGGTGTGGCCGGGTTGCGGAGCAGGGGCCCTGAATCCACTCTGGGTTGCAGAGGGGAGTGTTTGGGCCCTATAGACAGCCGGCGCTGGGAGCCAAGCTGCCTGGCCCACAGCATGTGGGGTGCACATTACACTCTGCCCCTACTCCCACCTGCCAGGAATCCTTGCCTGAGCTGCACATTTTTGAGGTTTGGGAGGGAGGCGGGGCACCAGAGATGGGCTGGGTGCTCCCGCCCTGGTGGTCCCAGGCCACCCCATGCTGTCCTCATGTTAGTCTGAGTTACCTGTCTGCATTTATAGAAATGCACCCATGTGTGCAGAAGCCAAAAGAGGGTGTTGACGCCCTGGAGCTGGAGTATTGGCCGCTTGTCAGCCACTGCATGGGTGCTGGGATCGAAACCCAGGTCCTCCGTAGGAGCAGGCCATGCATTCAGCCACCGCATGGGTGCTGGAATCGAAACCCAGGTCCTCTGCAGGAGCAGGCAATGCATTCAGCCACCGCATGTGTGCTGGGATTGAAACCCAGGTCCTCTTCAGGAGCAGGCCATGCATTCAGCCACCGCATGTGTGCTGGGATTGAAACCCAGGTCCTCTTCAGGAGCAGGCAATGCATTCAGCCACCGCATGTGTGCTGGGATTGAAACCCAGGTCCTCTGCAGGAGCAGGCCATGCATTCAGCCACCGCATGGGTGCTGGGATTGAAACCCAGGTCCTCTTCAGGAGCAGGCAATGCATTCAGCCACCGCATGGGTGCTGGGATCGAAACCCAGGTCCTCTGCAGGAGCAGGCGGGATCGAAACCCAGGTCCTCTGCAGGAGCAGGCAATACATTCAGTTCAGTCACTTTTTCCTTTCTTTTCAAGACAGGGTTTCCTTTGACTCCCAGGTGCCCTGAAACTCTCTATGAAGACCAGGTGGGCCTCAGTCTCATAGAGATCTGCCTGCCTCTGACTCCTTGGCCTGGATCTCAAGGTGTGCACCACCATGCTTGGTTTCTTCTCACTGTGTAGCACGAGGCGGTCAGTCCAGAGACCTTGACCCTCCCCGTCGTGGGCAGCAGGCCTCCCTGCTCACATGAGTCAGAGGCCATCCTCAGCTTCACGTCACCAGCCAGATTCCCTGGCTTCCCTATGCTTCAGTCTGTCCATGCACAGTGCCTCACGGAGGACCAGGTGGTGACACCTGTGTGTCCTGTCACCTGCTGCTGTACAGTGTGGTGACAGGCTGCTGGGGGCAACCTTGCTGTGGTGTCCCCAAGGTGCACAGATCTCAGGCCATTAGGAACAGCATGAGGGGACTCAGTCTCAGTATATACTGCCAGGGACCCAAGAAAAGGCCCCAACACACACTGTGTACAACACACAGTATATACAACACACACTGTGTACAACACACACTATATACATGAGGGGACTCAGTCTCAGTATATACTGCCAGGGACCCAAGAAAAGGCCCCGACACACACTGTACAACACACAGTATATACAACACACACTGTGTACAACACACACTGTGCACAACACACACTATATACACGAGAGGACTCAGTCTCAGTATATACTGCCACAGACCCAAGAAAAGGCCCTGACACACACTGTGTACAACACACAATATATACATGAGGGGACTCAGTCTTAGTATATACTGCCACACACTCAAGAAAAGGCCCCGACACACACTGTGTACAACACACAGTATATACATGAGGGGACTCAGTCTCAGTATATACTGCCACAGACCCAAGAAAAGGCCCCGACACACACTGTGTACAACACACACTATATACATGAGGGGACTCAGTCTCAGTATATACTGCCACGGACCCAAGAAAAGGCCCCAACACACACTGTGTACAACACACACTATATAAAAGGCCCCAACACACACTGTGTACAACACACACTATATACATGAGGGGACTCAGTCTCAGTATATACTGCCACAGACCCAAGAAAAGGCCCCGACACACACTGTGTACAACACTATATACATGAGGGAACTCATTCTCAGTATATACTACCATGCACCCAAGAAAAGGCCCCGACATACACTGTGTACAACACACAGTATATACAACACACACTGTGTACAATACACACTATATACATGAGGGGATTCAGTCTCAGTATATACTGCCATGCACCCAAGAAAAGGCCCCAACACACACTGTGTACAACACACAGTATATACAACATACACTGTACAACACACAGTATATACAACATACACTATGTACAACACACAGTATATACAACACACAGTGTATACAACACAGTGTATACAACACACACTGCCTACAACACAGTATATACAACACACACTATGTACAACACACATTGTACAATACACACTGTATACAACACTACAACATGCTGTATACAACACACAGTATATACAACACACACTGTACAATACACTATATACAACACACTATAACACACAGTATGTACAACACACTATGTACAACACATACTGTATACAACACACACTATGTACACATGGTATTTACAACACACTGTATACAACACACAGTATATACAACACATACTGTATACAACACACTGTATACAACACACAGTATATACAACACACACTGTATACAACACACAGTATATACAACACACTGTGCATCACACAGTATATACAACACACACTATAACACACTGTATACAACACACACTGTATACACACATATACAATACACAGTATATACAACACACTGTATACAACACACAGTATATACAACACGCTGAGTGACAGTGGCCAGAGGTTCGTGAGTTAAGAGGAAATGTGCCCAACAAGCAAAATCAGGGGGGCTGGGTCAGGAATGTGACTACAGATAGGAATGGGGTCCACTTCTGGTTAATAGAAAGCTCTGGAACTAGCAGTGGTGATTCCATATAACATTGTAATTGTTTAAAAAAATTCACTGATTAGCCAGGTGTGGTGGTGCTTTCCTTTAATCCTAGCACTTGGGAGGCAGAGGCAGGTGGATCTCTGTGAGTTCAAGGCCAGCCTGGTCTACAGAGTGAGCTCCAGGACAGCTGGGGCTACAGGGAGACCCTGTCTCAAAAATACCAAAAAAAAAAAAAAAAAATCACTGATTTGGCTAGGTGTGGTCACACACATCCTTAATCCCAGCACTAGAAAGGCAGGTAGATCTCTGTGAAATCTGAGACAGCCTGGTCTACCTTGTGAGTTCCAGGTCAGTTAGGGCTCCAAGGAGACTCTGTTTCAAACAACTAAAAACAACAACAACAACAACAACAACAAAAACTATGGATTTGAAAGGGCTCAGGTGAAACTGAACAGCAGAGCCCCTGCCTAGGATCTCCCAGTGAGGGGCTGGGGTGTGGCTCAGGGGTGGAGCCCTGCCTAGAATCCCCCAGTGAGGGGCTGGGCTGTGGATCAGGGGTACAGCCCTGCCTAGAATCCCCCAGTGAGGGGCTGGGC
>VZQC01002755.1:3865772-3950794 GCA_009823505.1 Rhizomys pruinosus
TTTTTTTTGGTCTTTTTGAGACAGGGTCTCCCTGTAGCCCCAGCTGTCCTGGAACTCACTCTGTAGACCAAGCTGGCCTTGAACTCACAAAGATCCGCCTGCCTCTGCCTCCCAAGTGTTAGGATTAAAGGCGTGCGCCACCACGCCCGGCTCTGTGCCCCATTTCTAAACTAAGCCGGCCCCTTGTCCCGGAGCGCTGGTGACCCTCCTGCGCTGCCGGTGCTGACAGGTGGCAGCCACGAGGTGGCGCCGGCGACCCGCGGTGGCTTTAGCAGGCCGCCCACTGCCTGCCTGCCTGTGAGCTGTGCTGTATCTGTGGACCTGGGGCGCTCCCGCCTCGGCCAGGGGCCGGCACAACCAGACCCTTGTGGTGGATCTCATCCCACACTAATCTCTTGGAACTTCTGGACTCTGTTCCTCCGCGGGGCGTCGGGGAGCAGAATCCACAGTTCTGGCCAGGTCTTCCGCCCCAGGACTGGGGAATGGGGTCTTGGCGGCGCTGCGGCCATCTCTGGGCGGCGGGGAGGGAGGGGCCCATTTTGGGCGTGCAGTGGATGGGGCCCACTGGGAGATCGTGTGGAGGAGCTGTGGGGAGGAGGGCTGCAGGGAGGAGGGCCCCGGGGAGGAGCTTGCGGGCTGTGCGGGTTCCTGCTCCCAGTGGGGCGTCCACCTTGTTGCCTTCGCAGGAGGAGAAGGAGAAGCGGCGCCTGGAGCAGCTGGAGCGCAAGAAGGAGACGCAGCGCCTGCTGGAGGAGGAGGACTCCAAGCTCAAGGGAGGCAAGGCCCCGCGTGTGGCCACGCCCAGCAAGGTCACCCGCGCGCAGATTGAGGACACGCTGCGCCGCGACCAGCAGCACCGAGAGGAGCCAGGTAGGTGGAGGCCAGGGTGCAGGTGCGGGCTTCGGCCGCGTCCCTCGTCCATGATGACCCGGTGCTCCCACAGAGAAAGCCAAGAGTCACCTGGAGGTGCCGCTGGAGGAGAACCTGAACCGCAGGCTGCAGGAGGAGGGCAGCGTGGAGGCGCGCACCATCGAGGACGCCATCGCCGTGCTCAGGTGGGCGGGGCCGCCGAGTCCTCTGCAGGGGCATGATGTTCTACCCAGTGCGCGTTGCCGTGAGCCCCGTAGGAACCCCTCTGTGTGCCTGCCGTCCTCCGCGTCCCCTCCAGCCCCCTCCCGGTCCGGTCTTTGTCCTCCGTGTCCCTGTCCCTGCTGACGCTCTGTCCCCACAGCGTAGCAGAGGAGGCGGACCGACACCCCGAGCGCCGGCTGCGCGCTGCCTTCTCTGCGTTCGAGGAGGCGCAGCTCCCGAGGCTGAAGCAGGAGAACCCCAACATGCGGCTGTCGCAGCTGAAACAGCTGCTCAAGAAGGAGTGGCTGCGCTCCCCAGACAACCCGCTCAACCAGCGCGCGCTGCCCTACAACTCGCCCAAGTGAGGCCGCCCGCCCGCTGGAACACGGAGCTCCGCCATCGCCCCCGCCACCCACCCACATGGTCCACGCAGCCAGAACCCGCCGGGCGCCCAATAAAGGTGTCAATTGTTGCGAGGCCGCGTGCCTGGTGTGCTGTGCTATGTTTGACCACATGCATACTTTGCTGGTCAGTATCCATCCCAAGCCCTGTGCCATACGCACAGCTGGTGGGGCTGGGAAGGCAGGCAGGCAGGCGGACGCCACAGCAGAGGGACTGACCACTATGTAAAGTCAGCGTCCACCTGTCCCTAGCACAAGATGGGTGGACCACAGGATCTGTCTTGGGGCACAGTGGTCAGATAATCAGCAGCACTTACCAGAGTGCTGAGCATCCAGGCCAGGGAAGTTCAGGCTGGTACCTGCTGTGTGCTGACCCCAGGGACCCTGGGGACATCCACAGGGCTTGTGGTGGGGAAAGCAAGGACTCGGGTGGGGGCAGGAGGAAGGACTTACTGGGTCTCTGGCCCATCTGTACCTCTCTCAGTCTAGCTTTATCAGATTCTCCACAGCAAGGGCGTCCTCCTCTAGGCCTCCGCCTGCCAGCTCCTCATACCAAGATCAGGCCCACAGACAGCCCAGTTACCCAGGGACAGGGCTGGGCTGAAGGAGTGCAACTCCTGGATTGGGGCTTTGAAGGGTGAAAGGAGCTGAAGGCACAAGGAACCAATGGAAAGGCTCGACTCTCAATATTCCAGGTGTGGCTGAAAAATAACCTAGCAAGGGTGTAAAACTTACCAAGGTAGCAAGCGTCGGGGTGTGCTGAGCTGTAGAGCACTAGAGCTGTCGGAGGCCCTAGGCTCCAACCCCAGAAACCCAAAAGGAGAAAATCGGAACCTGTCATGGCAGGCTTGGGAGGTGGAGACCAGGAACACCCTGGCTGCATGGTACTCCACCTCCCGAGAAGACAACGAAGACCGAAGGAGGTCAGCTTGGCTATGCGCCAAGATGTGAGAATGGAAAGGGGGGCGGGACAGGAGGGAGCATCGAGAACATTCTGTGGGGCAGGGATAGAATGGACAGATCAACCCCGGGTGTCAAGTCCTGGCTGCACACATGCTCGACTGCCAGACCCCAGGCTCCCTGCGGTATCCACGTTTGCACCATTATACACAGCTGGGGACAGCTGCCCGAGGCCTCAGCCAGGTCAGCAGCTGCACACGGACTTCCGAGCTCAGGCAGGCTAGCCTGGTGAGTACTTGGGAGACAGAGTTCAAGAACAGCCTGGGCTAAGGAGTGAGTTTTCAAGGTTTTTGAGGGCTGGAGAGATGGCCTCTAGTTAATGAGCACTGGCTGCTTTTGCACTGGACCAGAGTTCGATTCCCAGCACCCACGGGGTGGCTAACAGCTGTCCCTAACTCCATTTACAGGGGACTGGGCACTGTCCTCTGACCTCCAAGATCATCTACTGCACATATGCTCAAGCAAGACACTCATACACATAAATTATTTTAAAAACAAAAAGGGTTTTCAGGGGTCTAGAGAGATGGCTCTTCTACAGGGCCCGAGTTGGATTCCCAGGTCTCCCATGAGGCAGCTCACAGCCACCTGTTACCCCAGCACTGCTGTCACATGCACATTCACACCTACACACGTAATTTTTTTTTAATTTTTTAAATTTCTGTATGTATAAATGTACTGTCTGCAAGTTTTGTGCACCCGTGTCGTGCAATGCCACGGAGGTCAGAAGAGGGTCTCGCATTCTCCTGGAACTGGAGTTCTGCCATGTGGGTGCTGGGGATCAAACCCGGGTCCTCTGCAAGAGCAGTCGGTGCTCTTAACCGCTAGGCTATCTCTCCAGCCCCCTACACACGTAATTTAAAAGTAATTACCAGCTGGGTATGCTGGCGCATACCTGTAATCCCACCACTTGGGAGGCAGAGGCAGGCAGATCTCTGAGTTCAAGGCCAGCCTGGTCTACAGAGTGAGTTCCAGGACAGCTGGTGGGGCTACAGGGAGACCCTGTCCAAAAAAAATTATCTCTTAAAGTTTTTGAGGGCTGGAGAGATGGCCTAGCGGTTAAGAGTACTGAATGTTCTTACAGAGGACCCAATTCGATCCCCAGCACCCACATGGCGGCTGAGAACTGTCTTTAACTCCATTTCCAGGGGAATCCGACGCCCTCTTCTGACGGCCGTGGCATTGCACGACACGGGTGCACAAACCTGCATGCAGAAAGTACATTCATACACACACAAAAAAATAAAGTTTTTGAGACAGGGTCTCGTAGAATGCAGGCTGGCCTTGAACTCCTTATTGTCCTGCTTCAACCTCCCTGGTGTGTGAGTCAAGTGATCGGCTCCACAGCCAGCCTTCGGGGCTTGTGGTGTGAGCCTCGGTTTTTCCTCTTATAAAATGGAGCCCAGGGCACTGGAAGGCTGCTGGCAAGGGCAGTGCCCTGGAGGCCCGGAGCCTTGAACAAATTAGCACCTCATGGCGCCAGATGAATGGAGGGACTGTGGCTGCAGTGCGGGGTGTGCTACCCGGACAGAGCCACTAGGGGTGTGTGAGCAGCGCCACTGCAGAGCCGGCTCAGAGGGTAAGAACACTGGCTGCTCTTGCAAAGGACCCAGGTTCAGTTCCCAGCACCACAGCGGCTCACAGCCGCCTGTAACTCCAGCTAGGGCATCTTAGCTGGAGTTACAGGATGCCCTCTTCTGACCTCCCCAGACCTTGTAAGACACACGGGTGTGCTTACGCACATGCAACGGGACATCCAAACATTAAATGCAGATAAGTAATAGACAAGGGAGGTCCCTCGGCAGCGGCCAGACCTCCGCTTCTTTGTTCTTTGCGGGAACAGCCCCTGGGTGCGGAATCCCGGCGCACCTGCGCAGTAGCAGCAGGGAATCCCCGGCTCCGAGAGCACTTAACGCAGTTTCCACGACAACCCGGCTGTGGCGCCTGAGCAGAGTGTGTTTCTTCGCCAGGGCTTTCCCTGCGAGGAAACGCCGCGGTCCGCGCGCCCATGCGCATTCGTAGGACGTCCCTGCTCCCCCGGGACGCAGGGAATCCTCCACCGCTGCAGTGGGCACCGGGGGCAGGGGAAACCGGCTGGAACTAGAGTCGGGCTTGCTGCGGGGGCGGAGGGGGTGGGCTGCCGAGGTGGTCTTCCCCGGGTTCCCGCCTCCATCATCTCCATGGCAACCGCGCGCGGGTCGCACTCCGAGGGCAGCAGGAAAGCCTCCGGCTGGGCGCATGCGCCTTGGGGGTTCCCCACAGTCTGGAGAATTGGAGGGGAGGGGCGAGGAGAGGGAGATGGGGAGAGCGGAGGGGGATGGGGACGCAGAAGTCAGCAGGGCCCGCCGATTCCCGCTGCGCAGGTCGGGAAAGGACCTTGTAGGCATCCGGTCACCCTAGCACCCGGTGAGGCAGGATGCTCCGGGCTTCACGGCCAGCCTGGGATCCGTAAGAACTTGACTCGAACAACTGAAAGCCATGTACCGGCCACAGTGTCCGGCGCTCGGGCGCTCGAGGTGCCTTTGTCTGCAGCCTCCGTGCGCCCGGGCTGCGCCGCACCCTCCCCGCCTCCCAGCCTCACCTCGTGCGCTCCAGCCCCTGCAGCCCCTCCACTCCATACGGCCGACACTGCTGTCCTGTGCAAGGACCCTGCGCTCCGGTCCCCGGTTAGGGCGGACATCACGCAGAGCGCGTGGCGGCAGGGGAGGGGCGTCTCCAGCATGGACAGCAGGGTCCTGCGGGTGCACACGCCCTCGGGGGCCTTCGTCCCCTGCACAGAGCCATGGTCCCTCAACCCCTTCCTGGCCGCGTGTGAGTCACGAGGCGTGGAAAGCCCACCGCAGGGAGTCCTGGCCTAGAGCCGCGCCCGAGCTGTCCCAGCGCTTCCCTGGACACTTGTCCTTGGGCCTCCTGAGCTGTTTGGCCCTGTAGAAGTCAAAGGGGACTTTCTGGTGGCTATCTAGAACCAAGGGGTGGGAACGAGCCATGGTAGGGTGGCCCCTAGCAGAGAGACCTGAGATGCCCACTGTGACCCTGGCAGGCCAGTGTGGACTGGGGAGGCCGAGACCCACGATGGGCCCTGCGGGCTGTCCAGGAGGCTTCTGGGACTGGGAGGGACGTGCGGGAATTTGGCCTGTCACCAAGCGTGGAATGCGTCACGGGTCAGAGGCTGCCCCAGTTAGCGGAGTCCTTTGTCCCCACCACCTGCCGACTGTCTGTCTCCATCGGGTCCAGGTGTAGCTCGGCTTTGCAGATCCCAAAGCGCTCCCGTCTCAGTTTGCTCCTTCCGGCACGGTCACGTGCACTACAGCCCCGCCCGCCCCGGGAATCCCGAGCCACGGAGGAAGCCTAGCTCTCACCACGCGCTGCGGGGCTGGGGATCCTGGGGAAGGGAGGAGGGAGGCTATTTTTAGAATTTATGTTAGAAAGGGGAAAAGAAAAAAACGAAAGAAAACAAAAATCCAAAATAACACCAAAAACATGATGGAGTCCTCGCAGGAAGAAATCCCCCTGCCTCCGGGCGTGGCAGAAGGGGGGGGGGGCTCCGGGTGCGGCCGCGAGGGGGGGCCGGGATTGGGGAGAGACGTGGTGGAGGACAAAGCCACACAGAGCTGGAGGTTCGCGGCTCCAATTTGGAGAGCTGGGCCGAGCCGCGCTCGCTCCGTGGGACCGTCTCTTGCAGGACCAGGGGTCCCTGCGGCCCCCCGCGGATGCGCACCCCCAGACGCGCGGCGCCACCGGGTAGGTTGACCTTCAAGGTCTGCACCCAGGCGACCGCCGCTGGGGGCGCAGGGGACCCGGACGGCGGGGGGCGGGGCGGCGCCTCCCTCCAGACACGACGTGGAGAGAAGTTTTCTCTCGGGTCCTCTAGATTCCCCTTCTTCCAGCTTGGGCTCCATCGCCCTGCGCTCGCCCGGGCGTCCCTCTCCGTCCCTCCCCGACCCTTCCCTGCGCCCGCGGCTTGAGCGGGGTCGCCGCTGCCTGTGTGGAGTCCTCGGCAGATGCTGACCTCGGTCCCCGCAGGAGCCTGGCTGGGGTGCACGGGGTCCCCGTCCCTGTCGCAGTCTGTTTCCCCATTTCCAAGCTGTGTGTTTTAGCACTACCCCCTCCTCACCCTGGCCAGCGAAGGTCGCCTCAGTTTGAGTGTCTTCTGCTATTGTCCGGCCTCAGCGGGCGGCGACGCTCTGCGTGTCCTCCAAGGCCTCGGGTCCCCATCGAGGGCTGCGTGCGCACCTCCTTTCCCACGCCCTTGCCGGGCCACCAGCGCACTTGGTGTTGCTCTCCGGCTAGTTCGAGCGCTCCAGCAGCTGCCGGTGAGTGGACAGAAGGAAGGGGGTTCGGAAGGAAGGACAAGGCAGAGATGGGAGGTGGGAAGGGGGCGGCCCGGGCTACTGTCCCTTTCTCCTTGCCAGGCTTCCCCCAACTTGGGCGATGCCCAGCTGAAGCCATGGAGCAGTCTCTTGCTCTTCCCGCACAAGAACCTGCACCTGAGTCCACCTCACAGTGACCTCACCCTCACACTGAACCCCACATCTCTGGGAGAAAGGGGCTCAGCCCCTAGGGTCTGGACTACAGGAGCCCCACTCTCTCGGGTGAGGATGGGGACCTGGGGAGTGTGCCACCCTGCTTGGAGGTCCTCTGAAGTGTGACCTTAGGGCCCCTTCCCTGGCCTTGATTCTCCAGCTCGTGGTCGGGGACAGCCCCCTGGGGTCGTGTTCCTCCCTGGAAGAGAGCCTGGGCAGGGCACAGCTTGATCATGCTCAGGGTCTTTCCTCTCAATATGTGGTTCCGCGCACCCCCCCCCCCGCAACATGACAGGGTAGGAAGAAGGCTGAGGCCCAGAGAGGGTGAGCACGGCCCCAAGGTCACCCAGCCAGGCAGGAGCCAGAGCAGCCAGCCCCCTCTCCCAGCCCCTGGAGGGTGGGGTCTGCCTGGGTTTGGGGGCTTCCTCATCCCATCTGGGTGCCTAAGAACTGGGGAGTACCTTAGGATTCCCAGGCCTCACTGTCAGTAGCAAGGCTCTAGCTGGTCTCCCAAATCTTGCCCCCCCACCCCCGCCCCCAGCCAAAGTGCCTGGACCTTGTCCAAGGAAAGCCCAGTTTCCAGGTGTCTAGAGGAGGCAGTCAGGGGGCCCCCAACCTTTGTGCTGACTTTGGACAACCCCCTGGGATTCCTAGCCAGAGTCAGCTGCAAGGAGCACCCCCCTGAAACTGGAACAGTGACCACCATCCCCTCTCCGGGCGGTGCCCCCCACGGTGACCACAGGGAGGGATTCCCACAAGGAGGGACCCCTGAAGAGCACTGGTGTGTGTAGGGGGGAGTAGAGGAATGTCAGCTGCTGGGTAGTGTTCAGCTCCCAGTGAGAAAGGAGAGGCCTCGGGATTGGTCCTGGGGGACACAGGAGGTCAATTTTATCTTATTTTGAATTAAGTCTTACTACTTAACCCTGGTTGACCTGGAGCTCACAGGGCCCTGCCTGCCTCTGCCTCCCCTAGGTGGGCACCCCCTACACCTGAGGGCCACTTCCACCTAGTCCCCCATGTATGGTCCCTCCAGGAGGTGAGCAGAAAAGACCCACGGTGGGGGAGGAACAGTTCCCAGGGACAGAAGGACACAGAGGCTCCAACACCTCTGCAGCCCAAGGCGAGTATCCCACTGTGGGTCACCTTTGGGGGTGGGGTAGGAGAATTGATGTGTGCCGTGCATTGATTGGGTCAGGGGCCTGTCACTTGAGGCTGGTGCAAAAGGATTTCAAGTTGGAGACTAACCAGGGCTGCTGAGAAAAATTCACAAACAGTAAGTAAAAGGCCTTGGTGGTAAACCGGACCCATAGAAAAAGCAGGGTGTGGCCTTGCTTGCACCTGTAACCTCAGCACTGTGGGTGGGTGGCTGAGGCAGGAGGGGCTCACTGGCTTCTAGCCCAGCATTAGGCCAGAAGCCTGGGGACAGTTGAGGGGCCTTCAGGCTAACCGCAGTCTCAGGAGGATGAACCCCAGTTCCACTTGCTGAAGTTCAGACTTCCCGGATGACGTGGAGCTGGCCGTGACGAGGTGATGGCCAAGGTTTAGGAGTCTGGTGGCCGGCAGGGCCATCACTCACAATCTGAGGGGGTGGTGGGCAGCCAGCAGCCTGGTGGGGGCTGGGTGGCCAGGGCCGGGCTGGAGTGGTGGCAGAGGGTATCCACTTCCTGTGGGGGCTATTCAGGGTTTTCTCTGCCACCTGAACAGGAAGTTAGTGGTTCATGATTTCCTTGAAAGTGACATATGTGCTGGGAATTGAACCCTTGGATCCTCTGCAAGAGCAGCCAGTGGTCTTAACCGTTGAGCCACCTCTCCAGCCCGTTTTTTTCTTTTAAGCCAGTGCAAGTGTGTCCACACCTATCCCTACCATCATTGTGGCCAACGCTGTGCTTCCCACAGGCCGAAGGGCTGGGCCATAGGATACTGACTGGGCCTTAGGACACCACCCCATTGGGCTCCTGTAAGGGGAGGAGGAGACTCCAGGGGGAAGTGGCTGCTGCAGCTGTGGGCTGTGACTGTGAGGGGCATTCCGTTGTAGGCCACGGTCAGCCCTAGGCACCGTGGGAGTGCATCCTGGGAGAAGGATCTGGAGGAGAACTGGGTGGGCAGTGACTGGCCAGCGTCTTGCATGACAAGCAAGGACGTGTCCCTGATTCCCAGCGAGCCGTGGGTGACTTAGTGTGCTTTAGAAAGTGGCAGAGGGTGGGTGGTGTGGCTCACACCTTTAATCCCAGCACTTGGGAGGCAGAGGCAGGCAGATCTCTGTGAGTTCAAGGCCAGCCTGGTCAATGTAGTGAGTTCCAGGAGAAGGTATGATGAGGAGTTCAGGGTCACGGGCTGCATGGAGAGTTGGAGGCTAGCTTGGGCTACTTCGTGAGTCCCTGTTTCAAAACAAAAAAATTGGATGAGTGAATTCCTCGGGGCTGCCTTGGGGTGCCGGGTGCAGGTTGGGGGACTCCCTGCCTGGTGTGCACCGCTGCTGGGGAGGGTCCCTGACTGAGCAATGCGGGCGGGGTTCGGAGCCAGGTGCCGCCAGCCAGGCAGGAGCTTTACGTATGGGCGGGGCCTGCGGGGTCGTGGGGGTGGGGCCAGTCGTGCTCAGCCAATCAACGGCGCCGCTCGCCCAGGGCGGGCGCTCCAGGCCCCGCGAGCCGGGGACTGGGAGCAGGGACCCGCTGGCCACTCGAGCCCCATCCCCGTGGTACTGTGGGGACGGAGCGGGAGGCCGGAGATCCCAGGCCCCGGCCCGCTGGTGAGGACCCTGCTTGGGACCCCGCTGAGGACCCGTGGGGATCGGTGTCTCCTAGGTCAGGATCCAGGACCCCCGGAGGGAGGAGCTTTGTCGTGTCCCCCCCCCCCCCAGGGAGAGGAAGGTTGCAAGGTGGGGGGCATTGAGTCTCCAAATTTCATCCACAGGGATGGAGGTGGGACTGCCGGTGACCTGGAGGGACCTGGTGGTCGCTGGCCACCGCGATCCAGGGTCAGGGTCACATCCCTCCCTGCATGGAGGTCCCAGGACCCAATGCTCTGGCCCAGCGAGTTCCCTGGCAGCCTAAGGGCAAAGGGCAAGTGAAGCAGGTTACCTTGCAGAGCCCTTCTAAATCCTTATCAAGACTCAGGCCCTGGCTGCCCACTGCAGGCTCCCCATTCTGGGAACTCAGTATCACAGACTGTCTGTCACTGTGGTGCCTGGGGGAGAGGGGGACTCACAGCAAGGAACGCCTATTGATTCCATTGTTTACTTTTACTTTTGAGATGGTCTCATGTAGCCCAGGCTGCCCTTGAAGGCCTGATCCTCCGAGTCAACCTGCCCAGTGGCTGGGGGGTGACAGTTGTAAGCAGGGCCACTCACATCTGTCATCCCAAGCACTAGTAGGGGGAGGGGGGAGGGGGTGACTGAGCAAGAAGAATTGCCACAAGTTCAAGGCCAACCTGGCCTACAGAGTAGGACCCCATCTCTGAATGAATGAATGAATGAATGAATGAAACCATTAGAAGGAAAGGGAAGAGGAAGAGAGGATGTACTGAGCTTGTATTCAGCCAGGGTCCTCAGCATCCCCAGCTCATGGCCCCTCAAGGATGAGGAGGACGGGAGCATGGTGGCTGCTGGGCTGTACCCAGCAGTGCATCAGGCGTCTGAGTCACACACGCATGCATGCCTGCTCATGGAGAGCAACGGCAGCAGACGTCCTAGCCACATAGCCCACAACCTCACCCACTGCCAGCAACTCTGCTGGGAAGGGAGGGGGTATCCCTGTCCCTGACCCAGGCACAGGCAGGGGCCCAGAGGAGCTCATGAGCCAGGGTGGTTGTCAGGTCATGGAAGATGGTGGGGTGGTTCTAGGGAGCTGTGGCCTGCAGGCTCTTGAGCAGGAGAGTTCAACACATTTTGAACCCTTCCTGAATGGTCATTGCATTCTGGGTTGTCCGCAGGCCTGGTATCGTCTAGAATGGCTGGGTGATGCTCTGTTCTCTCTGGACTCCTGCAGGTTGGTTCTGGAGCCCAGTTACTGAGCCATGCTGGACCCCTGGCCTGCGGTGAGTCCAGCGTGGGCATGCGGGCAGCCATGAGCAGCTGCAGCCATAATGGAAGTGTGGGGCGGCCGCTGGGCAGCTGGGACCACACTGACCCTGAAGCTGCCCACCACTGCCCCCAGCCCCTGCGTGACCCGGGCCTGCAGATGGTGGCTGAAAGCCAGCGGGCACAGCTGTCACATGGCAGCCCTCGGGAACACCCCCAAGAGCAGGAGACCAGGCCAGACTCTGGGAGACCCCCGACGGTCAGCCACCGCTTGGGGCACCGCAGGGCTCTCTTTGAGAAGCGGAAGCGCCTCAGCGACTATGCCCTCATCTTTGGCATGTTTGGCATCGTTGTCATGGTGACAGAGACAGAGCTGTCCTGGGGCGTGTACACCAAGGTAGGCCTAGACCCCTGGGCAGCCCAGGCTGTGCCCCGTGAACAGGGAAGGGGGGCAGGAGGGGGACCCTGGACAGTGGGGTGGCAAGTGGTGACTTGAGTCTCCCCGGGTGGGAGGACTGTGGGGGACCTGATAAACTGTGGGGTTCCAGGGTCTGTGCATGGCACTGGTCCCGAATGGTGATGGCAGGATTCCTACAGAGGGGAGCCCCCATGTCCCCCGTGTCCCCCAAGTCCTCCAGCCTCCCGTACCCCCTCTGTGTGCAGGAGTCCCTGTTCTCACTCACTCTCAAGTGCCTCATCAGCCTGTCCACTGTCATCCTGCTGGGCCTCGTCGTCCTCTACCATGCACGTGAGATCCAGGTCAGTGTCTGCTGTTGGGGACATGGGACCCCCAGGCCCCCAGACCTAGCATGCAGCAAAGCTGCTGAGATACACTCCACTCTCGACCTTCCCAGTGTCTCACACATCTGCCTTCCAGGATTTTTGTTGTTTGGGGCTCTTTGAGATAGGTCTCATGTAGCCCAGGCTGGCCTGAAATTCACTATGTAGCTTAATATAACCTCTATCTTCAGGTCTCCACCTAAACTTCAGGATGGAGGGAGTGGGCAGAGGGACAAAGCTATAGGCACAGGCCTCTGTTGCCGAGAAGTTTCCAGAACAGAGAATTTGACTACTAAACATTCTGAGGCTGGGAGGAGAGCACAGCTAACTGGGGTGACGTCAGTGTTTGTGTGTGGGGGGGGTGACAGAGCTGTCATCCAACTGCATCATGGGTACAGACACTCATTAACTTATGGCAGAACTGCATCCATAATCCTGTCATAAATTGATAGTGCCCTAAGTGCAGAAGTGCTTCCTTGACTCCACCCTTGTCCCCAGGGCCTGCACAGAAGCTCAGCACCCTGGAAAGCCTGCTGCCCCCCACCCCGTCACTGAGGGGCTGCCAACCGACAAGATCAGACCATGTCTCCAGCCAGGGAAAGATCTAAATTCAAACTTTAAAATCTATTTTTTTGCAATGTCAGGGGTCAAGGCCAGGCATGCTAGGCAAGCCCCACTGCCCAGCCCGCTTTCTTTTCTTCTCATTCCTCTCTTCCCTTTCCCTCCCTCTTCCCCTCTTCCCCTCTTTCTTCTTTTTGGTCTTTTTTTTTTTTTTGAGACAGGGTCTCCATTTTAGTCCCAGCTGGCCTGGAGCTTGCTCAGTAGACCAGGCTGCCCTTGAACTCAAAGAAATCCACCTGCCTCCCAAGTGCTGGGATTAAAGGTGTGTGTCACCATGCCCGGCACCCTTCTTTCTTCTTTTCTTTCCTGAGAGTGAGTCTTGCTATGTAACCCAGGCTAGACTTGAACTCCCTCCTCCCGCCTCAGCCTCCAGGGTGCTGGGATGGACAGCAGGCATGCCTTTCACAGCAGGCTCAGCACCGACCCTCACTCCTCTTGGGGTCAGCTCCTTGCCTACTGTTGGCTTTGAATTGTGGCTGGCACTGAGAAATCATGGCACATACCCCATAATACATGTGGGAGGCTGAGGCAGGAGGATTGCTGGGAGTTCCAGGACCAGCCTGAGAAGTATAGTAAGACCCTGTCTCAAAATAAAATTTTTTTTTATGTGTATGAATGTACTGTCAGCATGTAGGTTTGTGCACTCGTGTCATGCAATGCATGCTGAGGAGGTCAGAAGAGGGTGTCAGATTCCCCTGGAACTGGAGTCAAAGATGGTCCTCAACTGCCATGTGGGTGCTGGGAATCGAACCTGGGTCCTCTGCAAGAGCAGTCGGTGCTCTTAACCGCTAGGCCATCTCTCCAGCCCCCAAAATAAAATTTTTTTTTGTCCTTTTGAGACAGCATCTCCCTGCAGCCCCAGCTATCCTGTAACTTGCTCTGTAGACCAGGCTGGCCTTGAACTCCCAGAGATCCAGCTGCCTCTGCCTCCTGAAGGCTGAGAGTAAAGGTGTGTGCCATCATGCCCAGCCATAGGAAAATAGAGAAATGAATAGGCAGGTGGGCGTGGTGGCGCATGCCTTTAATCCCAGCACTGGGGAGGCAAAGGCAGGCAGATCTCTGGGAGTTCAAGGCTAGCCTGGTCTACATAGCAAGTTCTTGACCAGTCAGGGCTACATAATGAGACTGTGTCTCAAAAACAAAAACAACAAAAATCGTACATGTTGTCCTTGCGTGTCATCCCAGCACATGGCAGATTTCAGCAGGAGGTTCAGGAGTCCAGGACTAGCCTCAGCTACATAGGAGTCCAGGGCCAGCCTGTGCTACATGAGGCTCTGTCTCAAAAACAAACAAACAAACAAACAAACAAACAACCAGTTGAAAACTCTTTCTCTAATAATATCCCAAGCCAGATGGCAGTGAAGCCCCAGTCAGCATCTGTTTTGGGGTGGTCCTGGGGACACTCAGGAGACCACCCAGCCACACCCCATCCCACAGCTGTTCCTGGTGGACAATGGTGCGGATGACTGGCGCATTGCCATGACGTGGGAACGCGTGTCTCTGATCTCCCTGGAGCTGGCTGTGTGTGCCATTCACCCCGTGCCCGGCCACTACCGCTTCACGTGGACCGCGAGGCTGGCCTTCTCAATGGTGCCCTCGGCGGCTGAGGCCGACGTGGACGTGCTGCTGTCCATCCCCATGTTCCTGCGTCTCTACCTGCTGGCCCGAGTCATGCTCCTGCACAGCCGCATCTTCACAGACGCATCCAGCCGCAGCATCGGGGCGCTCAACCGTGTGACCTTCAATACACGGTTCGTCACCAAGACGCTCATGACCGTCTGCCCTGGGACTGCTCTGCTGGTCTTCAGCATCTCCTCCTGGGTGGTCGCCGCCTGGACCGTGCGTGTATGCGAGAGGTGACTCCAACCACACCCCACGTCCTGGCCACATCCCCTCCCCCTGTCGGCCCCTCCATCTTCAAACCCAACCCCAAGTCCCCTCCTCTGCCCTGACTCCATCAAGGCTTGGAATGCAGGGCGTGCCCGTTCCTCTGTGTCCTCAGGCCTCCTGTCCCCTACCCACAGGAGAGGAGTTGCTCCATCCCTAGGCATCCCATGCTGGCCTCTGATGTGCCCCCCCCCAAGTGGCTGGGGGCACTGGCTCACAGCTGCCCCTCATCTCTGGTCCCTCCATCAACCCCCCACCCCTTTTCTTTCTGGGATGCTGGGGTGGAAGTCAGGACTTGCCTGGCTCTGCCAGGGAACCCTCAAGATTAACGTTACCTTTCCCTCCGCTCGCCGCCCTGCTGGATCCTAGAGGGAACATGTGAGTCCCACTCTCACTGAGCTGACCCCTCCGCCCTCCCGCCCGCCGCCCGCCACGCACTGCTACCTTCCCACTTCCTAAGAATTTAAGATTAGCTGAAGCCAGAAGCCAGCGTGTGCCTGGCCTGGAGCAGGGACAGCCTTGAACCCAGGGGTGCAGCCCACCAAGCTGGGGGCCAGGGGGCCAGCAGATGTTCCCCGGGGACCGGCAGGCTCCCTGGACAGCTGATGGGTGACTTGTTCTCTCCAGCTCGGTCCAGTGACAGTTTTGCTGGTCCTCTGGTAGCACCCACGTGCCTTTGTGGGGACCCATCCACATGCCTTGTGTCTAGCCAGGGAATACCCGAGGGACTCAGAGGACCCCAGTTGGGCCCTTGGCACTGCGAGCACCCTCGTCCTCCCCAGCATTGGGGTGTGAGGCTCTTCCGAGGGCAGGCTGGGTGCCAGGGACTTGGACGTGTGGCCCAGCCCTCCTCAGGACACACTGCACTGGGGTCCCTGCAGGCCACACGAAGCCTGTGAGAGTCCAGCTTGCTGCTACCACCACCTGCCTTGCTGAACCCCTGAGCCCTGCCCCTGCACATCTGTACCCACCCCCGGGTCACTCTGAGTGCCCCTGTAGCTGTGGCCTGGCGTGGGGTGTCCAGGCTTCTTTTGAGCCGAGCTCTATTCTGCTGGCTGTAGGGAGCACGCCTGCACCCCAGCACTCGGGAGGCTGAGGAGGGAGGGTCGGAAGGTCAAGGTCATCCTTATGGTTAGTTCCACACCAGCCTAGGCTATGTGAGACCCCCCCCCCAACAAAACAAAAGAAAAACCAGAAAACACCAGAACTGTCCCCAGAAGCTGGAGGTCTCCTAAGCCTCTAAGACCTAGAGACCCACCTACCCAGTGCCAGCCTGGGTTGTGCTGAGTGCAGCAACTCTCTTTACAGCTTTTGTAGCTGAGGTCTTAGGCTACCCCAGATGCCAAACCCTAGCCTCCTTCTCTCCAGCAACCCCATCTTTCCCAAGCCAAGGCCCCTGGCTGGGGACAGCCCCCCCCATGTCCCACTGCCCCCTTCCCTACATTGCATTGGCCACTCCACCCCTGGGTCCTCACTGGCTATGGGAAGTCCGTCCTCATGTCTCACCGAAATGCTTTACTGCTTGCCATGTCTTGCGCCCTGCAGCCATCAAGTCCTCTGTGTGTGTCGTCTTTCGGAAGGGACCTTGGCCATCCTGGGCTGTCACAGGGGTGGCCTGCCACAGCCTGGGTGTCAAAAAGGGAGAGGCTGGAAGGGCTGTGGGGGAGGAGGGTGCAACACCCCACTCTGCCTGCACCATCGCCGTGGTCACTCAGCTCCCAACACCGTCCCCATGCAGCCTGTCCCTATCCCTGGGGACACGAGGAAAGCAGAGGTAGGAGAAGCTGGTGGTGACGAGCCCTGTCTGTCCCTCACACTAGGTACCACGACAAACAGGAAGTGACCAGCAACTTCCTGGAAGCCATGTGGCTCATTTCCATCACCTTCCTGTCCATCGGCTATGGAGACATGGTGCCACACACCTACTGCGGGAAGGGCGTGTGCCTGCTCACGGGCATCATGGTGAGGGCCACGGCCCTGGGTGGGGAGGGGGATGGCAGACAGCTGCCCTGGCTTCCCACTCCCTGCCCTGGCCCATGCATACCCTCTCTCAATGTTTTTGTGCCTCAGTTTCCCCAGCTGTAACTAGTATCAAATCTACTACCACACCTACTGGTTGGAGGGCTAAGTGGGATCTTGCAGTGAATTCTGGGGACACCTCACTCACATCCAGAGCTCACAGCTACACCCCACCCCTGGCTGACATCACACCTCCCATATAAAGCTTGTATCTGGTGGCATTGGTCTGCCAGCGTCTACCGCAGACAGTGGACACTGTTTCTGTCCTCTGATTTCAGCAGTAGTTTTCTAATCCACTCTCTCTTCTTGGCCCCTGGGCCACCGTCCCTGTGGCAGGGCAGAGATGTTTTTGCTCTTACATCGACAGGCATGGTGGCACACTCGTGAGCCCAACATGCAGGAGGCTGAGGCAGGAGCATGGCAGGTTTGGGGCCAGCCTGAGCTACACAAAGACCCTACCTCGAAACCAACTAAACAGAACAGCCTGATGATGCCATCCAGCCCTGCCAGGCACCTGCCGCCCACCCTCGCCTGCCCAGCAGCCTTCTCCCACAGACAGACCCTGTCAGCCGTGCTCTCCTACGGCATTTTCACTAATTCACTGGGCTTGGTTACAAGGGGAAGTAGAAATTAAAAACATAAAGATGGTTTCTGCCCATCCTTCCCCGGCAGGCCAGCAGCCCTTAGAGAAACAGAGGCCAAGTCTGCCAGCCCAGGAGGCCTGAGATAATAGCAGACTACCTTCCTTATCCGCAGGACTCCTTCCAGAAAGTTCTGTGGCTAGCCTTAATGAAAACAGCTGTTAGACTTTTCCTTCCAGAAAATTCTAATGGCAACCTCACTGAAGAATTTTATACTGGGCTCTACCCCTGAGCCACACCCAGCCCCTCACTGAGGATTCTAGGCAGGGCTCTATCTCTGAGCCACACCCAGCCCCTCACTGGGATCCTAGGGAGGGCTGTACCCCTGAGCCACACCCCAGCCCCTCACTGGGATCCTAGGCAGGGCTCTACCCCTGACCACACCCCAGTCCCTCTCTGGGGATTCTAGGCAGGGCTCTACCCCTGGGCCACAGCCCAGCCCCTCACTGGGGATTCTAGACGGGGCTCTACCCCTGGGCCACACCCCAGCCCCTCACTGGGGACTCTAGGCGGGGCTCTACCCCTGGGCCACACCCCAGCCCCTCACTGGGGATTCTAGGGAGGGCTCTACCCCTGAGCCACACCCCAGCCCCTCATTGAGATTCTAGGCAGGGCTCTACCCCTAAGCCACACCCCAGCCCCTCACTAAGGATTCTAGGGAGGGCTCTACCCCTGGGCCAAACCCCAGCCCCTCACTGGGGACTCTAGGCGGGGCTCTACCCCTGGGCCACACCCCAGCCCCTCACTGGGGACTCTAGGGAGGGCTCTACCCCTGAGCCACACCCCAGCCCCTCATTGAGATTCTAGGCAGGGCTCTACCCCTAAGCCACACCCCAGCCCCTCACTAAGGATTCTAGGGAGGGCTCTACCCCTGAGCCACACCCCAGCCCCTCACTGGGGATTCTAGGCAGGGCTCTACCCCTGAGCCACACCCCAGTCCCTCACTGGGGATTCTAGGCAGGGCTCTACCCCTGAGCCACACCCCAGTCCCTCTCTGGGGATTCTAGGCAGGGCTCTACCCCTGGGCCACACCCCAGTCCCTCACTGGGGATTCTAGGCAGGGCTCTACCCCTGAGCCACAGCCCAGCCCCTCATTGGGGATTCTAGGGAGGGCTCTACCCCTGATCCACACCCAGCCCCTCACTGGGGATTCTAGGCAGGGCTCTACCCTTGAGCCATACCCCAGCCCCTCACTGGGGATCCTAGGCAGGGCTCTACCCCTGGGCCACACCCAGCCCCTCAGTTTTTGAGCCAACTCCTGTGCAGCTCAGGCAGTCTTGGATCTCCGGGATGCACGTGGTCCTCCTGCCTCAGCCTCCTGTAGAGCAGACCACTGTTGTTGCCCACTGGTTGGCCTACTGATCTCTTCCTTCCTGTCAGCCCTCTGCTATCGCCCCCAATGTAGCCCTTTCTGGCCAGTGACACAAGACTACCAGACTCTCACCTTCCCCATCTCCAGCACCATCCACCAGTTTCTCCATCTTGAACTCTGAAACCTTCAGCTTGGCCTTCTGGAAGCCACATATGCTGCAGCGCCCCAGCCGTGTGCTGCTTATGGTTCTGGGTGCATCTTTTCCACCTGTTTTTTTTTCCTGTAGTATTCCACGGTCTTCCATCGAGCTGCTTTACTCTTCTTCATAGGGACTGTCCCTATAAATGGCTTCTGGGTGCTTTAAAAACCCTGATTTTGACCAGGAATGAACTGGGATCCTCAGGCAATTTCCGTGTCCTGTGCCCAACACCTGCCACCATCTCCCTGGATACTCTGGGGCTAACGTGGGTGTCTGAGAATCCCTGGAACAGCCTTCTCCAGCCCTCCATTCTGCTTCCCTTTCCGTGTCAGGGTGGGCTTCTTGGAGGAGGGGTGGCCACGGGACCCTAATGTGCCCTCCTCCCCATAGGGAGCTGGCTGCACCGCATTGGTGGTGGCCGTGGTCGCCCGCAAGTTGGAGCTCACAAAGGCGGAGAAACATGTGCATGACTTCATGATGGACACACAGCTGTGCAAGCGGGTGAGGCTCGGTGGCCGGCGCGGACCCCGCCGCCCTCCTACGTGCAGGCTGCGTATATTCTGTCTCCACGGCTCACCGTGGTTCCTGTCCCAAAGCTGTGCCACCCCCGCCCCCCAGTGGCCATAGTGCCACAGGGTGACGGACCCTGGGTCTGGGACCACACTGCCAAGACTGGGCCACAAGCCTCTCACTTGTTCCTCAGCAGCCTTTATGGTCTCAGTTTCCCTAGTGGAACATGAAGGAGCTGCTGGGGCTCAGGAGGTAGACTGCCTGCCTGTCACCGCAGCCCTGGCTGCACCCCCAGCTCTGCATAGATGAGGCACGGTGATACACCTGTCGCCGCAGCCCCGGGAGGTGGAGGCAAGAAGACCAGGGGTTCAAGGTCATCCTCAGCTACACAGGAAGTGTATACAGGCCCAGTAAGATCACATAAAAGAAGGGTGGGGACTGGAGAGATGGCCTAGTGGTTAAGAGCACCAACCGCTCTTACAGAGGACCCGGGTTCGATCCCCAGCACCCACATGGCGGCCGAGAACCGTCTGAAACTCCAATTCCAGGAGAACTCCAGTTCCAGGGGAATCCGAAACCCTCTTCTGACCTCCGCGGCATTGCACAACACAGGTGCACAGACTTGCATGCAGACAGTACATTGATACACATACAGAAATAAATAAATGCTGGGCGTGGTGGTGCACGCCTTTAATCCTAGCACTTGGGAGGCAGAGGCACACGGATCTCTGTGAGCTTGAGGCCAGTCTGGTCTACAGAGTGAGTTCCAGGACAGCCAGAGCTACAGGGAGACCCTGTCTCAAAAAAAAAAAAAAAAAAGAAAAGACGGGTGAACAGCCTGTGTGACGTTGCCTCCTCCCCATTTTGAAGATTTGTAGACATGGGCTGGGTGGCTGTGGTGACGCACGCCTTTAATCCCAGCACTCGGGAGGCAGAGCCAGGTGGATCTCTGTAAGTTCGAGGCCAGCCTGGTCTACATAGCAAGTTCCAGGTCATCTGGGGCTACAGGGAGACCCTGTCTCAAAAAGACAAAAAAGAAAAGGGAGAATCATTTCCAGAAGTTTCTGAGTGGCCCATGCTGACCCTAAGGAACTGCTTTTTCCTCCTCACCCCCAGGTCAGAAATGCTGCTGCCAACGTCCTGAGAGAGACGTGGCTCACATACAAGCACAGTAGGCTGGTGAAGAAGCCAGACCTGGCCAGGGTCCGGAAACACCAGCGTAAGTTCCTCCAGGCCATCCATCAGTAAGTCCAGCCCCTGGGAAGCTCGCCTTTCATCTGCCTATGAGGAGAGAGAGGGTTTAGGAGAGGGTCCCCTCCAGACACAAGCATCCACCTCGTGTCTCACACCCAATACCCTGTTAATCTGCTTGTCCCACAAGCCCGTCCTGCCATAGCCAGAAGGCCAGGCCCTGCCTGGACCTTGTCATGAGGAATATTCTAGAATGTTCTAGACAATCCAGAAGAGGACAGTGTGGGCGGCAGAGCAGGTGGAGCTCAGGCCAGCCTGGTCTACAGAGCGAGCTCAGGCCGGCCTGGTCTACAGAGCGAGCTCAGGCCGGCCTGGTCTACAGAGCGAGTTCAGGCCAGCTGGGGCAAAAAGAAGACATCTGTCTAGGGAGAAGGCACTTGCCGTGTGAGTTACCAGTGCCCTTTATCCTAGGGATGATGTGGTGTGACTAGGTCCCCCTGCACTGTCATCCCCCTGAAATCCTAAAGCCATTATTGAACTCAGACAAGTTTGAATTAGTACCGAGAAGGATTCGGTTCAGACAGGAATCACAGGACACTGATGACGCCCAGGTGTGTGTGTGGCTAGACTAGGACAGGCGCGGGGAAGAGCCAGGTCCACAAACTGGGAGCCAAGGTAAGTTCTTGATCTCAGGGTCTGCATATTGGACACACTATGAGTGGACAGGACCCTGATCCCTGGGAAGCATGCACCAAAGCCACAGAGATGAATTGGGGAGGGGTTTGGTCTTGGGGTGGTGGGGCTAAGCACTCTCTGACTCCACCTCCCTTTGCATTTTTTTCAAACTGGGGTGCTGGGAATGGAACCGGCTACCCAAGCTTGCTGACTGGCTCTGGGAACAGAATACAGGGCCTTTGGAGTCGGGACACAGTCCCCAGGATGGTGGGGCCCACTGCACACCCCATCTGCCTGTGAGAGTACAGGGCCTTAGGAATCAGGACACAGCCCCCAGGATGGTGGGGCCCACTGCACACCCCATCTGCCTGTTACAGTACAGGGCCTTAGGAGTCGGGACACGGCCCCCAGGATGGTGGAGCCCACTGCACACCCCATCTGCCTGTGAGAGTACAGGGCCTTAGGAGTCGGGACACGGCCCCCAGGATGGTGGGGCCCACTGCACACCCCATCTGCCTGTGAGAGTACAGGGCCTTAGGAGTCGGGACACGGCCCCCAGGATGGTGGGGCCCACTGCACACCCCATCTGCCTGTGAGAGTACAGGGCCTTAGGAGTCGGGACACGGCCCCCAGGATGGTGGGGCCCACTGCACACCCCATCTGCCTGTGAGAGTACAGGGCCTTAGGAGTCGGGACACGGCCCCCAGGATGGTGGGGCCCACTGCACACCCCATCTGCCTGTGAGAGTACAGGGCCTTAGGAGTCGGGACACGGCCCCCAGGATGGTGGGGCCCACTGCACACCCCATCTGCCTGTGAGAGTACAGGGCCTTAGGAGTCGGGACACGGCCCCCAGGATGGTGGGGCCCACTGCACACCCCATCTGCCTGTGAGAGTACAGGGCCTTAGGAGTCGGGACACGGCCCCCAGGATGGTGGGGCCCACTGCACACCCCATCTGCCTGTGAGAGTACAGGGCCTTAGGAGTCGGGACACGGCCCCCAGGATGGTGGGGCCCACTGCACACCCCATCTGCCTGTGAGAGTACAGGGCCTTAGGAGTCGGGACACGGCCCCCAGGATGGTGGGGCCCACTGCACACCCCATCTGCCTGTGAGAGTACAGGGCCTTAGGAGTCGGGACACGGCCCCCAGGATGGTGGGGCCCACTGCACACCCCATCTGCCTGTGAGAGTACAGGGCCTTAGGAGTCGGGACACGGCCCCCAGGATGGTGGGGCCCACTGCACACCCCATCTGCCTGTGAGAGTACAGGGCCTTAGGAGTCGGGACACGGCCCCCAGGATGGTGGGGCCCACTGCACACCCCATCTGCCTGTGAGAGTACAGGGCCTTAGGAGTCGGGACACGGCCCCCAGGATGGTGGGGCCCACTGCACACCCCATCTGCCTGTGAGAGTACAGGGCCTTAGGAGTCGGGACACGGCCCCCAGGATGGTGGGGCCCACTGCACACCCCATCTGCCTGTGAGAGTACAGGGCCTTAGGAGTCGGGACACGGCCCCCAGGATGGTGGGGCCCACTGCACACCCCATCTGCCTGTGAGAGTACAGGGCCTTAGGAGTCGGGACACGGCCCCCAGGATGGTGGGGCCCACTGCACACCCCATCTGCCTGTGAGAGTACAGGGCCTTAGGAGTCGGGACACGGCCCCCAGGATGGTGGGGTCCACTGCACACCCCATCTGCCTGTTAGAGTACAGGGCCTTAGGAGTCAGGACACAGCCCCCAGGATGGTGGGGCCCACTGCACACCCCATCTGCCTGTGAGAGTACAGGGCCTTAGGAGTCGGGACACAGCCCCCAGGATGGTGGGGCCCACTGCACACCCCATCTGCCTGTGAGAGTACAGGGCCTTAGGAGTCGGGACACGGCCCCCAGGATGGTGGGGCCCACTGCACACCCCATCTGCCTGTGAGAGTACAGGGCCTTAGGAGTCGGGACACGGCCCCCAGGATGGTGGGGCCCTCTGCACACCCCATCTGCCTGTGAGAGTACAGGGCCTTAGGAGTCGGGACACGGCCCCCAGGATGGTGGGGTCCACTGCACACCCCATCTGCCTGTTAGAGTACAGGGCCTTAGGAGTCGGGACACGGCCCCCAGGATGGTGGGGTCCACTGCACACCCCATCTGCCTGTTAGAGTACAGGGCCTTAGGAGTCGGGACACGGCACCCAGGATGGTGGGGCCCTCTGCACACCCCATCTGCCTGTTAGAGCAGCCAGGGCAGTGGGTGGGGATGGATTTACCACCTTGTGGTCCTGGTTCCTGTAGCCACTGTGAGCCTTAGTTTCCCTCTGTGTTTTCTGGTCAAAGCCCTGGGTCTCGGGCCATATTCCTGGACAATAGGGCTTTGGAGCTGAAGGCAGTGACCAGAGGCCTGGCCACGGCCACATGGACACCACTGGGTAGGAAGCCTTGTACACGCAGTGGCGACAGCGGCCTAGGACCCTCTGGGTGGTGGACATGGGTGGTGGCGGGGACTGGAATGTCACTGGACCGGCACTAAAACTACATTTTCCCCTGCTCTTCTGCATCCTGCCAGGGCTCAGAAGTAAGTTTTTGGGTGGCCGGGGGGCTGGGATTGCATGATGTCAATGGGGAGGGGTACACCCCAGGGATGCCCCCAATGGACTGCAAATAATGCCCATCCCCTGGGTCAGTCTGAGACCCAGTTTCTTTGAACTGGCTTGATTTGGGCCAGTATGGCACATACAACCATCCCACCGCCATGCAGCCCATGCATGTCCAACAGGGTCACCTACAGGGTACCCAGAGGACCCCAGCCTCTGCTGCCCCACCTGACTGGTCCTGTGCACCCGTCCTCACAGGCTCCGGAGTGTGAAGATCGAGCAAGGGAAGCTGAACGATCAGGCGAACACGCTGGCAGACCTGGCCAAGGTGAGCGCAGGGTGGAGTAAGGAGAGACCAGGCGGCAAGGACTAGGACTCAGCACTGGCTCAGAGCAAAGGCAGCCACAGCCCAGCCCCTCACTGGGGGACTCTAGGCAGGGCTCCACCCCTGAGCCACACCCAGCCCCTCACTGGGGATTCTAGGCAGGGCTCCACCCCTGAGCCACAGCCCAGCCCCTCACTGGGGGTTTCTAGGCAGGGCTCTACCCCTGAGCCACATCCCAGCCCCTCACTGGGGGATTCTAGGCAGGGCTCTACCCCTGAACCACACCCAGCCCCTCACTGGGGGATTCTAGGCAGGGCTCTACCCCTGAGCCACACCCCAGCCCCTCACTGGGGATTCTAGGCAGGGCTCTACCCCTGAGCCACACCCCAGCCCCTCACTGGGGATTGCAGGCAGGAACTCTACCCCTGAGCCACACTCCAGCCCCTCACTGGGGATTCTAGGCAGGGCTCTACCGTTGAGCCACACCTCAGCCCCTCACTGGGGATTGCAGGCAGGGTCTAGAATCATGTCCTATCTAGTAATCAGGTCTGACCCATGTCCTATCTAGTAACATTTCCTGAAAACATTTTTTTCCATTGCTTTATTTTATGTGTGTGAGCCTGTGTGAGTTTATGTTTACAGACATCCAGGCAGAATACTTAATAGGTAAAAAATTTTATTAATATTTTATCATTTTTATGTGTATAAGGTGTATTGCTTCCATGTAGATAACTGCACATGTGAGTACTGGGAACTGAACCCCGGGTCCTCTACAAGAGCAGCTGAGCCACCTTGCCAGCTCCTAAATAAGAAAATTTTTAAAAAAGGAAGAGAAAAAATACAGGAGCAAAAAAGTTTAGTGTGGCGCAGTGGCGCCAGCTTTAATCCCAGTCCTCAGGACACAGGGACTGGAGGGTCAAGGCCAGCCTGGTCTCCACGGAGAGCTCCAGGCCAGCTGGGACTATGCGCACACCCTGTCTCAAAAACAAAAATAAATAAAACACCCCACAAAAACTATAGAGAGAGCCCTGCCCTGAGCCTTTGAGTCCTGGTTGCAGCCCAGGTGACTCTAAATGCCATGGCTTCTGGGCCAGCGGGGACAGGGGAAGGGGACACTGATGGGCGTGGAGTTGGTGGGGTCCTCTGGTGACTTAAAGGAACCAGGCTGCAGTTCTTTCTTGCCCAGCCCTGTGCCCTGTGGGTTATCTGTGTGTTCCCTGCACTGCGTGGCTGTTCTCAGCTGCACAAAGTTCGAGCGCCCCTTGGCGATCAGCATGGCCTGCAGTGGAGCCCGCTGCGTGTGCGCTCACTGCTGCTTGCCTAGCCGGTGGCGCCCCACCCACCTAACCGTGGCAGCAGAAATTGCTATGGTCATGTGCTCTGCCCTGTGACCCTCGGTGTCCATCTGCAGTCCGTCCTCCTGGGGCTGCTCCCACGTCTGTCACTCGCTGGCCTGTCTCTCCCTCTATGCAGACACAGAGCATTGCCTTTGAAGTGGTGTCCGAGCTGCACGCCCAGCAGGAGGATCTGGAGGCCCGCCTGGCTGCTCTGGAGGCCCGCCTGGACGCCCTGGGTTCCTCCCTGCAGGCCCTGCCTGGCCTCATCGCCCAGGCCATATGCCCTCTGCCACCACTCCAGCCGGGCCCTGGCCACCCAGCCCCGGCCACCCAGAATCCACCAGGCTGCTGGCTGCCCACCACCACCTCAGATTGCGGGTGATAGCCCTGCCGGCCACCAGACTCCTAAATCTTGGCCATCACCTGGTCACGGCCAGCTCCACGTCATCCAGGAAGTCTGAACTTCAGCAAGGCCGGGTGGAGTTGAGCTTAGTGGAACTGGGGATCAGCCTCCTGAGACAGTTCCAACCAGACTGTGGTAGCCTGAAGGCCCCTCAGCTGTCCCCAAGCCCCCGACGGCAGTTGGGCGAGGAAGATTTCACTTTCAAGTAAATCTTGAACCACCAACTTCCTATTCAAGTGGCAGGGAAAACCTTGAGCAGCCCAAACAGGAAGTGAACGCCCCAGTCTGGGGGTTCCTGGATGGACGGAGGCTCCCTTGGACATGTATTGAGCACCTGCAGAATACGAATACAAGGGGATGTGTGACAGGCTTTCTTTAGGACCTGCCTGGCTACTAGGGCCACACAGCATGGGTGGATGGATTCCAGATGGGGTCCCAGAGCCCAAAGACACTTAGGAGGGTCCAGGAGCAGCCTTGGAGGAAGGCTAGTGGTCAGGGTGACAGTCACGACCAGAATCATGGGCCCCCAGCAGGAATGGGTGGATCTAGTCAGGACCCAACCAGGGCGCCCTGGTCCTGGCAGCCTCTGCCTGGTGGGCCACTGGCTGCCTGGCCCTGTTTGATAGTGGGGCCAAGGGCAAGTTTCCAGGAGACAGGTTGACACGCCAAACTGAGAAGGTTCTGGAGAGGCACTGCTGGCCGGAACTCGTGGGCAAATCTCAGTGTGGGTCCTGGAAGGTGTGGTGGCAACTCAGCCCCCTTCACGGAGTGGGCATCTTGGTGCTCAATTACCTGTTTCCAGGTCCCTCCGTGTACCCAACCCCCTCCACCTGGGAAGCACTGCTTCATGTTGGACCCAGTATTAGCTCCTGCCCATCAGGGGGAACTGGGGACTAGGCTGTGCCCCAAGTTGGGGACACATAAGTGACCAGAAGAAATAAACAAGGCCAGGCATGGTAGTGGCTTGTCTTTCATCCCAGCACTCTGGAGGCTGAGGCAGGGGACTTGTGAGATGGAGGAGGTCTGGTGGTGACATAGAAACCTGACCCTGTCTCAAAAAGACCAAAAACTAATACTAAAAGAATAAATAAATAAAATAAACAAGGCTGAAGAGATGGTGGTGACTTGGGTGAGGTGGCTGGTGGGTGGATGTCTGGGGACAGATCCAGGCAGGTGGCCAGCCTGTCCTCAGCGGGCCAGGCCTGCCTGGTAGGGAGAAGCGGGGGTAAACGAGCCGGAGGGCCTCAGGTCGCTGCCACCGCTGTCCCCGCCCCGGGTGAGTCAAACGTGTCCAAAGCAGGAAGCTCGGGGAGCGGCTTTGCGCTGGAGCTGCAGGATAAGGGCAGTGCACTGCGTGGCAGATGGCGGCTGTGGGCGCTCGTGGTGGCAGCGCAGGGCTGGGCAGCCATGCACTGACTGCAGGGGCGTAGCGTGGGCGTCCATGCACTGGGCAGCGGCTTCGCTGCGGCAGAGGCCTACCTGTGATGGGGCAGGTGCTCCTCTCAGGTGAGATGGAGACCTGAGGACCATCGCAGGCTGTGAGGCGGGAGCAGCAGGAACACCCCAAGCTGCTGAGGCAGGAGGATTGCCACGAGCCCTGGGCTATATCGTGAGTCCCTCCCTCAACACTCAGGCAAAACCAAAAGCCTGGCATGGTGGCCCAGGGCTGTAACCCCCAACCCTCCAGAGGCTGAGGCAGGAAGGTTGGAAGTTCAAGGTCATCCTCAGCTACCCAGTAGTACCAGGACAGCCTGGACTAAATGTAAGGACCCCCAGTGGTGGGCTGTCCCACAGCCAGCACCCTGCCTCAGTTTACCCTGTGGTGTCTGGTGCTCTGGGGCTTTTCCTAGAGTGGAGATGGGAGTCTGGTATTGTTTGTAGCGTCCCACGGTGTGTCAGCAGGGGAGATGTCAGCTTCCCTGGGTAGGCAGAGTGTGTGTGGGGGGCTGGAAGGGCCCAGTGTGAACTTGCCTTCCCCTGGGGGCTCAAAGGAAGTATTGAGTCACCCAGACTTTCACTGCGGACTTCCTTAAAACCCCAGGGACCTGCTGACTGAACTGCTGCAGCTTGGGACCCACTCTGATGGAGGGTGCTTCCCCTGACCCCTCCTGACCAACCCATCTTAGCTGTGAGACCACTGTGGCCTCCCATTGGACTCCCTTCCTTCATGGCGTCCCCTTGAGATGGCCACATCCTCTGGCCCCTTGCGGCGCTTCTGACTCCCACTGGGTTCCTCCAAGCCCAAGGGCACAGTCAGAGGCAAGTTGGAGCCCCAGTGTACCCCAGCTCTAACAGGGCCACTTGTGTCCTGCAGACACAGAGCTATACTTCCGAGGGAGTTCTCCCTGTGGTCCTCTGGGGAAACCAAGGCCCCTCGAAGGGCCACATGGTCCCCAGGCACACTCTGCAGCCCTCACCTCAAGAGGGGCCTGAATGTCCCCTACACCCAAGTTGAGTATCCATAGGATCCATCCACTCCCCTGTGTAGCCAAGGTGGACTCCTCTTGGCCTGACAGACCTGGAAACTGAGGCGAAGAGGCTGCCCTGTGCTCAGGGTTCCCTAACCAAGTGAGGCTCCCAGTGTGGAGGGAGGCCTACCCTTCCTCCCAGCACATTTCTGCAGATTGGGGACACCGAGGCACCATCAGGGTGGGTGCACACAGCCTCAGGAGCAGCCTGCTACCAGTTGCATCTGCAGGTGGCTTTGGGCTGATGATTAAGCCACGGGATCGAGGCATCCCAAGACGAAGCAAACGGGACAGCCCCGTGGCACAGGGTGAGGCCCTGCCTGGAAGATATAAGCAGCCAGGGATGGTGGCCAATGCTTGTCTCCCCTGCACCAGAGGCTGAGGCAGGAGATCAGGAGTTCAAAGCCAGTCTCCTATAGACAGTAAAATGGAGGCCAGCCTGGGCTACGTAAGACCCTGACTTAAATTCTGTTCAGCCACTTGTGGTGGCCCAGGCCTTTAATCTCAGCACTAGGGAGGCAGAGTCAGGCGGATCTCTGTGAGTTCAAGGCCAGCCTGGTCTACATAGAAAGTTCCAGGACAGCTGGGACTACAGGAGACACTGTCTCAAAAAACAAAGGTTTCTTTTTTTCAGATTCAGAGGCTAAATCTGGTGATTCCAGCCTGTCATTCCAAGCCCTAAGGAGGCTGAGGCAGGAGGATTGCCTTGAATTCAAGGCCAGCCTGGGCTACATAAGACCCTATCTCAAAAACAAACCTGTTGGCAGCCTGCCCTTTTGGGTGACTCAAGCTCGGGTGTCCACCTCTGGGCCTGTTTTCCTTCTGGGACAGAGAGACACAGAGCAGCTGCACAGCGTGCCACCACCGACCAGCACAGGACAACGGTCAGTGCTACTGTGCTGCCAGCCCGAGCAAGGTCACGCCCCCGCGGTGCTATTGGTGGCTCTGCTTCCGGGAGGTGAGGCCTTCTCTCGGGCTTCCACTGGCCTCACGCAACTGGCTGGGTTCCTTCCGGGAAGTGGGGCTTCCTCCCCACGCCACGCCCCTGGCGGAGCTCCTCCCGTAGTTCTAGGGGTGCAGCTTCCTCAGACCACGCCTCCGCGAAGCTATTGGTGGAGTCTGTTCCGGGAGGCGCGGCTTCCTCAGGTCACGCCCCCGAGGTACAACATAAAAAGGGACTCCGGCGGCTCGTGGTCTGGTGGATGTGTGCTCTTGAGCCGCATGGTCCTATTGCGCCCGCGGCCCCTGGCACTCCCACGTCGCGCGTTAGAGCCCCAGGTCGTCGTGGCAGCGCGTTCCTGGCCTGCAGCGCGATGCTGTTCGACAAAGTCAAGGCGTTCGCGGTGCAGCTGGATGGGGCGCGCGTGGGCGCCGAGCCCGTGTTCCGCGGCGGCCAGGCAGTGGCGGGCCGGGTGCTGCTGGAGCTGGCGGGCACGACGCGTGTGGGTGCGCTCAGGCTAAGCGCTCGGGGCCGTGCGCATGCGCACTGGACGGAGTCCCGCAGCGCGGGCTCCAGCACCGCATACACACAGAGCTACAGCGAGCGCATGGAGGTCGTGAGACACCGCGCCACGCTGCTCGCGCCAGGTACGGGCCAGGGATTCCAGGGGTGCGGCCGGAGCACGGGACCCTCCAGTCCTCGCGCGCACTGAGCCCGGTGCATTGCTTCTAGATGCGGGAGACACCACCACGCTGCCCGCGGGACACCACGAGTTCCCTTTCAGCTTCCAGCTGCCCCTGTAAGCTCAGGTGTCACCCCCAGCCTGGTCGTGGGGGACCCCTGGGACACCCCACCTGGCCGCCTTCACCTCCCCTGATGCCCCTGTTGCTACTGCAGCTCGCTGGTGACGTCCTTCGAGGGCAAACACGGCAGCGTCCGCTACTCCATTAAGGCCACCCTGCACCGGCCCTGGGTCCCCACGCGGCGTGCCAGGAAGGTGTTCACTGTCATTGAACCGGTGGACATCAACTCGCCGGCCCTGCTGGTGCGAGGAAGGCAGGGGAAACGCCCTGCTGGTGCGAGGAAGGCAGGGGAAACGGAGGGAGGCAGAATGCTGACTGTAGAGTCCATGGGAATTCGGTGGCAGCACCCACCTGCTTGTGTGGCCCTGAACAAGTGTCCTGCCCTCTGCCATCCCTGAGCCTCAGATGCCCAGCTAGTGCACAATTAGGACTTGCCCCCCCCCCCAGAAAAAATGCTGGGGTTAAAGGCATGGGCTACCACCGCCTGGCTATCTTCTTGAGATAGGATCGTACCGTAGCTCAGGCTAGCCTCAAACTCTGTCACCAGGATGTTCTTGACCTCCTGACCCTCGTGCCTCCGTTTACCCAGAACTGGGGTGATAGGTATATGTCGCCATGCCCAGCCTTTGGTGTTTGAGTCCCTGACTCATTCTGTAGTGGAGGCCTCAGCCTGCAGCCTTCTGGGCTTCTGTAATGGAGGCTGGCAGCGCCCCCCACCTCAGTCTGCAGCCCGCTGGGCTTCTGAGCCCGCCTTTTTTACCTAGTGTGGTGCTCCATGTCCCCGCAGGCCCCGCAGGCTGGAGCCCGGGAGAAGGTGGCACGGTCCTGGTACTGTACCCACGGCCTCGTGTCCCTGTCAGCCAAGATCGACCGAAAGGGCTATACGCCAGGTAGCCTGCATGGCGGGTGGGGCCAAAGGAGACCAGGCAGTGGTGGGGAAATTGAGGCAGCTTTCCTGCTGCAGGCGAAGTCATCTCCATCTTCGCGGAGATTGACAACGGTTCCACACGACCAGTGCAGCCTCGCGCGGCCCTGATGCAGACACAGACCTTCATGGCTCGAGGTGCCCGAAAGCAGAAGCACACAGTGGTGGCCAGCGTGGCTGGAGAGCCCGTGGGCCCGGGGCACCGTGCTCTGTGGCCTGGTCGTGCACTATACATTCCACCCGTGGGTCCGTCCATACTGCACTGCCGGGTGCTCAGCGTGGAATACTCACTCAAGGTACCACAGCCCCCTATCCCCATCATCGCCTGGCCTGGGGAAGAGCATGCATGGAGGGGCCAAGCCCATTACAGCTGTTCCCATGTCCCCGCAGGTCTGTGTGGACATTCCAGGCTCCTCCAAGCTGCTGCTAGAGCTGCCCCTGGTCATCGGCACGATCCCCCTGCACCCACTGGGCAGCCGCTCGTCCAGTGTGGGCAGCCGAGCCAGCTTCCTTCAGGACTGGGGCCTGTGTGCCCTGTTGGAGCAGCCTGAGGGTGAGGGCAGCCTGGAGAGGATGGGGTGGGAGGGGCCACGGGGCAGGCCCCGCCCCCTCCAGTCCCCCTCTGGGAAGGGCTGACCTCAGCTCAGACCTGTAACCCCTGCACGCTGGAGGCTGAGGCAGGGGGATCCGGAGCACAAACCCCATAGGTCCTGTCGCCTTGGGCAAGTGAGGCTGAGGGAGGGGGTGTTTTCCTAGAGCCCCATAGCGACAGTCAACTCCTGGGGTCCCAGAATGCAGGAGAAGAGGCAGAAAGACTGGTTCCCAGGCCAGCCTGGGCTACATAAGGAGGCCCTGTCTCAAAAACCCAAAATGGGCTGGAGAGCTGGTTCACCAGTTAAGAGCACTGACTGTTCTTGGAGAGGACCAGGTTCAGTTAGCACCTAACACTGGTCCATAATTCTAGTTCCAAGGACTCCAGCGACCTCTTCTGGCCTGCATAGGCATTGCACACATGTGGTGCACTTACATGCAAGCAGAACAATCAAACATAAATAAATAGTAAATAAATATTCAAAACAAAACCTATCCACCGATCCGTAAATGGTCACAGTAGACATGCATGTGATTCTAGCATTCCGGTGGTGGAGGCAGAAAAATTCCTTCAAGCCTGACATCAGTCGGCTACAGAGACATTGTCTCAAAGGGGAAAAAGGGGGCTCAGCAGTACTGTCACCGTGGGTGTTCCCGAAAAGCTGGCCTGAGCCCACACAGTGGAAGCCTGGGGCCACTTACCTGTCTCTTCCCTCCAGCACCCCCTGCATATTCCGAGGTGGTGACAGAGGAGGAGGTGGCTGTGTGCTCGCCGTTCCCACTCCTACTGGACCCTGGCCTGAGCCTGGGCAGCCCCTACTTGGCCTGTCTGCAGGAGTTCAGATACCACCCGCCACCACTGTATGCTGAGGTATGTCCCGGTCAGCCCCCCGAGCCACGATTGTTTCAGAGCTGACAGTGATGTCTGTCATTTTAGCTCTTGGGAGTCTAGGCAGGGGGATCACAAGATCTGGGCCAGCCTGGGCTATATACCAAGAACTTGTCTCAAGAATGAAAGGAATTCCTTGCATACGGTTGGGAACCCTGAACCCTGCCTGTCTCTTCCGGGGGAGGGGGGTGGAGGGAAGTTGGTGGCTGAGTGGGTCCTGGGGACACTGTTTGTCAGGAGGACCCTAACCCACCCTCGGAGGCTGTGAGGCCACGATGCATGACCTGCTGAATGATGGACCTGTGGACACCAAGTCTATAGTTCCTACAGACACTGGCCCAGGCTGTGCCAGGGAAAGTCTCCATGAGGCCGAGTGTGAGCCTGACCAAGAAGGAGCACCGTGGAGTCCAATGTCTATGGACTGGGGACCCTCTGGAGGCTTCTAGCACCTGGTGCGGAACCTGGGGTGGTTCAACCTGCCTATGGGACGCCTAGGCAGTTCTAGCTGTGCCCCTGAACCCCCACCCGGACTGTAGACAAGAGGGAAGAAGCCAGGTGTGCATACTTCCAGTCTCACAGAACCTGGGAGAAGCCAACGGAGGACCAAGAAGGCTTCTGATGGGCATTTCGGCCAGGGCTTCTGCGTAGGAATAGGAGCTTGGCAAACAGGCAGGCACAGAGAACAGGCTGAAGGTCAGAGCTGACCCAGGGCTGGGGATCGGGATGGACAGAGGTCTTTGCTGTGGCCAGGCCGTGGGGGTTGCAGGAGAGAGTGGCCCCAGCCCTGACAGCCTTGTGAGCTGCTGGAGTGCTCAGCACCCAGGTCAGGGCTTTGCAGATGAGACCTGTCCTAGAAGCCAAGAATAAAAACACTGGTCCTTGCTTGGGGACCTACGGGGGCCGGTGCAAAGACGGCACAGATGGCCGGTGTGACAGACGGATGCCCTTTGCCCGCTGAGGCTGGCGCCTTTGGCTTGTGGGCGACAGTTGGGCTAGTGCCCACCGTGGAGCCCTGCCATGCTGGGCCAGGCCCCACTGGCACACATTTCTGACAGGCCTTAAACCATTACCTGTTACAATTTCAAACATTGAAAGTGTGAGGAAGAAGGTGAGTTAAGTGCTTTATTCACCGACTGCTGTGAACCCTGTCCTCAGGACACCCCACCACCGACTGCTGTGAGCCCTGTCCTCAGGACACCCCACCACCGACCGCTGTGAACCCTGTCCGCAGGACACCCCACCAACTCTTGGGTCAGTGTATTTGCTAAGTACACTCACATCACATCCTCATCTCTTCTCACAGCTTAGGAACAGCCTCTGGTGTGGCCATATTCTGTCAGTCTGCTTTTTGATGGCTGTGGGCTGTCTCTCTTCTCTTGAAAGAACACTGAATAGGTGTCTTTGAAAACCTGGAGCTCTCAGACAGCCCTGGTGGCCAGGCCAGGAGAGAAAGTGGCCCACTGGGGAATGCTTGAGCTGTCACTCAGAATTGCCCCCTCCCAAACCTGTGAGCCGCAGCGCCCTGGAGGCAGAGGTAGGAGGTTGCCCATTCTACAGCTCAGGCTGGAGATAAACTGTCTCAAAAACCCCACAGCTGGTCAAGGGAGGCCCAGTAGGCTGTGCTGTGCCTGGTTCTTGCACCTGCAGCGGAAGCTCCGCCCACAGGTGGAAGCTCCACCTCTCAGGCTGAGGCCCCGCCCCCTGCCTAGTCTCACCCAGGGTGGACAAGGCCTAGTTAGCACCTGCCCTGGTGCCCTGCAGCCAGAAGAGGCTGAGAAGGATCCGAGGAACACATCAAAGTACTGTCTCAGTACCGAACATGTACCCTGGGGCCTGCACATGCTTGTAAGTGCTGGAGTAATGCAGCCAGGCCCCAGTGTAGACAGAGACCATCACCCCATACATGGGACCATTAAACATACAGCCAGGCCTGGAGAGATGGCTAAGTGCTTAGGAGCACTAGCTGCTCTTGCAGAGGACCCGGGTTCAGTTCCCAGCACCCACATAGTGGCTAACCGTCTGTAACTCCCAATTCCAGATGATCCAATGCCCTCTTTTGGCCTCCTGCGCGCACATCGTGCACTTACATACATGCAGGCGATACACTCACACAATTGGGATCAGCACGCAGGAGGCAGGGGCAGGCGGATCTCTGTGAGTTCAAGGCCAGCCTGGTCTACAGAGTGAGTTCCAGGACAGCTGGGACTACAGGGAGACCCTGTCTCAAAAATGCCAAAATATAAAAATAAAAGAACTTAATTGGCCTCCAGTTGGGAAATTGTCAGGGGAGATGGCAGAGGTGATCAGGGTTCTGTGGTCTTCCAAGAAGCCTTGACATTGACAGCCCATCTCACATTGCAGTCAGAGAAAATCCCCCTCCATGATGTCCCCACCACACCCCCACACACACACCCCGCCCCAACTCACGCCAACTTGGCATGAGCTCGGGTGAGACACAGGATCCTGGCTTCCAGGTGTGTGGTCCTGAGCTGATGGTTGAGAAGCTTATCCTGACAGGGAACACGCATAGGGTTCTGTCACTGCTCCCTCTGGGGACAAGATACTGAGTGTCCTTGGCACACTTGAATCAGCAGCTGTGGCCACTGAGCCTCAGCAAAGGGACTTCGAAGTGACCAGGAGGAAGGGGCTGGCTGGGGAAGTCCCTGGGGCTGAGAAGGAGAGGCCCAGGATAGGAGGACGGTATGTTTCAAATATACAGTGAGGCTCCATACCCCCCTAGACACACAAGACACCCCACCCCACCTCTACCTGCCTTAAACACCAATTGCTGCTTGACTAACCCAGGGCCTTTACACTTGCAAAACTCTGAGAAGGCTCTCCCCTCCTGGCTAAAATCATCACTGACATCCCCCCTCCCACCCTCATCCCCACAGTCCTCATCACACTGAAATTCCCACTCTTGGGGCCAGTTCCCACCATAGCCCCAGCCTAGGGCCCACCAGGAGTGTTGTAAACTGAACATCCCAAGGACTGATGGGGCTGGGTGTCAATGCCCAGGACCTGCTCCCAGGACCCCCTTGACTGTCATCTCCAGGGGCAGAACCCCCACCTCTGTCCCTCTGGAGTCCTGAATGCTACCATCTCTTTCTGGCCTGCCAACCTCAAGCCTGGGGGTGACAGGCAGGCAGGGCACTGGACTCTTGTTTTTCTGCCTGCGTTGGCAGTTGGCCCAGCCAGCAGCTGTTCAGGAATCTCACCCATCACTCCACCCGCCAGCCCCAGCCCCCGCACGGTCTCCAGGGTACATGCTGTCCTGGGCACAGAGCCCCAGGGTGTCCGGTTACAGGACGGCCCATCCTGGTGGCCGGTTCTCGCCGCTGTCCCCACTTCCGAAGCCTCCAAAGTTCCCCATTTCAGACTCAGATATTTTTGAAGGATGCTGGCTGGTGAGGCCAGCTCAAGGGACCCCAGGACCTCCGAGTGGGGCTCCCTTCCCCATGCCCCAAGAGTCACCCCAATTTGTGAGGGGAGGGTTGTTTTTTGTTTTGTTTTGAGACAGGGTTTCCCTGTTGCTGGAGCTGGCCAGGAACTCACTGTGTAGCCCAGGCTGGCCTTGAACTCCTGATACTCCTGTCTCCATATCCCAGGGCCCAGATGACAGGGGTGTTAACTAGCATGCCTGGTTCATGTGGTGCTGGGATGGAACCCAGGGCTTCCCCCATGCTAGGTAAGCACTCTATCCACTGAGCTACAGGCATGCTATCCACTGAGCTACAGGCACTCTGTCCACTTAGCTACAGGCACTCTGTCCGCTGAGCTACAGGCACTCTATCAGCAGAGCTACAGGCACTCTGTCTGCCGAGCTACAGGCACTCTGTCCACTGAGCTACAAGCACTCTACCCACTGGGCTTCAGGCAAGATCTGTCTACTTTGTTTATGTTTAGGAAAGTCCTCAGAAAGCACAGGTCCAGCCAGGCCTGTAGGAAACAATGAGTCAGCCTGGGCCAGTTGTGCCAGCTACAGTAGGGGAGGGAGGGAGAACCGGTCCTGGTGGCTGGGGGAGGGGAAGGACCAGATGAGTTCCATCCTCTGTGGAGAAACTGATCCAGGGAGCAGGTGACCTGTACAAGGCCCCCAGTCCAGGTAGAGCAAGGACAGGACCTCTAGGCTCTGAGCACAGGGCCTTGGGGGCCGGGTCTATCCCCTCCTGGCCAGCCCACCCTGTGCAACAGGTACCCAGTGAGCCTGGAACCTGGGGGTTCAGCAGGCGTAATAAAAGCCATCCTTGCCACAGGGTGTGCTGGATAGCTTTAGTGTCAACTTGACACACCTGGGTTGAGGGAGCCTCGATTGGGCAATTGGCTCCATTAGATTGGCCTGTGGCCACATCTGTGGTGTATTGTCTTGATTGTTGAGCAGTGACAGTGTAAGAAGGCAGGCTGGGCATGAGCAAGCCAGCAGAGAGCAAGCCAGGAGCAAGCCAGTGAACGGCATTCCACCATGGCCTGTGCTTCAGCTCCTGCCCTGAGTTCTTGCCTTGGGCTCCTTGAGAATTGTGACCCAGGAGATGTAAGCTGAATAAACCCTTTCCTCCCCAAGTTGGTGTTGGTCAGAGTGTTTTGTCACAGCAATGGAAGACAAACCGGGACACAGGGTTTGGGACACTGGGGCTGCATCTCAAGGACCCTGGGATGGGGTCCGACAGGGACACAGACAGTCTGGGCCACACAGAGTCATAGCTGAGCCATGCTAGGCAACGGGATCTGGAGAGTCCAGGAGGCGAGGACCTTGGGGTTGGGGCTTTGATGGATGAAGAATTCACCAGGAGCAGACTGACCGAGGTCCAGAGCTGAGGTGTCGAGAACAGGAGCTGCTCCCAGCCAGAACAACAGGAAGCCAGTTTTCAGTGGAGCCCAGGCTGTACTTCCTGAGCAGGCTTCCCTGTGTGAAGGTATGAGTTCTCCCTGTGGGCCCAGAGTGGGCCTCAGTGTCTGTTAGCTATGGTTCCTGTAGAGATTGGAAACCATGGCCCCAAAGAGCAGGGCATTCCCAGAACGCCTTGCTCTTACTGGCAAACTTCTACTCATGCTTAAAAACTCTACCTCCAGAGCTGAGCGGTAGCGGGTGGTGAGCTTTTCTGACATCGCCTTCTGTAGTTGGTTCCGGGTGCCACCACAGAGCCACCAAGTTGCAGAGCCAGACTTCTGGGCTGCAGGAGGAGAATCTGCAGATCTCCCTGGAGGTAACCCAGGACACAGATGTTAAAAGAACGATCACAGCCGGGCGTGGTGACGCAGCCTTTAATCCTAGCACTCGGGAGGCAGAGGCAGGCGGATCTTTGGGAGTTCAAGGCCAGCCTGGTCTACAGAGTGAGTTCCAGGACAGCTGGGGCTACAGGGAGTCAGTCCCTGTCTCAAAAATACCCAAAAAAANTGTGAGTCCAAGGCCAGCCCTGGTCTACAAGAAGTCCAGAAGGCTGGACTACAGGAGACACTGGTCTCCTAAAAACAAAGTCTTTTCCAGATTCATGGAGGCTAAATCTGGTGATTCCAGCCTGTCATTCCAGCCCGTAAGGAGGCTGAGGCAGGAGATTGCCTTGAGTTCAAGGACCAGCCTGGCACAAAGACCATCTCAAAAACAGACCTGCAGCCTGCCCTTTTGGCCCGGTGACTCAAGCTCGGGTGTCCACCTCTGGGCCTGTTTTCCTTCTGGGACAGAGAGACACAGAGCAGCTGCACAGCGTGCCACCACCGACCAGCACAGGACAACGGTCAGTGCTACTGTGCTGCCAGCCCGAGCAAGGTCACGCCCCCGCGGTGCTATTGGTGGCTCTGCTTCCGGGAGGTGAGGCCTTCTCTCGGGCTTCCACTGGCCTCACGCAACTGGCTGGGTTCCTTCCGGGAAGTGGGGCTTCCTCCCCACGCCACGCCCCTGGCGGAGCTCCTCCCGTAGTTCTAGGGGTGCAGCTTCCTCAGACCACGCCTCCGCGAAGCTATTGGTGGAGTCTGTTCCGGGAGGCGCGGCTTCCTCAGGTCACGCCCCCGAGGTACAACATAAAAAGGGACTCCGGCGGCTCGTGGTCTGGTGGATGTGTGCTCTTGAGCCGCATGGTCCTATTGCGCCCGCGGCCCCTGGCACTCCCACGTCGCGCGTTAGAGCCCCAGGTCGTCGTGGCAGCGCGTTCCTGGCCTGCAGCGCGATGCTGTTCGACAAAGTCAAGGCGTTCGCGGTGCAGCTGGATGGGGCGCGCGTGGGCGCCGAGCCCGTGTTCCGCGGCGGCCAGGCAGTGGCGGGCCGGGTGCTGCTGGAGCTGGCGGGCACGACGCGTGTGGGTGCGCTCAGGCTAAGCGCTCGGGGCCGTGCGCATGCGCACTGGACGGAGTCCCGCAGCGCGGGCTCCAGCACCGCATACACACAGAGCTACAGCGAGCGCATGGAGGTCGTGAGACACCGCGCCACGCTGCTCGCGCCAGGTACGGGCCAGGGATTCCAGGGGTGCGGCCGGAGCACGGGACCCTCCAGTCCTCGCGCGCACTGAGCCCGGTGCATTGCTTCTAGATGCGGGAGACACCACCACGCTGCCCGCGGGACACCACGAGTTCCCTTTCAGCTTCCAGCTGCCCCTGTAAGCTCAGGTGTCACCCCCAGCCTGGTCGTGGGGGACCCCTGGGACACCCCACCTGGCCGCCTTCACCTCCCCTGATGCCCCTGTTGCTACTGCAGCTCGCTGGTGACGTCCTTCGAGGGCAAACACGGCAGCGTCCGCTACTCCATTAAGGCCACCCTGCACCGGCCCTGGGTCCCCACGCGGCGTGCCAGGAAGGTGTTCACTGTCATTGAACCGGTGGACATCAACTCGCCGGCCCTGCTGGTGCGAGGAAGGCAGGGGAAACGCCCTGCTGGTGCGAGGAAGGCAGGGGAAACGGAGGGAGGCAGAATGCTGACTGTAGAGTCCATGGGAATTCGGTGGCAGCACCCACCTGCTTGTGTGGCCCTGAACAAGTGTCCTGCCCTCTGCCATCCCTGAGCCTCAGATGCCCAGCTAGTGCAACAATTAGACTTGCCCCCCCCCCCCCAGAAAAAATGCTGGGGTTAAAGGCATGGCACCACGCCTGGCTATCTTCATTGAGATAGATCGTTACCGTTTAGCTCAGGCTTGCCTCAAACTCTCGTCACCAGGAGTCGAACTCCTGACCCTCGTGCCTCCGTTTACCCAGAACTGGGGTGATAGGTATATGTCGCCATGCCCAGCCTTTGGTGTTTGAGTCCCTGACTCATTCTGTAGTGGAGGCCTCAGCCTGCAGCCTTCTGGGCTTCTGTAATGGAGGCTGGCAGCGCCCCCCACCTCAGTCTGCAGCCCGCTGGGCTTCTGAGCCCGCCTTTTTTACCTAGTGTGGTGCTCCATGTCCCCGCAGGCCCCGCAGGCTGGAGCCCGGGAGAAGGTGGCACGGTCCTGGTACTGTACCCACGGCCTCGTGTCCCTGTCAGCCAAGATCGACCGAAAGGGCTATACGCCAGGTAGCCTGCATGGCGGGTGGGGCCAAAGGAGACCAGGCAGTGGTGGGGAAATTGAGGCAGCTTTCCTGCTGCAGGCGAAGTCATCTCCATCTTCGCGGAGATTGACAACGGTTCCACACGACCAGTGCAGCCTCGCGCGGCCCTGATGCAGACACAGACCTTCATGGCTCGAGGTGCCCGAAAGCAGAAGCACACAGTGGTGGCCAGCGTGGCTGGAGAGCCCGTGGGCCCGGGGCACCGTGCTCTGTGGCCTGGTCGTGCACTATACATTCCACCCGTGGGTCCGTCCATACTGCACTGCCGGGTGCTCAGCGTGGAATACTCACTCAAGGTACCACAGCCCCCTATCCCCATCATCGCCTGGCCTGGGGAAGAGCATGCATGGAGGGGCCAAGCCCATTACAGCTGTTCCCATGTCCCCGCAGGTCTGTGTGGACATTCCAGGCTCCTCCAAGCTGCTGCTAGAGCTGCCCCTGGTCATCGGCACGATCCCCCTGCACCCACTGGGCAGCCGCTCGTCCAGTGTGCAGCCCGAGCCAGCATTTCCTTCAGGACTGGGGCCTGTGTGCCCTGTTGGAGCAGCCTGAGGGTGAGGCAGCTGGAGAGGATGGTGGGGAGGGGCCCACGGGGGCAGGCCCCGGCCCCTCCAAGTCCCCCTCTAGGAAAGGCTTGACCTCAGCTCAGAACCTGTAACCCTGCACGCTGTCGAGGCTGAGGCAGGGGGATCCGGAGCACAAACCCCATAGGTCCTGTCGCCTTGGGCAAGTGAGGCTGAGGGAGGGGGTGTTTTCCTAGAGCCCCATAGCGACAGTCAACTCCTGGGGTCCCAGAATGCAGGAGAAGAGCAGAAAGACTGGTTCCTCAGCCAAGCCTGGGCTACATTAAGGAGGCCCTTGTCTCAAAAACCCAAAATGGGCTGGACAGATGGCCTAAAAGTCAAGAGCTCCAACTGCTCTTGAAGAGGACCAGGTTCAGTTAGCACCTAACACTGGTCCATAATTCTAGTTCCAAGGACTCCAAGCGACTTCTTCTGGTCTGCATAGGCATTGCACACATGTGGCTGCACTTACATGCAAGCAGTAAGACAATCAAAACATAAATAAATAGTAAAATAAATATTCAAACAAAATCCTATCCACCGATCCGTAAATGGTCACAGTAGACATGCATGTGATTCTAGCATTCCGGTGGTGGAGGCAGAAAAATTCCTTCAAGCCTGACATCAGTCGGCTACAGAGACATTGTCTCAAAGGGGAAAAAGGGGGCTCAGCAGTACTGTCACCGTGGGTGTTCCCGAAAAGCTGGCCTGAGCCCACACAGTGGAAGCCTGGGGCCACTTACCTGTCTCTTCCCTCCAGCACCCCCTGCATATTCCGAGGTGGTGACAGAGGAGGAGGTGGCTGTGTGCTCGCCGTTCCCACTCCTACTGGACCCTGGCCTGAGCCTGGGCAGCCCCTACTTGGCCTGTCTGCAGGAGTTCAGATACCACCCGCCACCACTGTATGCTGAGGTATGTCCCGGTCAGCCCCCCGAGCCACGATTGTTTCAGAGCTGACAGTGATGTCTGTCATTTTAGCTCTTGGGAGTCTAGGCAGGGGGATCACAAGATCTGGGCCAGCCTGGCATATACCAAGAACTTGTCTCAAGAATGAAAGGAATTCCTTGCATACGGTTGGGAACCCTGAACCCTGCCTGTCTCTTCCGGGGGAGGGGGGTGGAGGGAAAGTTGGTGTGTGCTGAGTGGGTCCTGGGGACACTGTTTGTCAGGAGGACCCTAACCCACCCTCGGAGGCTGTGAGGCCACGATGCATGACCTGCTGAATGATGGACCTGTGGACACCAAGTCTATAGTTCCTACAGACACTGGCCCAGGCTGTGCCAGGGAAAGTCTCCATGAGGCCGAGTGTGAGCCTGACCAAGAAGGAGCACCGTGGAGTCCAATGTCTATGGACTGGGGACCCTCTGGAGGCTTCTAGCACCTGGTGCGGAACCTGGGGTGGTTCAACCTGCCTATGGGACGCCTAGGCAGTTCTAGCTGTGCCCCTGAACCCCCACCCGGACTGTAGACAAGAGGGAAGAAGCCAGGTGTGCATACTTCCAGTCTCACAGAACCTGGGAGAAGCCAACGGAGGACCAAGAAGGCTTCTGATGGGCATTTCGGCCAGGGCTTCTGCGTAGGAATAGGAGCTTGGCAAACAGGCAGGCACAGAGAACAGGCTGAAGGTCAGAGCTGACCCAGGGCTGGGGATCGGGATGGACAGAGGTCTTTGCTGTGGCCAGGCCGTGGGGGTTGCAGGAGAGAGTGGCCCCAGCCCTGACAGCCTTGTGAGCTGCTGGAGTGCTCAGCACCCAGGTCAGGGCTTTGCAGATGAGACCTGTCCTAGAAGCCAAGAATAAAAACACTGGTCCTTGCTTGGGGACCTACGGGGGCCGGTGCAAAGACGGCACAGATGGCCGGTGTGACAGACGGATGCCCTTTGCCCGCTGAGGCTGGCGCCTTTGGCTTGTGGGCGACAGTTGGGCTAGTGCCCACCGTGGAGCCCTGCCATGCTGGGCCAGGCCCCACTGGCACACATTTCTGACAGGCCTTAAACCATTACCTGTTACAATTTCAAACATTGAAAGTGTGAGGAAGAAGGTGAGTTAAGTGCTTTATTCACCGACTGCTGTGAACCCTGTCCTCAGGACACCCCACCACCGACTGCTGTGAGCCCTGTCCTCAGGACACCCCACCACCGACCGCTGTGAACCCTGTCCGCAGGACACCCCACCAACTCTTGGGTCAGTGTATTTGCTAAGTACACTCACATCACATCCTCATCTCTTCTCACAGCTTAGGAACAGCCTCTGGTGTGGCCATATTCTGTCAGTCTGCTTTTTGATGGCTGTGGGCTGTCTCTCTTCTCTTGAAAGAACACTGAATAGGTGTCTTTGAAAACCTGGAGCTCTCAGACAGCCCTGGTGGCCAGGCCAGGAGAGAAAGTGGCCCACTGGGGAATGCTTGAGCTGTCACTCAGAATTGCCCCCTCCCAAACCTGTGAGCCTGCAGCGCCGGAGGCAGAGGTAGGAGGTTGCCCATTCTACAGCTCAGGCTGGAGATAAACTGTCTCAAAAACCCCACAGCTGGTCAAGGGAGGCCCAGTAGGCTGTGCTGTGCCTGGTTCTTGCACCTGCAGCGGAAGCTCCGCCCACAGGTGGAAGCTCCACCTCTCAGGCTCGAGGCCCCCTCCCCTTGCCTAGTCTCACCCAGGTGCGACAAGCCTAGTTAGCAGCCTTGCCCTGGTGCCCCTGCAGGCCTCAGAAGAGGCTGAGAAGGATCCGAGGAACACATCAAAGTACTGTCTCAGTACCGAACATGTACCCTGGGGCCTGCACATGCTTGTAAGTGCTGGAGTAATGCAGCCAGGCCCCAGTGTAGACAGAGACCATCACCCCATACATGGGACCATTAAACATACAGCCAGGCCTGGGAGAGATGGCTAAGTGCTTAGGAGCACTAGCTGCTCTTTGCAGAGGACCCGGGGTTCAGTTTCCAGCACGCCACATGGTGGCTAAACCGTCTGTAACTCCAATAACAGAACTCCAGTTCCAGGAGATCCAATGCCCTCTTTTGGCCTCCTGCGCGCACATCGGTGCCTTACATACATGCAGGCGATACCCTCATACACATTTGGATCAGCACGCTAGGAGGCAGAGGCAGCGATCTCTGTGAGTTCAAGGCCAGCCTGGTCACAGAGTGATCCAGGACAGCTGGGACTACAGGGATACCCTGTCCCAAAATCCAAAAATAAAAAAAGAAGAACTTAATGGCCTCCAGTTGGGAAATTGTCAGGGGAGATGGCAGAGGTGATCAGGGTTCTGTGGTCTTCCAAGAAGCCTTGACATTGACAGCCCATCTCACATTGCAGTCAGAGAAAATCCCCCTCCATGATGTCCCCACCACACCGCCCACACACACACCCCGCCCCAACTCACGCCAACTTGGCATGAGCTCGGGTGAGACACAGGATCCTGGCTTCCAGGTGTGTGGTCCTGAGCTGATGGTTGAGAAGCTTATCCTGACAGGGAACACGCATAGGGTTCTGTCACTGCTCCCTCTGGGGACAAGATACTGAGTGTCCTTGGCACACTTGAATCAGCAGCTGTGGCCACTGAGCCTCAGCAAAGGGACTTCGAAGTGACCAGGAGGAAGGGGCTGGCTGGGGAAGTCCCTGGGGCTGAGAAGGAGAGGCCCAGGATAGGAGGACGGTATGTTTCAAATATACAGTGAGGCTCCATACCCCCCTAGACACACAAGACACCCCACCCCACCTCTACCTGCCTTAAACACCAATTGCTGCTTGACTAACCCAGGGCCTTTACACTTGCAAAACTCTGAGAAGGCTCTCCCCTCCTGGCTAAAATCACAGCTATCACTCCCCCCTCCCACCCTCATTCCCCACAGCTCCTCATCACACTGAAATTCCCACTCTTGGGGCCAGTTCCCACCATAGCCCCAGCCTAGGGCCCACCAGGAGTGTTGTAAACTGAACATCCCAAGGACTGATGGGGCTGGGTGTCAATGCCCAGGACCTGCTCCCAGGACCCCCTTGACTGTCATCTCCAGGGGCAGAACCCCCACCTCTGTCCCTCTGGAGTCCTGAATGCTACCATCTCTTTCTGGCCTGCCAACCTCAAGCCTGGGGGTGACAGGCAGGCAGGGCACTGGACTCTTGTTTTTCTGCCTGCGTTGGCAGTTGGCCCAGCCAGCAGCTGTTCAGGAATCCAACCATCACTTCCACCCGCCAGCACCCAGCCCCCGCACGGCTCCAGGGTACATTTGCTTTCCCTGGGCACAGACTCCCAGGGTGTCCGGTTACAGGACGGCCCATCCTGGTGGCCGGTTCTCGCCGCTGTCCCCACTTCCGAAGCCTCCAAAGTTCCCCATTTCAGACTCAGATATTTTTGAAGGATGCTGGCTGGTGAGGCCAGCTCAAGGGACCCCAGGACCTCCGAAGTGGGGCTCCCTTCCCATGCCCCCCAAGTCACCCCCCCAATTTGTGAGGGAGGGTTTTTTTGTTTTTTTTTGAGACAGGGTTTCCCTGTTGCTGCGAGCTGGCCAGGAACTCACTGTGTACCCAGGCTGGCCTTGAAACTCCTGATACCATCCTGTCTCCATTATCCACAGGCCCCAGATGACAGGAGGGTGTTAACTAGCATCCTGGTTCTTGTGGTGCTGGGATGGAACCCAGGGCTTCCCCCATGCTAGGGGAAGCACTCTATCCACTGAGCTACGCAGGCATGCTTATCCACTGAGCTACAGGCAACTCTGTCCACTTAGCTACAGGCACTCTGTCCGCTGAGCTACAGGCACTCTATCAGCAGAGCTACAGGCACTCTGTCCTGCCGAAGCTACAGCCACTCTGTCCACTGAAGCACAACACTCTTACCCATGCTTCAGGCAAAGATCTGTTCTACTTTTGTTTAGGTTTAGGAAAGTCCTTCAGAAACACAGGTCCAGCCAGGCCGTAGGGAAACCAATGAGTCAAGCCTGGGCCAGTTGTTGCCAGCTACAGAGGGGAGGGATGGAGAACCGCGTCCTGGTTGGCTGGGGGAGGGGAAGGACCAGATGAGTTCCATCCTCTGTGGAGAAACTGATCCAGGGAGCAGGTGACCTGTACAAGGCCCCCAGTCCAGGTAGAGCAAGGACAGGACCTCTAGGCTCTGAGCACAGGGCCTTGGGGGCCGGGTCTATCCCCTCCTGGCCAGCCCACCCTGTGCAACAGGTACCCAGTGAGCCTGGAACCTGGGGGTTCAGCAGGCGTAATAAAAGCCATCCTTGCCACAGGGTGTGACCTGGATAGCTTTAAGTGTCAACTTGACACACCTGGGGTTAGGGAGCCTCGATTGGGCAATGGGCTCCATTGGATTGGACTGTGGCCCATCTGTGGGATGTCTTGATTTTGAGCAGTGACAGTGTAAGAAGAGAGGCTGGGCATGAGCAAGCCAGCAAGAGCAAGCCAGGGAGCAAGACCAGAACGGCATCACAGGTCTGTGCTTGCAGCTCCTGCCCTGAGTTCTTGCCTTGGGCCCTTGAGAATTGACCCAAGATGTAAGCTGAATAAAACCCTGTTCCTCCCCAAGTTGGTGTTGGTCAGAGTTTTTTGTTGTCACAGTCCAATGGAAGACCAAACACGGGACAGTAATTGTTACCAGAGAGTGGGCCATTGCTTGTGACAGACCGACCTTGGTGTTTTGGGGGGAAGGATTGTGGAAGCAATTGGAAAACTTTGGGCCGGGAAGATCATTGAATGCCTAAAGATTTTTTTGTTGCTGTGGAGCTTGTTGCAGTTTTGCTGAAGGAGTTTAGAAGATGGAGGCCTGGCTTGTGAATTTCTAGTTTCAAAGAGAGCAGAGATAATCAGGACTGTGTAATCTGTGGGGTTCTGGTCAGCTGGGGCTGTGGAGAATCAGCTTTAATGTAACAAGAGACCAGAACCTGGAAGTGAAATCTTTGTTGTAATTGGACAATTGATGCTGCGACTGGTGCTGAAGAATCAGCTGTGACAAGAGACCAGCATCACTGAGTTGAAATCTGGGGAGAATATCTTCAAGTCAGCACACAGAAGCGGTGACCCAGAAAGGGCCTGAACCTCCATCTCAAGCCAGAAAGCAGGACTTGGTAAGCGTGTAAGAGTCTCCTAATGGTTCCGGTGTTATGTTGAATTTGAGGGGTCACAGAGAGCAGCCGAGGATGGCACTGTGAGTGGTCAGGAAAGACCATTGGTGAAGTGCACCTCGGTTGCTGTGAAGACCCCAGTATTGCAGGGTCATGGAGAGAAGCGAGGCTTTGCACCAGGAAAGAGTCAGAAGAGACCATTGGTGAAAGGGCTGCCTCAGTTTTCCAGTAGCGACCGCAGCTTTTTGGAGATGCCGGTACTCTGGGACGACCACCAAAAGCAGCGGTAGGTGTAGAATGGGGAGTCGGGCTCCTGGGCCTGCAAGATGAGTGTACCACGGACGGCAGAGTAGGAGAGGGGAGCTGCCCCGAGGGACCCTTTGGAGCCCAGAAGATCGTGATGAATCCCAGGTGTCCAGCATTGAGCTACTTGCTGGACTTAGGTTTTGTTGAGAGTGCCTGATTCTTCCCTTTGAAAAAAGACAGTACTTTTTTGGATTACAGACACGCCCACAGTTAAGAGACTTTTAACGGACTGTGAACTTTAAGTGTTTGGACATTTTAAGGACAGTGTTGAGGTGCTTTTGAGGTTGTACTGTCTTAGGTGTGATTCATGTTAACATCATATCTTTGGGATAAGAACTGGAAAGGTTGTGGTTAATAGTTGATGTGTTTTGTGTTTAAGTTGACAAGGAGTCAATTTGCTGGATAGCTTAGTGTCAAATTGACACACATGGTTGAGGGAGCCTTGGTTGGGGAATGGGCTCCATTTGATTGCCTGTGGCCACATCTGCTGGTTATTGTCATGATGTGGCACAGCAGTGACAGTGTAAGAAGGAAGGCTGGGCATGAAGCAGAGCCAGCAGGAGAGCAAGCCAGAGCAAGCCAGTGAAGCGGCATCCACCATGGCGCTGGTGCATTCCAGCTCCTGCACCTGGAGTTCTTGCCTTGTCTCCTGAGAAATGTGACTCAAGGAGATGTAAGACTGAATAAACCCCTTTTGCTCCCCAAGTTACGGTGTGGTCCGAGATGTTTTGTCACCCAGTGTGCTGTAAATGATGGAAGACAAACCGGGACACAGGGTTTGGGACACTGGGGCTGCATCTCAAGGACCCTGGGATGGGGTCCGACAGGGACACAGACAGTCTGGGCCACACAGAGTCATAGCTGAGCCATGCTAGGCAACGGGATCTGGAGAGTCCAGGAGGCGAGGACCTTGGGGTTGGGGCTTTGATGGATGAAGAATTCACCAAGAGCAGACTACCGAGTCCAGAGCTGAGCGGTGTCGGAGACAGGAGCTTGCCTCCCAGCCAGAACAACAGGAAGCCAGTTTTCAGTGGAGCCCAGGCTGTACTTCCTGAGCAGGCTTCCCTGTGTGAAGGTATGAGTTCTCCCTGTGGGCCCAGAGTGGGCCTCAGTGTCTGTTAGCTATGGTTCCTGTAGAGATTGGAAACCATGGCCCCAAAGAGCAGGGCATTCCCAGAACGCCTTGCTCTTACTGGCAAACTTCTACTCATGCTTAAAAACTCTACCTCCAGAGCTGAGCGAAAAGGAACAGACGGGTGGTGACTTGTCTACATCGCCTTTCTTAGTTGTTTCCGGGTGCACCACAGAGCCACCAAGTTGCAGAGCCAGACTTCTGGGCTGCAGGAGGAGAATCTGACAAGATCTCCCGGAGGTAACCCAGGACCACAGATGTTTAAGAGAACGAATCACAGTCCGGCTGCGTGACGCAGCCTTAATCCTAGCACTCGGGAGGCCAGAGGCAGGCTGGATCTTGGAGTTCAAGGCCAGCCTGGTCTACAGAGTGAGTTACCAGGACAGCTGGGCTACAGGAGTCAGTCCCTGTCTCAAAAGAAATACCCAAAAAAAAAAAAAAAAAAAAAAAAAAAAAAGAAAAGAAAATCAAGGAAACAAATGAAAAAGAGAACTAAAGGGAGAGGACTGCGCAACTTTGGAAGGAAATGGAAAAGCTGAAGAGATCTTACAGTGACAGGATAAAGGATAGAGACAAGCTGATCAAAGAGAGAGAGATCCTACAGTGATAGGATAAAGGACAGAGACAAGCCGATCAAAGAGAGAGAGATCCTACAGTGATAAGATAAAGGACAGAGACAAGCTGATCAAAGAGAGAGAGATACTACAGTGACAGGATAAAGGACAGGAGACAAGTCCGATCAAAAGATGAGGAGAAAGAGACAGATCCTACAGTGACAGGATAAAGGACAGAGACAAGCCCATCAAAGAGAGAGATCCTACAGTGATAGGATAAAGGACAGAGACAAGCCCATCAAAGAGAGATCCTACAGTGATAGGATAAAGGACAGAGACAAGCCGATCAAAGAGAGAGAGATCCCACAGTGACAGGATAAAGGACAGAGACAAGCCCATCAAAGAGAGAGAGATCCTACAGTGATAGGATAAAGGACAGAGACAAGCCGATCAAAGAGAGAGATCCTACAGTGACAGGATAAAGGACAGACACAAGCCGATCAGAGAGAGAGAGAGAGATCCTACAGTGACAGGATAAAGGACAGAGACAAGCCGATCAGAGAGAGAGATATCCTACAGTGACAGGATAAAGGACAGAGACAGGCCGATCAAAGAGAGAGATCCTACAGTGACAGGATAAAGGACAGAGACAAGCCGATCAAAGAGAGAGAGATCCTACAGTGACAGGATAAAGGACAGAGACAAGCCGATCAAAGAGAGAGAGATCCTACAGTGACAGGATAAAGGACAGAGACAAGCCGATCAAAGAGAGAGAGATCCTACAGTGACAGGATAAAGGACAGAGACAAGCCGATCAAAGAGAGAGAGATCCTACAGTGACAGGATAAAGGACAGAGACAAGCCGATCAAAGAGAGAGAGATCCTACAGTGACAGGATAAAGGACAGAGACAAGCCGATCAAAGAGAGAGAGATCCTACAGTGATAGGATAAAGGACAGAGACAAGCTGATCAAAGATCTAAAAGAAGAGAATGACAAACTCCAGAAGGAATTGGAAATACTAAAGAAATCTCAAGATGAAATGAAAAAGGGAAATTGAACACACATCCAGTCAACAGGAAAGGATGGGAGAAAGCCTCAGTAACAGAATGGATGAAGCAGAAAATAGAATATTAGGACTAGAAGACAACATGGAAGAACTGGAGAGCTCAAGCAAAGACTATGATTAAAAATAAAATGAGTGGCTGGGTGTGGTGGCACACGCCTTTAATCCTAGCATTTGGGAGGCAGAGGCAGGCGGATCTCTGTGAATTCAAGGCCAGCCTGGTCTACAGAGTGAGTTCCAGGACAGCTGGGGCTACAGGGAGACCCTGTCTCAAAAAAGAGTGGAATGGTGAAATGAATAATCAGGAAATGTGGGACACCATGAAGAGACCAAACCTCCACATCACAGGTGCAGAGGAAGGAGAAGAATCCCAGGACAATGGCGTGGACCAGCTCTTCAACAGAATTATGCAAGAAAATTTCAAAAACCTATACTCTACTTAATTTGAAAACCCAAGAGAAATGGATGAATATCTGAAATCATGGAATTCACCAAAACTTAACCAGGAAGAGATCAACACAGCTTAAACAGACCAATAATAAAGGAGGAAATTGAAACCATGATTAAAAACTTCCCAACTTGTGCATGAGCTTAAGAAATGTATGGAAAGCTTCAATAAAAAAAGTAAAAAAAAAATTCATCTTAGACAAGAGAAAGCTGGGAAGTGAGTTACTATGATGCAGCTTTAGGACTAGTTCTTAGAAAAATAGTGACATTGCAGAATTAGGATTCGATGGGATCTTTTTTTTTCTTTTCTTTTTGGTCTTTTCGAGACAGGGTCTCCCTATAGCCCCAGCTGTCTTGGAACTCACTCTGTAGACCAGGCTGGCCTTGAACTCACAAAGATCCCCCTGTCTCTGTCTCCCAAGTGCTAGGATTAAAGGCGTGTGCCACCACACCCGGCAAGGGATCTCCTTTTTCACTGGTACACATTTCATCAAAATATCCCAGCATCAAAATGGTCATAATTCTTTCCTATTCTAGGCTATGTCAGTGAGCTTCAGAAAACATTCCTTGCAGGAAAATATTTAAATATAAATTAAGGAAATGTGCAAAGTATTAGACAAGGGTTTGCTCTCTTGGTGGCAGTGGGGATTACATTTGCCTCCTAATTTCTACTTTGTGGATGTCATCCAACTCTGCTTATGAATGCATAACCTTGTATGAAAATGTCATGGCAAGGGCTGGAGAGATGGCCTAGCGGTTAAGAGTGCCGACCGCTCTTACAGAGGACCCGGGTTCGATCCCCAGCACCCACATGGCGGCTGAGAACCGTCTGAAACTCCAATTCCAGGAGAACTCCAGTTCCAGGGGAATCCGACACCCTCTTCTGACCTCTGCGGCATTGCACGACACGGGTGCACAAACTTGCATGCAGACAGTACATTCATACACATACAGAAATAAATAAAAAATTAATAAAAAAAAACGAAAAAAAAAAAAAAAAAAAAAAAAAAAAAAAAAAAATGTATAAAAAATAAAACAAATTAAAGACTGTTTGTGTATGCACAATTATAGTATAGCAATCTAATATGCTTTGTCTCATGGACACAGGTAAGAAAAATAATGAAATTTTAATGAAAAAACAGGCAATTTTTTTCTCCTGCATTTCTTCTTTCTTATTTCCTTTCTTTTTTTTTTTTTTTTTTGTCTTTTCGAGACAGGGTCTCCCTGTAGCCTCAGCTGTCCTGGAACTTGCTCTGTAGACCAGACTGGCCTTGAACTCACAGAGATCCACCTACCTTTGCCTCCCCAGTGCTGGGATTAAAGGCGTGCGCCAAGTATCTTATGAAGCTGAGTCTAGTTCCCTCTGCCTCCCTCAAGCCCACTCTGTCCATCTCTGACCCCCGAAAGCTGAGGACAGGGACAGCTGGCGCTGGAAAGCTGGCAGCCCTGACCTGAGAAGCTGGCTCCCACAGCTCAGGTCAGACCATGTTTACCAAGTCAGCTGCTGGTGACCAGAGACCCAGTGCCAAGGAGGAGTAACAGATGCCCCAAGTCGGGCAGGATGACCATGCCAGCAGGCAGATGCTGGGTGGGCAGTTTGGCTGCCAGATGCAGGTGGCTGGAGGACATCCCCCAGAGGGTTCACTGTGGTCGCTATGACACCCTGCCTGGATTTGTTTCTGTCATCAGGTGGCTGTGCCACCATGGTCAACTTCCTCAACCTCTCTGGGCCTCATTCAGCTTCTTCACTAAGCTACAAAGGTGAGTCACCACTACCCTACAAAATGCAGACCACTCAACGCGGCTTCATTTCAGGTGGACAGTGAGACTGGACAGAGGAAGGACTGAGCACGTACGACCACTAGAAAAAGAAGGAACAAAGTCTTGTCTTTTGGAAAATGGTGCGGCTGCAACTCTGGCTTGGGTGCGACATCTCGATGCCCCGTGAGATCAGTGAAGTGGGGATGCTGTGTCCAGAGCGACTGAGAAAACCAGTCGTTCCAGAAACAGCGAGGGGAAGAGCGGAGCGGAGTCCGTGCACAGGCCCTGGGGCCTTCACACGTGCCTCAGTTTTCTCTTCTATGCGGTGGGTGGTACTGTCTGCGGTGGACATAGCACTGTGTGTTTTGGGTCTTTGTTTGTTTGGAGACAGGGTCTCCCTGTCACCGCAACTGTTCTGGAACTCGTTATGTAGATCAGGCTGGCCTTGACATCACAGAGATGTGCCTGCCTCTGCCTCCCGAGTGCTGGGGTTAAATTGTTCTTGTCTTTTTTGTAGCCTTATTACACAGCCCAGGCTGGCCTCACACTCGTGGCAATCCCCCTGCCTCAGCCTCCCAAGTTCGCAGACCCAGTGTGGCCCTCCCGGTTGGCCGGGGGTAAAGCAGCCCGGGCTGCACCAGGCCAGCTTCCTGTCACCTCGACAGCCCATGTCTGCATCTGTCTGCAGAGCCTGGCAGGACGGCTACATCCCAGCACCAGCCAGTTCCAGCTGGGTCCATTGCCAGCCACAGTGAGTCAGCCTCTAGGACTGCCGCTGTCTGAGCCGATCTTGGGATGGAGACCCAGGCCGGCGACCGTGCTGCCACTCTAGCGTGCAGACTCTACTCCTGTCTCCATGTCTATCGCGATCTGTTTCTTGTCTAGGCCATCCCCCTTCCCTGTGTCTGGGCATGAGGAATCCCAGGCCCTGGGCATATGTGTCAAGGGATGGGAAACAGGCAGGGAGAGCCCTGAGTCTGCTCCCATGGCTGGGACACTGGGCTTCCCTGGGACCCAAAGGCTGGGGACAAGGTTATGTTTCGTTTGCTTTTTCTTATTGTTTATAAAAGTTTTTTTTGGGGGGGTGGGCGTGGTGGCACATGCCTTTAATCCCAGCACTAGGGAGGCAAAGGCAGGTGGATCTCTGTGAGTTCAAGGCCAGCCTGGTCTACAGAGGGAGCTCCAGGCCAGCTGGAACTACAGGGAGACCCCGTCTCAAAAATAACAACAAAAAAAGAAAGTTTGGGGGGGCAGAGCTTAACACCAAGGTCTTCCTCAGCCCTTCTCCACTGAGCTACAGGCTCCACCCACTGAGCTAAAACCCCACTGAGCTACAGGCACTCTACCCACTGAGCTACAGGCACTCTACCCACTGAGCTACAGGCACTCTACCCACTGAGCTACAGGCTCTACCCACTGAGCTACAGGCTCTACCCACTGAGCTACAGGCACTCTACCCACTGAGCTACAGGTACTCTACCCACTGAGCTACAGGCACTCAACCCACTGAGCTACAAGTACTCTACCCACTAAGCTACAGGCACTCTACCCACTGAGCTACAGGCACTCTATCCACTGAGCTCCAGGCTCTACCCACTGAGCTCCAGGCTCTACCCACTGAGCTACAGGCTCTATCCACTGAGATACAGGCACTCCACCCACTGAGCACTCAGAACTGAACCCCACCCCTGGGCATGACATGCAGAGTTGGAGGATAGTGATGATGGGTGGGTCCTGGGCTCCATCTCAGATGTGGCATGTGGTGCTGGCCTTTGAGGGTGGGAGGGTGTCTGGGACAAGGTTCAGTGCCAGATTACCACAGCATGCGGGGCACTGGGTGTGTGTGGTTGGTTCATCCCTCAGCATGTGTTCCTGGTTTCCAGACATGTCTGAAATTTTCCATGACTCCAAAGGGCTCAGAATGACCTTGGTCTTCCTAGAGCTGGCCCAGTGGGGTGTCAGGGCCCAGGGGGAGTCCCAGCTCAGTCCCTGGGGACACAGTGGAGAACGGCAACATGGGTCTGTCCAGCCAGATGCTGTTGAGGGTCAGGAAGGTGAGCCAGGAATCCAGGCAGCCAGGCGGTGGGAAACCACCTGCCACCTGCTCGCACAGGGAGACTGGAGGGGAAGCTGGTTGCTACGTCGACAGAGGCCTTGTGGAAGTAGCCAACTGCTGGGCTGTGGGGAGCAGACTAGAGGCTTCTAAATATTTTAAAAATATTTTTCTATGAATAACTTTATCAAAGAAAAGGAGATGCCGGGCATGGTGTTGCACGCCTTTCATCCCAGCACTTAGGAGGGAGAGGCAGGCAGATATCTGAATTCAAGGCCAGCCAGGTCTACATAGCGAGCTCCAGGTTAGCTGGGACTTCAGAGAGACCTGTCTCTAAAAGACCTCCCTCCCAAAAATCAACACAGAAAACTATGTGTGGCACAGCCTGTCTCAGCACTGGAAGGCTGAGGCAGGAACATCAGGAGTTCAGGGTCATCCTCAGCTACATAGTGAGTTCAAGGCCAGCCTGGGCTACATCAAATCCTGTCTCAAGAAAAAAAGAAAAGAAACAACAAGAAAAAGCTCAGGAAGCCACCAGGGATCCATGTTCTCCACAGGACACAGTGAAAACTGTGATGGCTTTTCCTTGGAAGTGTTAGGGCTCAGCACCACCCCTGGCGTAGCACAGGGCAGCTGGCACCAGGCCAGCAGCTCTGGAGAACCAGGCTGGTCCGACGGGTCCTGTCAGACACAGAGGATTCCACAGTCCGGATGACATCAGAGATTGCCACGGGGACAGCCTGCTGCCCACAGACCCCACAGTGGAGCCAGCCCTCCAGGTGGTGGGAAGGGACAGTCCCACGGGTGAACAGGGGTGGGGAGCCCAGGCTCAAAGTGATGACGCCTGGCCATGCAGGGCACCACGGACCAAGCCCCAGCACCCGTCCACTAAAAAGAGAAACGATTAATGTATATAAATTTATATCCATTAAGAACACAGAGAGCCGGGCGTGGTGGCGCACGCCTTTAATCCTAGCACTTGGGAGGCAGAGGCACGTGGATCTCTGTGAGTTCAAGGCCAGGCTGGTCTACAGAGTGAGCTCCAGGACAGCTGGGGCTACAGGGAGACCCTGTCTCAAAAAGACCAAAAAAAAAGGGGCCTGGAGAGATGGCCTAGCAGTTAAGAGCGCCGACCGCTCTTACAGAGGACCCGGGTTCGATCCCCAGCACCCACATGGCTGCCAAAAACCGTCTGAAACTCCAATTCCAGGAGAACTCCAGTTCCAGGGGAATCCGAGACCCTCTTCTGACCTCCGAGGCATTGCACAACACAGGTGCACAAACCTGCATGCAGACAGTACATTCATACACATACAGAAATAAATAAAAAAATATTTTAAAAATACAAAAAAAAAAAAAAGAACATAGAGGCAGCTGGAAGTTGTGGCACATACCTTTAATCCCAGCACTCAGAGGCAGAGATAGGCAGATTTCTGTGAGTTCCAGGACAGCTGGGGCTGCAGGGAGACCCTGTCTCGAAAAGACCAAAAAAAAAAAATGCCACCAGGGTTTGGGGGGTGTATCCAAGTGCACAAGTCACCACTCCCTTGAGTCCCCAAAGAAAAACACACCCCACCCCTTCCCACTCCTCAGAGTCTGCGAACCAGCTGTCACATGCGGTGCCAGGGGACTATGAAGTTTGGAGTCACCCCCCAAAAATGGGTTTGACCCTGAAGGAGGGTCTCCACAGAGGAGGACTTATTCTGTCACAGCCATGGAGGTGGGAAAGAAGTCTGGGTATGGTAGCCCATGCCTGAGGATGTGGAGTTCGAGTCTAGCCTGGGCTACATGGTGAGTTCCCTATCAGTCTGGACTATTGTGCCAAACTAAAGATAACTACAGCAGGGCTGGAGAGATGGCTCAGTGGTTCAGAGCACCGACTGCTCTTGCAGAGGACCCGGGTTTGATTCCCAGCAACCACATGGCGGCTAAGAACCATCTTTAACTCCAGTTCCAGGGGAACCCGACGCCCTCTTCTGACCTCCGCGGCATTGCACAACACAGGCGCACAGACCTGCATGCAGACAGTACACTCATGCACATAAAAATAATAAATTATTGAGCCAGGTGTGGTGGCGCACGCCTTTAATCCTAGCACTCCGGAGGCAGAGGTAGGCAGATCTGTGTGAGTTCAAGGCCAGCCTGGTCTACAGAGTGAGCTCCAAGCCAGCTGGGACTAAAGGGAGACCCTGTCTCAAAAATATCAAAATAATAATAAATTATTTAAAAATAATATAAATAATAACTACAGTAATGTGCCCAGCAGGCCTGGTGGGGAGTTGGGGGGCTAGCCAGGGATGAGCTGTGGCCACCTGTTCCTCCTGTCGGTGTCTCTTGGCCGCCACATCCTTCAGGGTGGCCCAGTGGCAGAGCTTGTCACCCAGTGGCAGAGCTAACCAATCGGGCCATAGGCGGTGCGATCCAGAATTGCAGCCTGAAAACCGATACCCAGCCCGAGGCTCTGGCCAGAGGTTGTGAAACCCGCCATTTCAGCCCAGAGAAAGTCCCTGGGCGGTCAGATCAGGGGGAGGGTGGGAAGACCGGGTCATCCAGGACGGTCAGATCAGGGGGAGGGTGGGAAGACCGGGTCATCCAGGACGGTCAGATCAGGGGGAGGGCGGGAAGACTGGGTCATCCAGGACGGTCAGATCAGGGGGAGGGTGGGAAGACCCGATCGTCCGGGATTTTATTCAGCTCTGGGCCTCAGTTTCCCCATCAGGTGAGCACTCCTGTCAGGTCAGAAGAGCAGAAGAGGGAGTGGAGTAGTAGAGGCAGGGCAGGGTGGTGTTCCAACCCCATCTCAGGGGGAGACAGGGATCTGCACTGGCACAGCCTGGAGTGGACAAGCAGGAACCTCAGTACCTCTGAGTATTCTCCATGATGACAGTGGCTTTGAGTGGTGGCCCCATGTGTTTGGGCCCTGTCACCCCTCACAGACCACCACCCCCCAGAAGGGTTAGTTTCCCCATTTCTGCAACAGGGAAACGAAGCTTGCAGAAGCCCTGGATGCACAGAACTGGCCAAGCCCCATCTCTAAGATGTTTGTTGACTGACTCAACAACCTCTTCCTTCAGGCTCCAATTGGGAAGAGCCTCTAGGCTTGGGAGGGAAATCCTGTCCTTGCTCAGGGGTGGTCTTTGTGCCCCTCCTGCTGTTTGGCGCCCAGAAGGAAGGTAGACAGCACAGAACACAGAGAAGTCGGGAGAGTGCTGAACTGGGTGGGGAGGGCTGAGCAGTGACCTCCACGGAAACCTGGAGGGGAGGGGGAGGACCAGGCCAGGCTGCCCTGGGCAGCTGGCGGCCGCGCTGCAGGAGTGGTGCAGACAGTGGCTTTGGGCAAATGAAAGTCTAGGTGAGGTTTCCTGAAGCCCTGCCATCGTTCCACTCACTGTGCAATTAAACTTTGATGATTCGGGGGGGGGGGAGCCCAAGGAGGGCAGGGCTGGCTCCAGAGTGCAGGGTAGAGAGGAGACCTCGGCAGACAGGCCGCAGTCACCCCAGGATCCCCAGTGAGGGGCTGGGGCCCAGGGGTGGAGCCCCATCTAAGACTGAGCAAGGCCCTGAGTTTGATCTCCAGCAAGAAAGGAAACGACAATGGACAGAGAAATAAACAGAAGGAAGAGAGCAGCCTGAGCACACAGGCAGTGGGATTCACAGCAGCCAGAAAATCCGAGTCACACAAGCGCAAGTCAGCAGATGAACAGATAAACACAACATATTCCAGTCACACGATGGAATATTACTCAGCCATGAAAAGGAAAGAGCCACTGACACATATTGAAGAACCTCAAAAACGAGATGTTGACTGATAGCCATCGACACAAAGGCCCTGTGGGCTGCACTGAGAGGAAACATCCAGAACAGGTTAATCCGGAGACGAGAAGATCAGGGACTGTGATGGGGGAGGGGAACACGAGCAGTTCACAGTGACACTTACTTTTGCATCTGGAATTAGACAGAGGTGCTTTGTACACACAGTGTGAATATGCTAATGCTACTGAGCTCTGCACTTTAAAGAAGGGAAGTGTGGGAGAGTGGACACTGCAACTTAAAACGAAGTACTGGGGGGAGGCTGGCGGGGGGACACTGAGGCATCCTGCCAGAGACCAGGTTCACACCCCGCCTGGGCAGGAAAAAGAGGGCTCCTGGGTGACCTCTTCCCTTAGCTAGGAACTGTCGAGGGCCGTCCAGCACACGGCCACTGCTCCCCCTGGCGGCCGCAGAGACAAGTTCCACCAGATGAGAGGACCTGGTCTATGAGACAGATGGGGCTGGCTTGCCAGGCCAGGTGACGTGTGGCCCTTGGGACAGGGCATGCAGAAGAAGGCTGCTGTGACCATCTGCGCCCCTGTCCTAGGGACCCATGCCTCTCGCTTCGCTTCAGATGTCCCCTGCCTCTGTTCAGTCCCAGTCCTGAGTCTCTCTCAGATAGAGTCACAAGTAGCCCAGGGTGCCCTCAAACTGCTGATCTTCCTGCCCCCAACCTCTGTCCGCAGGCTTGACTACCCCAAACGTTGAAGCAACCACAATATTCAGACTCCCAGCCTAGTGCTCCTAGGGCTGGTCATCCAGCCCAAGATGTTAGGGTCAATTTGAGCCATAACCAGTTCCCCTCAGACTTGAAAGACCCAGAACAGCCTAGGTGAGCATGTCACTGGCAGGCACGCTTTCCTGTTCCTGGTTCCTGGAAGTTTCCCATCCCCTCTGTGTGGTGGTTTCCAGGCTCCCATCCCCTCTGTGTGGTGGTTTCCAGGCTCTCATCCCCTCTGAGTGGTGGTCTCCAGGCTCCCATCCCCTCTGTGTGGTGGCTTCCAGGCTCCCATCCCCACTGTGTGGTAGTTTCCAGGCTCCCATCCCCACTGTGTGGTGGTTTCCAGGCTCCCATCCCCTCTGTGTGGTGGTTTCCAGGCTCCCATCCCCTCTGTGTGGTGGTCTCCAGGCTCCCATCCCCTCTGTGTGGTGGTTTCCAGGCTCCCATCCCCACTGTGTGGTGGTTTCCAGGCTCCCATCCCCTCTGTGTGGTGGTTTCTAGGCTCCCATCCGCTCTGTGTGGTGGTTTCCAGGCTCCCATGCCCACTGTGTGGTGGTTTCCAGGCTCCCATGACCACTGTGTGGTGGTTTCCAGGCTCCCATGACCACTGTGTGGTGGTTTCCAGGCTCCCATCCCCACTGTGTGGTGGTTTCCGGGCTCCCATCCCCACTATGTGGTGGTTTCCGGGCTCCCATTCCCACTGTGTGGTGGTTTCCAGGCTCCCATCCCCACTGTGTGGTGGTTTCCAGGCTTCCATCCCCTCTGTGTGGTGGTTTCCAGGCTCCCATTCCCAGTGTGTGGTGGTTTCCAGGCTCCCATCCCCTCTGTGTGGTGGTTTCCAGGCTCCCATCCCCTCTGTGTGGTGGTTTCCAGGCTCCCATGCCCACTGTGTGGTGGTTTCCAGGCTCCCATGCCCACTGTGTGGTGGTTTCCAGGCTCCCATCCCCACTGTGTGGCCATTGTTGGAGAAAGCTGGGTGAGGGGAAGGAGGAGGCTCAGAGCTGCTCCAAGTTGCTGTGGGCTGGACTGCAGTCCTGCTGAAGCTGCATGAGCTCAGGCAAGAAGACCCTCTACCTGAGCTTCAGGATCCACATCTGCATGAAGGACAGCCACGGAGGACGAGGACCAGGCCGCAGTCCGCCCATCAGCCTGATCCTCATTGTCCTGGTCCTCCCACGGCCCTGGTGGACCAAGTGTTGGGGTTTAGGGATTAATCAGGAAGGAGCAGTTGTTATGCAATAGGCATCCATTAAGCAGCCACCATGTCGATTGCAATGTTCAGCCATCCTGCCAGTAAGGCAAGGTGGATGGTTCTGGTTCTTCATTCTTCCAGGTCTACTAAGGATGGACAAATTTGGGGTCCATTTGGGTCAGGTCTCCTAGGAGCGGGAGTCTCACCCGGGTCAGGCTGCCACCCAAATGGTCCTGTCCATCCACAGCCAGGACTGCAGTCTGCTGCGAGGACGGCTCCAGGTACACAGTGGGCTCAGGGAGGCCCTGGGCCGGCTCTGTCTGGGCACCTCTGTCCCAAGGCGTCTCCACCACTAGCCTCTCTTGCAGGCACAGCACTTCTGGGGAGCCCCCAGCACCACTCCACTGCCAGGTCTAGAGAGAAGGACAGGCCGTGGGCCAGGCTGTTGTGGGCAGCACCAGGTTCCTGTAGAGTTGCCTAAAGTCCTAACAAACTTAGAAGAAGGTCCAGGGTGTGACTGGCGTTTAGCTGGATGGTGCACCCCCATCGGGGGCCCCAGGTGACCCCAATAGGAGTCTGGGGTCCCTGGGTCCCCCACCCCTGAAATTTGCCACCTCGGGATTTGCTTTTTCAAGTTCCCCTTTCCTTGAAGCCACTTTGAGTTCTGTGCCTATGACATGCCTTCTAGAATATTCTCTGCTAGCTCCTATGTAAGGTTAGAGGGGTTGGAGCCGGGCGTGGTGGCGCACGCCTTTAATCCTAGCACTTGGGAGGCAGAGGCAGGTGGATCTTTGTGAGTTCAAGGCCAGCCTGGTCTACAGAGTGAGTTCCAGGACAGCTGGGGCTACAGGGAGACCCTGTCTCGTAAAAAAACAAAACAAAAAAAGGGGTTGGAGCCCCAGCTCTCCAGTCCTTGAGGGGCCATGAGATTAAAACATGTTTATCCACAGCCAGAGTGGAGAGGGGGATTTACCTGCTTGCCCTCGATGCCAGGGAACTCCACGGCTGTGCTGGCACAGGGTGTGGGCAGGGGTGGGCACAGGTGCCAGGCAGCCCTGGGGACAGAGGATTGTGGGTCACAGAAGGTACTGCTGCCTCTTCCTCCTCTTCATCAAGTCATAGTTGTGGGGATGAAGAGGGTCCACACGGCCGGGTGCAGATCCCACTGCCCTGCCAATCCTGGGCCTCTGTGCCTGGCTCTCATCCTCCATAAAATGGGAACTCCAGCCTGGAGGGCCATCTCATTGCTGCCAGAAGTGGACATGGTGGCGGGGGGGTTACCTGCTCAGGCCACGGTATCCAAGGAAACCCAGGAGAAGGACACTTGCGAAGCTCCCCAGAGAGGCAAAGAGGATTGTCAGGCGGGAAGTCTGTGCCTCTGTGGGGTGGGGGCTCATGTTCAGGGGAGGGCACCCCTTCCCTTCCTCTCCTCCTTCCCTCCTCCTCAGAGCCCACTGTCTGGGGGTGACAGCTGACCCCGAGGTTTCAAACCTGCATCACTGTGAGTCAGAGAAAAGCAGAGGGACTTCCTGGAGCAGGGAGCCTTAGAGCTGGGTTTGAAGGATGAGTAAGAGTTTGATAGTTGGGCAACATCAAACCCTGCAGGCCAGTGAGGCCCCATGGGTGGGAACTTGGCCTGTTGCTCTCTCTTGAGGCCCATAGGAAGCCACAGGAGAAAAGCAGGCCAGGGAGGGGCGGCAGTCATTAGGGAGGGCACAGCGCCCCCTGCGGGTGGACAGCTGGTCCTGCACCCCTACTCACGGAAGCTGAAGCGCTGGGGCCGGCTCCAGGCACCCAGGAGCCACGCAGTGTCTGCCCGCACCTGAACTGTGTACACCACCCCGGTCCGCAGGCCCTGAAGGGTGACTTGGGTCTCGGTGGGCGGCAGGATTCTCTCTGCTGGAAGGAGGCAGTGTGGGGTGGCGAACCCCTTTGCTCCCCAGAATACAGGTTCAGCCCATGGGATGCTGGCCCTGGGAACCATCACGGACTTGGGGCCCAGCCTTTCAGACATGTAGCTAAGACCTCTTTGCTTAAGCCCTGAACGCCTCGGGGGTGTTTGCAAGATTATTCCTGGGGGTGGGAGGCCTGAGTACACGGCTCAGCACTTCAGAACACTGGCTGCTCTTGCAGGGACTCGGGTTCAATTCCCAACACCCGCATGGCAGCTAACAACCGTCTGGGACTGACCCCGGTGCTAGGGGATCCAACACGCTCTTCTGACCCCCAGGGCGCTGCATGACACAGGTGCATCACACATGCAGGCAATATACTCATACACATAAAAGTAAAAAGTAAAGAATATTCCTGGTTGGAAAAAAAAAAAAGCCGGGCGTGGTGGCGCACGCCTTTAATCCTAGCACTCGGGAGGCAGAGGCAGGCGGATCTTTGTGAGTTCAAGGCCAGCTTCGTCTACAGAGTGAGTTGCAGGACAGCTGGGACTACAGGAAGACCCTGTCTCCAAAAGACCAAAAAAAAAAAAAAAAGAATATTCCTGGTGGAAATATTCAATGGGAACCAGGATCTGGGCTCATTGTAGGCCTGGACTCCACTTCCAGGAATCCTATTCCCCAGGAGGATTGCTGCAAGTGTGGACCAGCCTGAGGTACATAGTAAGACTCTCAAACCAAGCCTGATGGTCAGGAGTCAACCCCCAGGACCCACATGGTGGAAGGCAGGAAGGGACTCAATGAGTCGTCCCCTGACCTCACCGAACCTGAGCCCTTGCCCAGGCACATGCCTGGGCCCCACACATACAAAATATATTTACATGTGACTTAAACTCATTTAAATATGCCAACGTTGAGCCCAGTTTTCTTATTTCAAAGGTGGGAAAACAAAGAGGCCCAGCGTTACACAGCACAGTGGAACCTGCCCAGCTCCGCCCAGAAGCAGTTGGCCCACCACACCTGATGTCTGCCGGCTGTCCTCCGCTTCCCAGCGCACAACGTATCGTGTCAGGACCCGTGGGCAGGCACTCAGCTGCGACGGTGTCCACTCCACAGACACCGAGTCTCTGCTGTAATTCTTCACTGAGACGCGCTGTGGTGTCCCTGTCTCAAAGGCTGCAGCCCACACAGTGTAGGTTAGTGCTGGGCACCTTCAAGAGGTGCTGGGAGAGAACCACTGGTGGGCGCAGTGCCCACAGGTGGCATGGAGCCCCACTGAGTGCACACAGACCCCATAGACGTGTATGGGGCCACACGGGGTGATTACAGACCCCACAGGACATACCCAGCATGGGGCACATGGGGAGGGTACAAGGCCCCACTGGGTGGGTGTGGCCGCACTTGGTGGGTGTGGCCGCACTGGGCGGGTGTGGACCCACTGGGTGGGTGTGGGCCGCACTGGGTGGGTGTGGACCGCACTGGGGCACTTGCATAGCTCTTACACACCTGCCAGGGCTGTGCACAGACTCCTTTGCAGCCTAGTCTCTGAGCCCCTGCTGTCCCATGTAGAATGGGAGGCCACACCCACTGGGATGACTCCACCCACTGGGATGGCTCCACCCACTGGGCTGGCCACACCCACTGGCCTGGCCCTATCCATATCCCCCTTGAGTTAGAAATCTGTCTCCACCCACAACGACGGCCCCTCCCCCAGCTCTGGCTCTGCCCAGTTATGGCCTCCTAGACACTCAAGGCCATCAGGAGGCAAAGCCTGAGACACTCACCATATCCCCCAAAGAAGTAACCAGACAGAACCGTCGACCAGTATGTGAGCTTGTCAGGGTGAGTAGAGGCAAAGATGGTGATGCGGTAACAGTCTTCCTCCATTGCCTCTATTTCCGGGCTCCAGGTGTGAGTTGCTGAAAAAGACCAACCCAGTCAGGCAACCCAGCAAAGGGTGTCCAGAATGTGCATTTGCTGCGCGGACTGTGGTATCTGATAGGAACTCAGAAAACTCCTACTCATGTGTCAAAGCCCTGCATCATAGTCCCTTCCAGACCCATCATCGCCTCCCCAAGCCTTACTCCAAAGGGAGGACCCCCTGTGTCCAGCTCTGCAGCCTCCAGTTAGGGAAGCTCGGACACCAGGAGCTGCGGCCAAGCCCATGGCAGGATGTCTCCAAGACACTGCCTTCATTTGGCTCCTCTTTCCCTTGAAACTTCATTAACTACCACAAGCCTCTTGTGAAATGTCACCTTGGTAGGTGAGGGAGACCATTTAGCAAACACGCTGGGTGTGACATTCATTATCCACCAGGGTGTGACCTGCCCAGGGCTGAACCGGGAATCCAGGAACCCAGGACAGGCCGCCGACCTGTGAGAACCTGCCCCAGTCTCTCAGCCTGGACAGCCGGCAAAGTGACCCTGGGGAAGTGGGGACCCTTCCCCTGAATGGCAGACACCGTGAATGAGCAGATCCTGAGGTTGGAGCTGGGTTAATTAAATGAAGGTGACGCACCCATCCCAGTGGGGACCCCGTCTTCTGGTGCAATCAGGGTGCAGTTGGCACGGCCCCTGTCCTGGTTCCGGTCGAGCTGCCACTCGACGCAGTAGGTGGCATCTGGAGCCCAGGCTGCCCAGCGCAAGGATGTCCTATTACCTTCCAGACTGATGTTCAGCGTGCCTGCTCCTGGAAGGAGTGCGGGATGTCACACGGGGAGCATGTGCTACAACCACAGACGGCACAGTTAACTCTAGGGATTACCAACTGCACGGAGGGCGGGAAACACTTTCAGAGGCACTACCTGGGAGTAAGGTGCACCCCTGTTTGCCCCCATCTTACACATGCAAAAACTGAGGCTCAGAGTGCATGAGGCACCAGCCTAAGTCTACCCAGCAGAGCCATGACATAACCAGGCCAGAGCCAACAGAGCCTTCGCCATGCCATGGTGACAGTCATGCACAGGATCCGCTCTTTTCAGAAGGATCACACTGTGTGGACTGGAATCTGCAGTCCTGAGTGTTGGGATACCAGCTATGCTCATAATGGGTGTCCATCAGGTAAGTAAAAATGTTATAAGAAATTGGGCATGGGGGTACCTGTCTTCAATCTCAGCCCTCAGGAGGCAGAGGCAGGTGAATCTCTGTGAGATCAAGGCCAGCCTGGTGTACATAGTAAGTTATAGGCCAGCTGGGGCTACAAAGGGACCCTGTCTTGAAAAGGAAAAAAAACTTTTTTTAATGTTCTAGGGTGGCTGGCAAGATGGCTCGGCGGGTGGAGGGCACTTGTCGCCAACACTGCCAACCGGGCTGAGTTTGATTCCCAGGGCCCACATGGTAAAAAGAGAGAACTGACCCCTGCGGGGTGTCCACTGACCTCAACATGCATGTCAGGGAAATTGCATACCCACAATAAACAAGTAAAAAAAATAAATGAAAATAAATAAACATGTAAAAATGTAAACCTTTTGATGTTCTAGAATGTTCTACAAAGAGGAGATTGTGTGTTATATTAAATGGACCCAATGTCTCAGAACTGCTCCCTTTACTTTTGATTCCTTTGTGTGTTTGTTTGGAGACAGGGTCTCCCTGTAGCCTCAGCTGGCCTGCAACTTGCTATGTAGACCAGGCTGGCCTTGAATTCACAGAGATCCACCTGCCTCTGCCTCCGAGTGCTGGGATGCACAGTGTGTGCCTCCATGTTGGGTGCTAACTGAATTTTAGACACCACCCTACTTTGGTGGGAGCCCAGGCCTAGACACACTCTGTTTCCTGACTTCCCTGGTCCTGCCCACCCCAGGCCCCGGGCACCTGCAAACTCCTGGGCAGGAAGGTGCCAGGTCTGGATGGGGCTTCGGGTGAAGCGAGTGTGAGCAACTACAACCATGTTGTAGGCGGCCCCGGAGAGGCCCACTGTCTTGTTCAGCTTCACGGTCCTCCAGGTCCGGGCCAGGCAGGGGCAGGACAGCATGTGTATGCGCACCAAGTGTGTCACCTGCCCACCTGGCTGGACCCCCCAGCAGCTTTCTGGAAGATCTGGCTGCAGTGACTGGAAGGTGGGAGATGGGTGGGAAACAGGCCGGACCGTGGGGAAGCCACACCTAACACTGCCGTCCCCCCACACACACACCACAGCTCCTAGTTACCTTCAGAGTCAGGATCTCCATAGCCCAGGCTGGCCTCTGACTCACTATGTAGCCGAGGATGACCAGAAACTCCCGATCCTCCTGCCTCTACTTCCCCGGGCTGGGGTGACAAGGGTGCACCCCTGCATTCAGCTAACCTTTGGGGTTACACCCACAACCACTCCAAACTTCGTTTCCACGTTGTTCTGGGAACCTCTGCCTCTACCCCTGCTCCCCACCACAGCCGGGATGGCCCAGTCACCTGGCCCCGTACAGTCAGCCTCCGCCTCCCATGCGGGCCCAGCTGCTCCACCAGGAACTTAACCTCAGGCTGGGGTAAGGTTTCTGTAAGGACACCAGAGACAGACAGTCCCAGAAACTGTCAGCTCCCCTCGGAGGGGGTTTGCCTGGAGACTTGACCTGAGGGAGTACCACAGCCAGTCCAGAGGAGGGATCTCATTCTCTCTCTCTCTCTCTCTCTCTCTCTGAGACAGGGTCTGGCTATGAAGCCCACGCTGACGCCGCCCCCTCCCCCCCCCCCGCCCAGGACCCCTGCCTCACCCCTCCGTGTACTAGCCTGCCTGCCCTGCACCAGTTGGGGGTGGGGTGGCCGTATTTCTAGTTCTCCTGGGGTCCAGGGTTCTCTCACCAGGTGGGACACACACGTCACTGCTCCAGCTGCTCCAGGGCCCTCCCGGAACCCCCAGTGGGAGCCTGCGACGGCGCCGGAACTGGAATTTCTGGGCCACGTCCTTCTCCAAAGGGCAGAGACAAGACTCTGGGCAGAGTCAGGGTCACATCAGACCACTGTGGCCGCACAGACTACACCCAGGTCTGCTAGCCAGCACTTACTGAGTTCCCACACATACAGTAGAGCCACTTCCAGGGCCCAACACAGAGAGAAAGCCAGGCCTGTCCCTGGGACCCTCTGTCACCCATTTTTGTTCCTTCCCTGGGTGCCAGTGCCCCCCTCCCCGCACCCTCACCCCTACAGTGCCTCCAAAGCGTGGTGCCACCCACTCCTTGTTCTGTGTCAAATGGGAAGAAGCCCCACACGGAGCCACGGGGCAGAATGACAGGCATTGCGTACAGAAGGCTTACAGCAGTTGCTACCATGATAGTTCTTAGTCTCACCTAAGCCAGAGATATCCTGGGGTCCACAGTCACCCTAGAAAGAGACATGGTTTATAGACTCTTTTACATTTCAGGACTCAGAAAAATTAGCTGTCTGAATTTATTTCTTTTTGAGACAGGATTAGCTTGTGTAGCTGGGGCTGGCCTGGAGCCTGTGAGTCTCCTTTCTCCACATCCCAAGCACTGGGGGATGACTTGTGACACCACACCTGGCTTCACTGACTCATCTCATGCCTGTGTCCCTGACGGCAGGATGACAAGTCCAGGGGGTGGTCAGCAGCAGAGGGATGGATGAGGTGTGGAGTGAGTGAGTGAATGAGTGAGTGAGTGAGTGAATGAATGAGCAAAGGAATGAGTGAATGAGTGAGTGAGTGAATGAGTGAGTGAATGAATGAGTGAGTGAGTGAATGAGTGAGTGAATGAGTGAGTGAATGAGTGAGTGAATGAATGAGTGAGTGAGTGAGTGAATGAGTGAGTGAGTGAGTGAGTGAGAGAATGAGTGAGTGAATGAGTGAGTGAATGAGTGAGTGAATGAGTGAGTGAATGAATGAGTGAGTGAGTGAGTGAATGAGTGAGTGAGTGAGTGAATGAGTGAGTGAATGAATGAGTGAGTGAGTGAGTGAATGAGCGAGTGAGTGAATGAGCGAGTGAGTGAATGAGCGAGTGAGTGAATGAGCGAGTGAGTGAATGAGTAGGTGAGTGAGTGAATGAATGAGTGAGTGAGCGAATGAATGAGTGAGTGAGTGAGTGAATGAGTGAATGAGTGAGTGAATGAATGAGTGAGTGAGTGAGTGAGTGAGTGAATGAGTGAATGAGTGAGTGAATGAATGAGTGAGTGAGTGAGTGAATGAGTGAGTGAATGAATGAGTGAGTGAGTGAATGAGTGAGTGAGTGAATGAGCGAGTGAGTGAATGAGCGAGTGAGTGAATGAGTAGGTGAATGAGTGAATGAATGAGTGAGTGAATGAGTGAATGAGTGAGTGAATGAGTGAGTGAATGAGTGAGTGAGTGAGTGAATGAGTGAGTGAGTGAATGAGCGAGTGAGTGAATGAGCGAGTGAGTGAATGAGTAGGTGAGTGAGTGAATGAATGAGTGAGTGAGTGAATGAGTGAGTGAGTGAATGAGTGAATGAGTGAGTGAATGAGTGAGTGAGTGAGTGAGTGAGTGAATGAGTGAGTGAGTGAATGAGTGAGTGGGTGAGTGAATGAGTGAGTGAATGAATGAGTGAGTGAGTGAGTGAATGAATGAGTGAGTGAGTGAATGAGTGAGTGAGTGAATGAGTGAGTGAATGAGTGAGTGAGTGAGTGAGTGAGCGAGTGAGTGAGTGAGTGAACGAGTGTGTGCCATCTGAAGGGGAGGGACCCCGCTTGTACCTCAGAAACTGACGCTTCAAAGCAGGAGGCTCCCGGCCGGCCGGGAACATCCTAGTTTCTGAAGCCTCCAAGGAGCCAGAGAGCAGGGCAAGGGCTGTCAAGATGGCTCTGGAGGGTAGTGGGAGCCATGCGGGCGCTTGTGCCTGAAGGCAGGTCAGAGAGGTAGGATCGGGTGCCAGGCAGTAGGACAGGGAGGCAGCTGTTTGCAAGGGGTGGGGGCTCTGGAGATGGGGGCCCCAACTGTGGACTGGGGTACCTTTAACCCTAATGACAAGCTCACCAGCATCCAGGGACTGCTGGGGGTGGCACGCCGGAACTGCACCTCCGCACCGTCATTCAACTTCTCCCACATCATCCGAACGTGACCATCAGACCAGGACATGTTGATGTCTCCCAAGGGAGGATCAAACTTAACTGGAGGAAAGGAGAGGGGAGGGGCAGCCCACATGTCTGTGAGGTGATGGCTCCAAATATTCAGACAAGTTTGCCCAGGGTTACCACATGAGTTGCCCAAATGAGAGTCAGGGACACTGGGCACTGAGGCGGACAATGCTGTGATTCAGTCAAGGAGAGGGGTGTTTCATTTTGTTTCTTCAGACAGGGTGTCCTGTAGCAGAGTCTGGCCTTGAGGAACTGACCCCCGTCTCAGTTTTCTGAGTGCTGAGACGGCAGGTGTGCACCACCACACCCAGTCTACATGGAACCAGTAGAAGTCAAGGCTTCAAGCACGCTATGATCACCTGAGCCCAAATACCAAGATATATAAAAATCTATTCTAGGCCAGGTGTGGCGGCGCACACCTTTAATCCTAGCACTCAGGAGGCAGAGACAGGCGAATCTCCGTGAGTTCAAGGCCAGCCTGGTCTACAGAGTGAGTTCCAGGAGAGCCAGAGCTACAGGGAGACCCTGTATAAAAAAAAAAAAAAAGACCAAAAACAAATCTATTCTAGGGCTGGAGAGATGGCTCAGTGGTTAAGAGCACTGACTGCTCTTGCAGAGGACCCAGGTTTGTTTCCAAGCACCCACATGGTGGCTAAGAACTGTCTTTAGTGCCAGGCAGAGGCAGATGGATCTCTTGAGCTCAAGGCCAGCCTGGTCTACATAGCAAGTTCCAGGCCAGCTGGGGCTACAGGGAGACTCTGTCTGTCTGAAAAACACCCAAAAAACAAATTCTATTACACACTGGTGGCATGGTTAGACATGGAGCCCTGCCTGCAATCCCCCAGTGAGGGGCTGGGCTGTAGCTCAGGGGTAGAGCCCTGCCTAGAATCCCCAGTGAGGGGCTGGGCTGTGGCTCAGGGGTAGAGCCCTGCCTAGAATCCCCAGTGAGGGGCTGGGCTGTGGCTCAGGGGTAGAGCCCTGCCTAGAAACCCCAGTGAGGGGTTGGGGTGTGGCTCAGGGGTAGAGACCCTGCCTAGGATCCTGCCAGTGAGGGGGCCTGGGGAGTGGGCTCAGGGTAGAGCCCTGCTAGAATCCCAGTGAGGGGACCTGGGGTGTTACAGGGTAGACACATGTAGAATAACCCGGGGGCTGGGGCGTGGCTCGGGTAGAGCCCTGCCTGGATCCCCAGGAGGGAACTGGGCTGTGGTCAGTGAGTAGAGACTGATAAGAAACCCCAGTGGAGGGGTTGGGGTGTGGTCAGGTGGAACTGCAGAATCCCAGTGAGGGGCTGGGTGTGGTCCAGGTGGTAGAGCCCTGCCTTAGAAATCCCCAGTGAGGGGCTGGGGTGTGGCTCAGGGGTAGAGGCCTGCCTAGGATCCCCAGTGAGGGGCTGGGGTGTGGCTCAGGGGTAGAGCCCTGCCTAGGATCCCCAGTGAGGGGCTGGGGTGTGGCTCAGGGGTAGAGGCCTGCCTAGGATCCCCAGTGAGGGGCTGGGGTGTGGCTCAGGGGTAGAGCCCTGCCTAGGATCCCCAGTGAGGGGCTGGGGTGTGGCTCAGGGGTAGAGGCCTGCCTAGGATCCCCAGTGAGGGGCTGGGGTGTGGCTCAGGGGTAGAGCCCTGCCTAGGATCCCCAGTGGGGGGCTGGGGTGTGGCTCAGGGGTAAAGCATGCAGAAAGTATTAAGTTCTACCCAGGACCAAACAGATTCTCCCCCAAACAGAAGTCATGTCTTGTAATATTGTTTCCACTGACTAGTGAATTTTTCGATGCTAGGATTGGTTTCCCGCCTGTGGGGAGCTCTCTGGGCCTCTCATAGCTCCCTGACTAGCCTGACCACATCCGTCCGTGCAACCCACATCCCCACGCACAGGGCCAATCCAGAAATCTGCTGATGGTGCATCATGAAAACACACTGAGGTGCCCAGGAGGGGTTCAGGGAATTACTGGGATCACAGCATCCCCAGAAAAACCTAAGTGTCAGGGGTTCCTGAGACTCAAGACAGACTGCAGGCATCTGTGGCTGGGAGACAGCAAGAAGGATCCAGCCCCTCACCCTGGGCCTGGAACGTTCCCAGGGTCTAGACTCAGGGACTGGGGATCTGTGGGAGTGGCAGAGGGAAAGGGAGGCAGAGTGCTCACCCCAGTCAACCAGCTGCAAGGTTATCTCCTGTGACTTCATGGTCGTATTTGACTTCTGAGACTCCACCCAAAGGGTGACGTTGGAGAGTACCTGGACGCCGGCCTGCTCAGAGAACACCACCGAAGTGGAGGAGCCGGCCAGGAAGTAGCAGCAGTCCCCTGTGCTGAGACTGCAAGAGGGAGAGGGACAGGAAGAGGAGGGTGGATGGATGGACAGACGAACAGATGGACGGAAGGACAGATGGGAGGATGGGATGGTGGATGGTGGTGGATGGACGGACAGATGGAGGGATGAATGGGGGTGGGTGGATGGATGGGTGGGTGGGTGGATGGGTGGGTGGATGGGTGGATGGATGGGTGGAAGGATGGATGGGTGGGCGCATGGGTGGATGCATGGATGGCTAGGTGGATGGATGGACAGGTGGGTGGATGGATGGATGGATGGATGGATGGATGGATGGATGGAAGTATGGATGGGTGGGTGGATGGAAGGATGGATGGGTGGATGGATCAATGGGTGGGTGAATGTATGGGTGGGTGGGTGGATGGATGGGTGGATGGATGGGTGGGTGGATGGGTGGATGGATGGGTAGATGGATGCATGGATGGATGGGTGGATGGATGGGTGGAAGGATGGATGGATGGATGCATGGGTGGATGGATGCATGGGTGGGTGGATGGGTGGATGGGTGGATGGGTGGGTGGATGGGTGGGTGGATCGATGGGTGGAAGGATGGATGGATGGATGGACGGATGGATGGGTGGGTGGATGGCTAGATGGATGGATGGATGGACGGATGGATGGGTGGGTGGATGGGTGGATGGGTAGATGGGTGGGTGGATGGGTGGGTGGATTGATGGGTGGAAGGATGGATGGATGGATGGTTGGATGGGTGGGTGGATGGATGGATGGGTGGATGGATGGATTGGTGGGTGGATGGATGGGTGGAAGGATGGATGGGTGGATGGATGGATGGGTGGATGGATGGGTGGATGGATGGATGGGTGTGTGGAGAGATGGGTGAATCAGTGGATGGGTAGAAGGGTGGATGTATGGATGAGTGGATGGTTGGATGGGTGGATGGATGGATGGGTGGATGGGTGGACAGGTGGGTGGATGGATGGGTGGATGGCTGGCTGGCTGGCTGGATGGGTATCTACAGATGAGTGGGTAGATGAGTGAAATCACAAATGCAATTTTGACAATGAAAACTGGAAAATGTCCTCTTGGTCACCCACTTTGGTCACACAGGGATCTTGGATGTGGGGGTGGGGGTCGTTGACGAGCTGTGGGGGGTGTAGGTCCTCACCGGCACCTCAGGACATGAGTGACCCCATCCACAGGCCCCTCGTACTGCCATGAGCACTTGTAATTCCCTGTGCCAAAAATCTGGTAGCAAGTGAGGTTCCTCGGGCCAGAGGATGAACCTGGAAGAAGTTGACAAACATCTGAGAACTGGGGTCATCTACACCCCTCCCCATTAAGAAAACTCAACTACACCTTTAATCCCAGCATTCAAGAGGCAGAAAGAGGTGGATCTCAAGTCAGGAGTGGTGGTACACGCCTTTAATCCTAGCAGTTGAGAGGCAGAGGCAGGAGGATCTTCATGAGTTCAAGGCCAGCCTGGTCTATGTAGCGAGTTCCAGGACAGCCAGAACTACAGGGAGACCCTGTCTCAAAAAGAACCAAAAAAGAAAAAAAAGTGGATTTCTCTGAGATGGACTGCCTTGTCTACATGGTGAGTTCCAAGCCAGCTGTTGCTACAGGGAGTGGTTTCAAAAAGACCAAAAAGAGAAGGAGGAAGAGGAGGAAGAGGAGGAGGAGAAGGAGGAGGAGGAGCAGGATGGAGGAGGAGGAGAAGCAGGTGGAGGAGCAAGTGGAGGATGTTCAATTATGTAAGGTCATGCAGTGCCATCCCTTGTCTTACCCTACCCCCCATGCCCTTCCCAGTGCTGCCAGCTCCCCTGCTAAACCACCAACTCCCCCCTTTATGGACCTCTAACTTGCTACACCAATTCCCGCCTCAGAGCCTTCGCACACGTGGTTTCTCCAATGCCCACCCCCATTTGCTTTCAGTATTGGGTATGAAACTTGAGGCTCAGCACAGTCACTGCAGCTCTCCTGGGAAAAGGGCACACCACAGCCCCGACCACTGGTTCTGTGTTTTGTTTTGTTTTGGTTTGGTTTGGTTTTGAGACAATGGCCTGGAGTTTGCTATGTAGACCAGGCTGCCCTTGAACTCACAGAGATCCACCTGCCTCTGCCTTTCTAGTGCTGGGATTAAAGGCGTGCACCATCACTCCTGGCCTAAGACAGTTCTTAGCTGCCATGTGGGTGCTGGGAATTGAACTCGGGTCCTCTGCAAGAGTAGTCAGTGCTCTTAACCGCTGAGCCATCTCTCCAGCCCCTGTTTCTGTGTTTTGAGTCTCATGTAGCCCAGGCTAACTTCGACCTTACTGTGTACCCAAAGATGGCTATGAACTCCCAACTCTCCTGCCTCAGTCTATCAAGTTGTGAGTGACGGTTTTGCACCACATAGTGGTGACTTTATTTTCGAAGTGAAATGATGACCCTCGGCAGGCCCTGTGGCAGAAGTTTTGTGAAATTCATCAATGATTATGAGAGTTCCATTAGAGAAGAGTGCAAAGGCTTAGCAAGTGATGGTTCCAAACTCAGGCCAGGCTGTGACTCTGTGCCCCAAATGGATGGTTGGGGCTGCAGTGCCCAACGGGGCCTGATTCAGGCAGAAGGATAAGGCAGTGGATCCTGGAGAGCCAGGTATAGCTCCTGGGCCAGGGAGGGAATGGGTCAGACCTGAGTCTCCATCCACATAGGGCAGCTCTGCGAAACAGCACCTGTCAGCTGTGCAGGAGGCTGGAATGGAGAAGACACCTGATCAGTGGCAAATAAGCCTGGAAGTGCACAGCACTGCATCTTGCCTCCCATCAACCCATATATCCACCCACACACCCATCCATCCATCCACCCATCCATCAATCCATCCATCCATCCACTCATCCACCCACCCATCCATCCATCCACCCATCCATCCATCCATCCATCCACCCACCCATCCATCCACCCATCCACTCATCCACCCACCCATCCATCCACCCATCCACTCATCCACCCACCCATCCATCCATCCATCCATCTACCCATCCATCCACCCATCCATCCACCCACCCATCCATCCACCCATCCGCTCATCCATCCACCCATCCATCCATCCACCCATCCATCCACCCATCCATCCACCCATCCATCCACCCACCCATCCATCCATCCACTCATCCATCCACCCATCCATCCACTCATCCACTCATTCATCCACCCACCCATCCATCCACCCATCCATCCATCCACCCATCCTCTCATCCACCCACTCATCCACCTACCCACTCATCCACTCATCCACTCATCCACTCATCCACCCATCCATCCATCCATCCACTCATCCACCCACTCATCCACTCATCCACCCATCCACCCACCCATCCATCCACCCACCCACCCATCTACTCATCCACCCACCAGTCCATCCACCCACCCATCCATCCATCCACTCATCCACCCACCCATCCATCCACCCACCCACCCACCCGTCCATCCACCCACCCATCCATCCATCCATTCATCCACCCACCCGTCCATCCACCCATCCATCCATCCATCCACTCATCCACCCACCCATCCATCCGCCCGTCCATCCACCCACCCATCCATTCATCCATTCATCCACCCACCCATCCATCCACCCATCCACCTACCCATCCACCCATCCACCCACCCACCCACCCATCCACCCATTCATCCATCCACCCATCCACCCACCCATCCACCCACCCACCCATCTACCCACCCACCCATCCACCCATCCATCCATCCATCCACCCATCCACCCACCTATCCATCCATCCATCCTCTCATCCACCCTTCCATCAATCCATCCATCCATCCACACATCCATCACCCATCCACCCACCCATCCACCCACCCATCCACACATCCACCCACCCATCCACACATCCACCCATCCACCCATCCATCCATCCACTCATCCATCCACCCATCAATCTTCCCACCCGCCATCTTCTCTGTGCCTCTCCCTCTGGCTCCTGCAAGCCATCAAACTTCCCATCTCCTCCAAATGATCGTGAGGTGCACTCATGGTTTTCCGTGATCCCCACAACACACAGTAATGAGAAGGTTCTGGAAGGAGAGCTCAGAAGGCAGTGCCCTAGAGTGCCAAGCTGGTTTGTGAGGCTGAGGATACCAGCCAACAGCTGTCAGGGGTTTGCAGTCAGGACTACTCCCCAGGACATGGCAACATCCTCAGCCAGGCTCCACCCAACTTCCCCGGCAGCGTGTGGCCAGAACGGTGCTAGGTGGGAAGTGGAGGCCGCCCCATGCCAGGAGCCGCCTCTAACCATAGGTGCATTTTGGGAATTCTTGGGGGCAGTTTGACCTCCTGAATTCTGTGTTGAGGTGACTGCACATGGGGTACCCCTGTCCTCCCTCTTCTCTCTGGCATACTGCAGCTTGCAGCCCGAAGCCGCCCTTCCGTCTACCATGCTGACCCCTCAGAAGGTGACCCTCCACAGGAACCTGGGTTCTGGCCTCCATTCTGCATCCTGTGGCTCATGGTGCCCTGAAGGTCCCTCACCATTTTGGTGTGGCAGTGCCCGTCCCTGTCCTCGGCTACGTTGTTCCCTTCTTCAAGCCAAAAGGAAGAGCCAGAGGCTGCGACTCCCTGCAGCCTCTTACAGCCTCTTACAGAGGACACAGTCCCTGCTCAGCCACCCGGGAGCCATGGTGGAGTGAGGCTTTCCACAGGGGCCCAGCCAGGTCCAGGAGGCAGACTGGAAACAGCCTGTGCCTGTGGGCACCCTGCCGTGGCCAGCCACGTGCCGAACAAGTCACACTATGAATGTCACATTTCTTCAGCTTTATCTCCTTCCACTGACACAGGGAACCACTGAAGCTCTTCCACAAAGGAGAAAATCAAACAGAAAGGCAGGGAAGGGAGACCCCGGAACCATGACCCCCGAGATCCCATTAACAACCCTTCCCCAGGAGACGCAGGGCGGGACCTGGACTCACCACCTAGCCGGCCCAGGAGGAGGAGGAGGATGGAGACGTGCTGGCTGGTACCTGGCAGCACCATTAGGTCCTTGAGGAGCCTCAAGGCCCCAGGGGAGTTCCTGCACCACTGAAGAGTTCCAGCCACGGTGAGCCTCCTTGGAACAAGCTGGGGGATCAGGGGAAGCACAGCTCAAAGTGGAGAGTGGAGAGGAGAAAAGAAAAGAAAAAGAAAAATGTCACAGTCTCCCAGGGCCAGTCAAAATGAAAGAGGAAGCCAGGAAGCCACCGTGGAGGTGGTGGCCCCACACGGCCACAAACTCACCTTCGGGTACATCAGGTTCCTCCCCCTTTTCCGTTGGTTTCAAATTTGCTGTGTACCTGAGGGGAAACTCCCGAGAACAGACAGGCATGTACCTCCATGTCTGGTTTATGTCCTGCCGTGGATGGGTTAGGCCAACTGAGCTATAAGCACTCTACTAACTGAGCTATAAGCACTCTACTAACTGAGCTGTAAGCACTCTACCAAAGGAGCTACAAGCATTCCACCAGCTGAGCTTCAAGCACTGAAACACTGAGGCCCAGCTTTTAGGTTGCATTTTCCTTTTTTTTTTTTTTTTTTTTTTTTTATTTTTTTTTTTTTTTTTTTTTTTTTTTTTTTTTTTTTTTTTTTTTTTTTTTTTCTGTATGTGTATGAATGTACTGTTTGCATGCAAGTCTGTGCACCCGTGTCGTGCAACGCCGCGGAGTTCAGAAGAGGGTCTCGGATTCCCCTGGAACTGGAGTTCTCCTGGAATTGGAGTTTCAGACGGTTCTCAGCCGCCATGTGGGTGCTGGGGATCGAACCCGGGTCCTCTGTAAGAGTGACGCTCTTAACCGCTAGGCTATCTCTCCAGCCCAGCAGTCAGCGCTCTTAACCGCTAGGCCATCTCTCCAGCCCCTAGGTTGCATTTTCCAAAACTTTAAGTCTTGTTTCCAACACATGGGGGACTGAGGCAGGGGGATGGTCATGAGTTCCTGGAAGCCTATGTAGAGAAACTGTTTCCAAAAAAACTAAAAATAAAAAGATGCCGGGCATGCTGGTGCATGCCTTTAATCCCAGCACTCAGGAGGCAGAGGCAGGTGGATCTCTCTGAGTTCAAGGCCTGCCTGGTCTGCATAGCAAGCTCCAGGACAACTGGGACTAAAGGGAGACCCTGTCTCAAAAAGACATAAATAAATAAGTAAATAAATAAATATTAAAATAAAAAAAGTGTATTTTAGGCCTTGTGACTTTCTCTCCAAGTAAAGATGTTGTTGGAGTTCCCAAGCACTGAGGGAGTCAAATGAGGCTCTTTGGTGGGGCTGGGTATCTGGGGAAACTGAGTCCAGGATGGATGAGCCCAATGTGGGTGGCTTGGCGTTAGGCCCCTCCTCTGAGGAGCTGGGACCCAGGGCAGCTGGGCTGGTTGGGGTCAAGCATCCCGAAGGTGGTGAGGTCAGCATCTGAGGACAAAGAGGCTGTGTCCAGGCACAGTGATGCTCACACAGACAGACTCCAAGGGCTCGGGAGAGAGGGGTGACGGGTGAGGCTGGGGGAGGGGCAGGGGCAGAGAGATGGGGCAGACAAGCTCAGCCTCTTCTAGAGCCTTCCTCCTGTCTGCCAAGGTGCTTGCTACTGCCTCAGTTTCCCCAGTGGGTTACAGATGGAGGCCTTGGCTGAGTGGCTCTGTCCCAGCCTCTGGAGAGGTCAGTGGTCAATGGTTGCATCCCCCAGTGGCCACCTCTGCCAAGTGCAGGCTGAGCTGTGTCTCCCCCAGTCCAGGTCACAGTGTGGCACAATGAACCCCGCCCATCCTCTTTTCCAGGGCCACCATAGGTGTCTCCTGCCTTCCCTCCTTCCTGGCTGCTGCAAGACTCTGTTGAGATAAACTGTCAGAGGTGCCCCACTTTCATAAACAGCACAGGCCAGGAGTGGGAGACAGGCAGGAAGGAACCCGTCACAGCACCCGGAAACCACGCCAGAAGAAACTGCTAAATGTCCTCACCCCATGGCTTTGGGCAAAAGGAGTCAGTGAAGAGGGACCCAAGCCTCTTCCTGTGCCTGAGACCCTGCACCCTAGAGGAGCCCACATTAATTGATTAAAAATACTTATTTATAGCCAGGCGTGGTGGTGCACGCCTTTAATCCTAGCACTTGGGAGGCAGAGGCAGGTGGATCTCTGTGAGTTCAAGGCCAGCCTGGTCTACAGAGTAAGTTCCAGGACAGCTGGGGCTACAGGCAGAACCCATCTCGAAACGTCCAAAAAAATAAAAATAAAAATAAAAATACTTATTTATGTGTGTGAGTGTTTTACCTGGATGTTTGTAAGTGCACCATGTGTGTGCAGTGCCTGAAGAGGCCAGACAAGTGTGTCGTCAGATCCCCTGGAACTGGAGTTATGGATGGTTGTTATTTGCCATGTGGGTGCTGGGAACCAAACCCGGTTCCTCTGCAAGAGCAGCCAGTTCTCTTAACCACTGAGGCATCTCTCCAGTCCCTGTTTTTTAGGTTTTTGAGACATGGTGTAACCGAAGCAGGGACTCGAACTCACTCAGTCATGGATGGTAGCTGGATGCTAGACTGAATGCACACATATGGTTTAACTGGGTGGGTGCCTTGGGAAACAATGTGGCAGTTCGTCATCACACAAAACAACGTTAATACATGGCCCTGAAAGTCCCCACACAGCGTAAAAAAACGTACATCAGACGCAGGGCGTGGTGGTGCACGCCTTTAATCCCAGCACTCGGGAGGCAGAGGCAGGCGGATCTCTGTGAGTTCAAGGCCAGCCTGGTCTACATAGTGAGCTCCAGGCCAGCTGGGACTAAAGGGAGACCCTGTCTAAAAAAGACAAAAGTAAAAAAGTACATCAGGGCTGGAGAGATAGCCTAGCGGTTAAGAGCGCCGACTGCTCTTGCAGAGGACCCGGGTTCAATCCCCAGCACCCACGTGGCGGCTAAGAACCGTCTGTAACTCCAATTCCAGGAAACTCCAGTTCCAGGGGAATCCGACGCCCTCTTCTGACCTCCGAGGCATTGCACGACACAGGTGCACAAACCTACATGTAGACAGTACACTCATACACATACAAAAATAAATAAAATTAAAAAAAAAGTACATCAGAAAAGAAATTCCGTAATGAAAACGTTCACAGCATCTACAGCTGGATAAGTCGGTGTGGTCCGCTGAGGGTGGAATATTACTCAACAGTGAAGAGGAATGCAGCTCTGACACATGACCCAACATAAGTGAACTTTGGAAAAGCATGGTGCCAAACGACAGTTGGACACAGCCACCGAACATGGGATCCCAGGGACAGGAAATGCCCAGTACAGGTCAGAGGACAGTGACCAGAAGCAGATCAGGGGCTGCCAGAGACCAGGAGAGGGGACAAGAGTGATTCTTGGTGGGGACAGGGCACTTCTTGGGAGTGGTGACATCAGTGTAGTTCTGTGAGTGCCCTAAGAAGACTCTCAGTTGTCCATTTTATCCTGTTTTTCTTTTCTTTTTTTTTTTGGTCTTTTTTGAGACAGTGTCTCCCTGTAGCCCCAGCTGTCCTGGAACTCACTCTGTAGACCAGGCTGGCTTTGAACTCACAAAGATCCGCCAGCCTCTGCCTCTCAAGTGCTAGGATTAAAGGCGTGCGCCACTACGCCCGGCTCCTGTTTTGTTTTATCTTGTAGCCCAAGCTGGCCTGGAACTCTCTATGTGGCAGAGGATGACCCTGGACTGCTGATCCTCCTGTATGCACCACCGCACCTGGTTTATACAGTGCTGGCCTTGAACCCAGGTCTTCGTGCATGGCAGGCAAGCACTCTACCCACCGAGCCCAACTCCATTCATCAGTTCATGAATGCATTCATGCATTCATTTATTTATTTTCCAGGCAGGGTTTCCCTGGAACTCGAGATCCTGTCTCAGCCTCCCGAATGCTGGGATGCCAGACCGGCACCGCCCTGTTGTGATTTGTACAAGTTCCTTAGATTGGTATAATTAGGTTCAGGAGTGGCTCCGTGGTCGAGGTTCACCCAGTGTGTGTGAGGCACGGGGTTCCACACCCAGAAAAGCAGGGGGAAAATTCGTCACAATTCACAGCCCTAGAAATGTGGATCAGTAGGTAAAACGCTTGCCCAGCGTGCCCAGAGCCCTGGGCTGGTCCCCAGCATCATGGAAATTGGAGCACAGTGGCGCCCGCCTGGCATCCCAGCACTTGCGAAGTAGGGGGTAGGAGGATCAGAATTTCAGAGTCAGCCTCAGCTACATAGGGACTTGAAGGCCAGCCTGGGCTATATTAGATCCTCTCTAGAATTTTTTTTTTAATACATAAATAAGGGCTCGGTAAAGATGGCTCAGCAGTTAAGAGCACTGGCTGCTCTGGCAGAGGACCCACAGGGCGGCTAACAACCAGGTCCAAGGATGTGACGCCCTCTTGTGACCTCCTCGGGCATTGCACAACACGGGTGCACGCAGGCAATACACGCAATCTACAAAAAACAAAAAGTTTAATAAATACATAAGTGAATAAAATGACTTTTTCTCGAAGGATGAGTTTTCACCGCCTTCCTGCTGTGCGACCCCGGCTTGTGGCTAAACCTTTCTGAGCTTCCTTGAAGGAGGACAGGCTGGCCGAGAACGCTGGTTGGTCCTGCTGACTCGCTGCGAAGGGCGGGGCCCTGAGAGGCGGGGCCATAAGGAGTCACTTGACTGGTCTGGCCAATGAAGTGTGGGGGCGTGGCTTGGGCGTCTGGGGCGTGGCCGGGGCCGGGCGGGCCCAGAGGCGCGGACCGCCAGCCAGCGATGGACGAGCCGAGCCTCCTGCGGCGCCGCGGGCTACAGGTGAGGCCGAAGCGCAGGTGCAGGCGGGGACTGCGGGGCAGAAAACTGAGGCAGGGCGAGGAGGTCGGGGAGCGGCGTCAGGTCCAGCTCGCTGCCCACCTGCTTCTCCCAGAGCGACGTACGCGGTGGACAGATGGGGAAACTGAGGCTGCGGGCTGCGAGTCCTCCTCCCCAGGGTGGCTGGGATGACTAGGCGGGAAGAAAGGACCGGGGTCAGGGCGCCAGAGGCGCTCCGCTGCAGTCGCCTGCTGAGGGCCTCAGTTTCCCTGTCTGCACCGCGGGCAACCACGTTTTCATGGTTTGCTCTGAGCGTGCATGAGAGGCCGCGGTGGGAATGCAGCGCCCTTGGTCGGCCTGCATCTGTTGAGCACCTACTATGTGCGGGGCGCGGCGGGGGTCGTGTTCCTGGGCCCCCCCATCCCATCTCAGGAGGCGGCTGCAGGCGGCGGGGCCAGGGCGGGGTGTTTGGGGAAGTGAGAAAGTTGAAGTTAGCTTCTTGGGGTGCACGGCGGAGTGGGGCGGAGCGCGGCGGGGGTAGGGGAGCACCCCGGCCAGGACGCAGCCGGGAGGGTCCGGGCAGAGGGGGTACGTGGGGGGGGGGCTGGGTGCCTGCAGCCCCGGAGATGCGAGCCCGCCCTCGGCCGCTTAAAATAGAGATGCCGCCCCCGGGTGAGCAAATGGGGGCGCTACTGACGTCAACAAGCTGGGGCCTGCGCCTCGAGGGGGTAAATAGACCAGATGACGAGTCCACGGTGCACATGGAGAAACTGAGGCAGGAGGATTAGGAGTTCAGGGCCAGCCTTGGGCAACATGTAGCCCCGTCTAGGAAAATAGAAACAAAACCTGCTCAAATCCCTGTTATGGTTAGGACTGGACGGGTGAGGAAGATGGTTTTGAATAAGCTTTGGGGCTGTCGACATGGCTTGGTGGAACAGGCGCTTGCAGCCAAGCCTCTAGACCAGAGTTCGATCCCCGGAGAATTGTCCTTTGAGTTCCACAGGCACGCTGAGACACGAGTTAGGAATTAATATGTATGAATTGATTTCCACAGTGAATGTTAAAACTTTCACCCCACAGCCAATGAGAGGGGCACTGAGGCAATGGGGAAACTGTCCAAAAGGAGAGACAAGAGCAGGGGGCAGCCATGGAGGGTAATATTCATATTATACAGACGAGCATGGGTGCACATTTCAGATGAGATCCTGCCATTTTCTGGCCTAAAGATTGGCTAAAGTCCAGGGTTTTTACTTGGAACCAGGTCTTTGTGCATGGCAGGCAAGCACTCTACCTACCAAGCCCACTCCATGTCTTTGTGCGTGGCAGGCAAGCACTCTACCTACCAAGCCCACTCCATACATTCACTCATGCGTTCATTTGTTCATTTTCCAGGCAGGGTTTCCCTGGAACTTGAGATCCCCTGTCTCGGCCTCCCAAGTACTGGGAGGGCCAGATGGGCACCACTCTGTCATGATTTGTACAATTTCCTTAAATTGGTATAATTTTTTAAATTTTTTATTTATTTCTGTATGTGTATGAATGTACTGTCTGCATGCAAGTTTGTGCATCCATGTCGTGCAATGCCGCGGAGGTCAGAAGAGGGCGTCGATTCCCCTGGAACTGGAGTTCTCCTGGAATCGGAGTTTCAGATGGTTCTTGGCCGCCATGTGGGTGCTGGGGATTGAACCCGGGTCCTCTTCAAGAGCGGTCGGCGCTCTTAACCGCTAGGCCATCTCTCCAGCCCCAAATTGGTATAATTTAATAATCCAGCTGGGTTTAGCCTGCAGTAGCCCCTGGGGTGACCACCTGAGCTGGAATCTGGCTCTTCCTAGTTTAAATTAAACTCAGTCTTTGTTGATTTTCCAGACCGTTTCTTGTAGCCTAGGATGACCTCAAACTCACTATGTAGCTAAGGATGACCTTGAACTCCTGACCCTCCTGAGTGCTGGGATGACAGGGTGCTCCACCAGGGCGGAACTCAGGGCCTTATGCATGCTCTGGGAGCACTGTGCCAACATGGAGACAGGGTCTCAAGGTGCCAGCCAGGCTGGTCCTGGACTGGCAGTCCTGGTTCAGGCTGCAGAGCCGTTCTTCGGTGCACATACAGAGGTCTCTCCTCCCAAACCCCTGGAGTGGGATCTCTGACAATGGTGTGTACCAGCCTGGGCTACACAGTGAGTTCTGGGCTAGCGGAAGTTACAGAGTCAGATCCTGCCTCAACACAGAACCCAAACAGCCCTTAGGCAGGTGACTGCTGCGGGTGGGGTCTGGGTTTCCAATGGACTCCAAGTGCCTTTCCACCTTAAATCCCTCCTAAGCCCTCTGGAGTGCCTTGCTCTATACACTCTTCTGGCTCCTCCAAGTTGGGGGATCATCAGGCCAGGGCTGAAGCTTGGGAGACTGACCCCTACATGCTACATTGAAAGATTTTATTCTTTTTTTTTTTTTCCTTTGGTCTTTTTGAGACAGGCTCTCCCTGTAGCCCCAGCTGTCCTGGAACTCACTATGTAGACCAGGCTGGCCTTGAACTCACAAAGATCCACCTGCCTCTGCCTCCCAAGTGCTAGGATTAAAGGCGTGCGCCACCACGCCCGCAGCAATTTTATTCTTAATATGTATATGTGTGTCAGAGTGTAGGTTTATGCAACTGGCTGCAGTGCCCCAAGAGGCCAGAAGAGGGCATCATGTCCCCTGGAGCTGGGGTTACCTCTGTTTGTGAGCTGCCCAGTGTGGGTGTTGGGAACCCAACTCAGTCCTCTAGCGGAGCGGGATGCTCCATTCACAGGGCAGACCCTGAGCTGTGCTGTAACTCAGTTGGTAGAGTGCTTGTGGCTCAGTTGGTGGGGATGAGTACCTTTAGCTTAGTCAGTAGGGTGCTTGTAGCTCAGTTGGTAGACTGTTCACCTGGCATGCTCAGAGCCCTGTGGTGGTGGCACCACCTCACTGTGACTCACGAGGTGGAGGTGGGATCACGAGTCCATCCTCAGCTACTCGGTGCACAGGAGGCCATCCTGCGCTACAGGAGGCTTTGTCTCAAAAATAGATAGATAGATAGATAGATAGATAGATAGATAGATAGATAGATAGATAAAAGCCGAGGGGTGGAGTGCAGGGCAGCACTCAGGTGGCTGAAGCAGGAGATTGGTGACTTCCAGGCCACTGGCCTTCTCTGCAGAGAAAGAGACCCTGTGAGAATTAGCAGCCAGGAGCTAGCTAGCTTGGGAGTTGCCAGGGGAACAGCTGGTGAGGGGGGGAGCAGCTGGCAGGGGGGCAGCTGGGAAGCAGATGGTGTGGGGACATGGGGGTGGCGTGGGCCCCACACTGCTTGGGTCCTTCCGGGAGCATTCTCAGTGCCCCTTGCCTCTTTCTGCCACTTGGTGTCTCTTCGGAGTCTGGCACTGAGAAGTCAGTTTGCTTGGTGAAGTCACACAGCAAGGCCCCCAGACTGTCAGGAGTTTTCAAGTCAATGGCCAGGATCAGGGAATCAGGCTGGCCCCGTTAGGAGAGGGCCAGGATCAGGGAATCAGGCTGGCCCTGTCAGGAGTGGGCCAGGATCAGGGAATCAGGCTGGCCCTGTCAGGAGACGGCCAGGATCAGGGAATCAGGCTGGCCCCGTCAGGAGTGGGCCAGGATCAGGGAATCAGGCTGGCCCCGTCAGGAGTGGGCCAGGATCAGGGAATCAGGCTGGCCCCGTCAGGAGTGGGCCAGGATCAGGGAATCAGGCTGGCCCCGTCAGGAGTGGGCCAGGATCAGGGAATCAGGCTGGCCCCGTCAGGAGTGGGCCAGGATCAGGGAATCAGGCTGGCCCCGTCAGGAGTGGGCCAGGATCAGGGAATCAGGCTGGCCCCGTCAGGAGTGGGCCAGGATCAGGGAATCAGGCTGGCCCCGTTAGGAGTGGGCCAGGCTGGTGCTGTGCCTGGGTCTTCTGGCTTGGGGACCACGTAGGTATTCAAGCCCAGGGGTGATTCCAGATGGTGGGCACTCACCTCTTCCTGGAGGCTGAGTCCATTCTCCTTCTCTTATGGGGACCCACGACCAACCTGCCCCAGCAGAATAGTCCAGTGCCTGGCAGTTTCTGGCCCCTCCAATTGGCTGCTGGGGGAGATCAATGATGTCATTGGTTGCCATGACAAACACCCTCACCCGGACGTGGGTGGCCTGGAGCCCACTGCTGTAAAAATAGTCCCTTGTCCTCAAAGCAGCCACCCCATGTGTATATGTTTCAGTCTCCCAGCTCTGCCCCACCCACTCCCCCCGTGCCTCAGTTTACTGACCTGTATAATAGATACTCAATAAATGTGAGAGATAATTGTGCCAATGTGTGCACAGTTGTGCTGCTGAACTCAACAGCTGCCTGATATATACCGTTGGTAAAGTCCCTCATCATTAGTGGCCTTCTGATGGCATCTCCACCTTGCAGATAGGGAAACTGAGGCATAGCATTTCCAAATGGTTTTGTAAAACTACAGGAGGCTCTCAGAGGTCCAGATTCTAAAGTTCTGCGAAACACTCATACACATGAAAAAAAAAAAAAAAAAAAAAATCTATTTTTTTTTTAATTATCTTTTTTTTTTTTTTTTTTTTTTTTTTTTTTTTTTTTTTTTTGGTCTGTGCACCCGTGTCGGTCAATGCGCGGGAGGTCAGAAGAAGGTCTCGGATTCCCCTGGAAACATGGGATAGTTCTTCCTTGCGTGATGTTTGCGATAGAAGTTTTTAAGTAGTCCCCGTTCTTCTCTTGAAGACAAACCTCACCTCTAATAGTGTGTTAGACATGCTTGTGGACATTCCATATGAGAATATC